>SNSB01003464.1:165418-183176 GCA_012922965.1 Capreolus pygargus
AAAATACAGACGTGCAGATGCAGTGATAAATACGGACACACGGAGAGGGGAATAAATGTATCGGGCATATAAATGCAGCCACACACAGACACGCAAGAAACACGGACGCAATAATAAATACAGACACACAAGTATATGCGCACAGACGCACACAGATGCATGAAAAATATAGACATACAGATGCAGTGATAAATACCGACATAGAGAAACAGGAACAGATAGAGACGCTCCCGGGCATATAACTGCAGACCCACACAGACGCACGAGAAACACGGACGTGGTCATAAATATAGACGCACGGACGCGGGACAGAGATAAACACACCTGTATAAACTCACGGAGAGAGGAAGAAATACAGACACACACAGATGTGTAAATGCAGAACCAGGACTTCCCTGGTGGCTCATCAGGAAAGAATCCGCTTGCCAAGGCGGGAGACGCGGGTTCGATCCCTGGTCTGCGAATATCCCACAGACTGGGAAAGATCCAAGCCCGAGCACCACAGCTGTGGAGCCTGTGGTCCACGACGAGAGAAGTCACCACAATCTAAATGCACGTGCTAGGATTCAGGAAAAACAGGTGGACACAGATCTGTAGACACACAGACACGCACAGATGCAGGTGTAAAGAGACACGTGTACACAGTCTCAGACGCTCACAGACTCACTTAAACGTTAAGGCATACAGACACCCAGAAACACAGACACTCAGACCCTCAGACGGCATCAGGGACCAGCCCCCTTGGCAGGCATCCACAGCAACGTTGGGGGTGGGGGGCTCCATCCTTCCAACGCAGAGGTCTCCAAGCTTTTAGGCACCAGGGACCGCTTTCATAGAAGACAAGTTTTCACCGAGCGATTGGGGAGAGGATGGTTTGGGGTTGATTCGAGCACATCACATTTATCAAGCGGTTCATGTATGACTCTCACATCAGCCGCAGCCTCAGATCATCAGGCCCCGGACCCCAGACACTGGGGATCCCCTGTCCCGAGGAGATGAGTGTCCCCCAAGGCGCCCAGACTCTGCCTGCGGTCTGGGGTGAGCTGCTGGTGACCGAGTCACTCGGCATCTCCCCCCGCACCCTACAGCGACTTCCTCCCCCGGGGAAGGAAACCTCTCTAATTCCCGCTGTTCCAGGAACCACGAGGGTTCTCAGCTGTGTCTGTGGGAAGCCAGGCTCAGGCGGCAGCCAGAAAACACGACCCGATCCCTTTCAGGCTGAGCAAACTCCGGGCAACACCAGCGTGCGTATGGAAGGACAAGGCAGAGGGGCCACACGTCCCAAGACACCCTCACGACGGTCCTATGGTCAGAGACGCAGAGAACCTCTCAGGGAACCGTATGAGAAAGATCCCTAGATCCCTAGTTATGGTCCTGCAGTTAGGACTCTGAGCTTCCAACGCAGGGGGCGTGTGTTCAATTCCTGGTTGGGGAGGTGAGATTCTACAAGCCTTGAAGCTCGGCCGGGGGCGCGGGGGACAAATCCAACACTACACGGGGGGCCGTGAAGGGCAATGCAACTGCAAGAGGGGAATGTTCTTAGTCGCTCAGCTGTGTCCGGCTCTTTATAACCCTGTGGACTGTAGCCCGCCAGGCTCCTCTGTCCATGGGATTCTCCAGGCAAGAATACCAGAGTGGGTCGCCATGCCCTCCTCCAGGGGATCTACCCCCGTCCAGGGATCGATTGAACCCAGGTCTCCCCCATTGCAGGTGGATTCTTTACCATTGGAGCCACACGGGACACACATCTGGTCTGAAATCTTTCCTGATCATCCCAGGATCAGCGTCCCAGTACCCCTTCCAAACTTTTCCTCACCTCCTCAAATGCACAAACCTTGGCACGTCCATACCTTGGTGCTAACCACATGCCTCTTTTTTCTCCCCTAGGATCCAAATGCCCCGAGCTCTGAAATGGTAACTGTTTGTATGTTTCTATGGACACGAGTTTGAGCAAGCTCCAGGAGTTGGTGATGGACAGGGAGGCCTGGCGTGCTGCTGTCCATGGGGTTGCAGAGTCAGAGACGACAGTGACTGAACTGAACTGAACTTGTATGCATCAACCCAGGTCACGAGCCCGCAGTGGTTAAGGCGACCCGCATCTGGAGGCTGTTTCTCAAAGGCAGAGCCCCCCAGAGCCGGGGAGCTCGGTCAGTCCACCCTGGATGGGCTTCACCCAAAACAACTCTGATGTCCATGCTTTATGGGAACTTCTGGCTGCTGACAAAGCGAGAGGGTCTCGCCCGTGCAAGATGAAAGGTGTCAACACTCTCTCCTCCTTCACAAGGAGAACTTTCGGGAGGGGACTTTCCCCATGTAAGAAGGTGCTCATCGCAGGTGAAGTGTGCACGTTCACCCAAATAAAATATGTATCACATGCTGCTTGGAGGAGAGAGTGGTCAATGGAATCGTCTCTCCCCACCCCCAAAGCGTTAGCCTGAAGTGCTAGCCTGAAACTTCAGAACGGGACCTTCTCTGGAAATGAGGTCTCTACAGGTGTGGTGGAGTGAAGGTCTGAGATGAGGCCCTCCTGGATGGGGACGGCCTTAAACCCAGGGCCAGGGTCCTTATAAGACACAGAAGGGGAGAGACACGGACACAGAGGAGAAGCCACGTGGAGACGGAGGCAGAGACGGGAGGGAGGCGGCCACCAGCCCAGGGACGGACGCCTGGGGCCCCCAGAAGCTGGAAGAGGCGGGGAGGACCCTCGCCTGGAGCCTCTGCAGAGAGTCCAGCTCTGGGACCCCTTGACCTCAGATGTCTGGTCTCCAGGGCTGGGGGAGGGTGGATGTCTGTGGTTTTAACACCAGCATATCTGTGGTCACTTATAACAACTTGTTGTAACTTTTTGTAATACAGTTCTTCCCAAGGGCTCAACAGGCAAAGAATCTGCCTGTAATGGAAGAGACACGGGAGACCCAGGTTTGATCCCTGGGCCGGGAAGATCCCCTGGAGGGGGAAATGGCAACCCACTCTGGTATTCTTGCCTGGAGACTCTTACGAACAGAGGAGCCTGGTGCGCTACAGTCCATGGGGTCGCAAAGAGTCGGACAGGGCTGAGCGCGGCACATTATAGCAAGGCCACGAAGCCAATTCACGGGGTAAAGAAAACTAATCACGCGTGTTACTCTCCTTACGCACGAACCAACAAATGCAACATTAAATTTCAGGGACACACCAGTCCTGACAAACAGGACGCTTATTCACACACGCTCTGACCGTCTGCCCTGCAAGAGCAAACGCGTCCGCTTCTACAGGGTCACAGAATATTTTAACCTCTTTTCTACACCAAATATAAGTAGTAAAAACATAATTTCAGCAGGTCTTGAAGCAGCAGAACACAGACTATAAACCCCCAGACGAACTCTGAGCACCGTTTCCACCGGCCTCAAAGCACTGTCAGGGCTTCCCTCGTGGGTAGGTACTTGATTGTTGCTGCTGGTCACGTGCTCAGTTGCGTCCGACTCTTTGCGACCCCATGGCCTGCAGCACGCCAGGCCTCCCTGTCCATCACCAACTCCCGGAGCTTGCTCGAACTCATGTCCATCGAGTCGTGATGCCGTCCAACCATCTCATCCTCTGTCGTCCCCTTCTCCCCCCACCTTCAATCTTTCCCAGCATCAGGGTCTTTTCCAATGAGTCAGCTCTTCATATCAGGTAGCCAGAGTATTGGAGTCTCATCCTCAGCATCCGTCCTTCCAATGAATATTCAGGACTTATTTCCTTTAGGATGGACTGGTTGGATCTCCTTCCTGTCCAGGGGACTTTCAAGAAAACAGTATGGAGATTAAAACTATGGAGATTTTAAAACTAGGATGAAAACTGCCTTATGACTCCACAGTCCCACTACTGAGGCATATACCCTGAGGAAACCAGAATTGAAAGAGACACGTGCACCCCAATATTCATCACAGCACTGTTTATAACAGCCAGGACATGGAAGCAACCTAGATGCCCATCAGCAGACAAATGGATAAGGAAGCTGTGATACATATACACCATGGAATATTACTCAGCCATTAAAAAGAATTCATTTGAATCAGTCCTAATGAGGTGGATGACTGGAGCCTGTTATACAGAGTGAAGTAAGTCAGAAAGAGAAAGACAAATACTATATATTAACAGACAAATGCTATATATTAATACTATTATATTAATACTAATATTAATACTATATATTAACATATAAACAGAATTTAGAAAGACGGTAACAGCAACCCTCTATGCAGGGCAGCTAAGCAGGCACAGATGTAAAGAACAGACTTTTGGACTCAGTGGGAGAAGGCGAGGGTGGGATGATTTAAGACAGGAGCATTGAAACATGTGCGTTACCATAGGCAAAAGAGATGACCCATGCAAGCTCGATGCATGACGCAGGGCAGTCGAGGCTGGAACTCTGGGACAATGTGCGGGACGGGGTGGGGACGGAGGTGGGAAGGGGGTTAAAGAACGAAGGGGACATGTGTACCTACGAGCAGTTCATGCTGATCTACGGCAAAAATCATCACAACATTGTAAAGTATCTACTAAGAAATAAGTCTTCTCCGGCAGCACAATTCAAAACCATCCCAGCATTGCCATATCTTAACCACCTAATCCATCAATAAATTTGTTCTGCTCATGGCAAGCCAAATGGCCAGCACATAAGGCTGACCACCCTCTCTCCGAAGACCCAGAACGGAAATTAGTCTCAGAAGCGCACCCACCCCTGACCTCATACACATTCCCGGAAGTCAAGAGCTCAGGTCTGCACAGAACCTCTGTCAAGGCAGGTACAGCCTGACGCTCACTTTCCTTTTGATTTCTACAAATTCCCAAAACCTGGGTCGGAGGTAACAGATTCTCCTTTTTTCAAATAATGTTCCTCTGCTTCTCCATATATAAATAACCCTGCTTATTCAGGAGGTAAAAATAGCAGCCAAGAGTGGATGGTTCAAACAGAAGTGGAGAAAGGGGAAGGAAACGCAATGGTGCAGGCCACGAAGGTTGCAAATGGGGGAGAAAGAAATCTGAAAAGGCACACGTGGGTGCTCGGTCAGTTCAGTCATGTCTGACTCTCTGCAACCCCATAGACGGTAGCCCCACCAGGCTCCTCTGTCCATGGGATTCTCCAGGCAAGAATACTGCAGTGGGTTGCCATTTCCGCCTCCCCCAGGGGATCTTCCCAACCCAGGGATCGAACCCAGGTCTCCAGCATTGCAGGTAAATTCTTCGCCATCTAACTCCAAGCACAGCATAGCATATACTCCGGAAAAAAAATTTTAATTCAGACTTTATCTAATTCAGTCATGTGTAATACCTCTTTGTATGACCACCTGGAATAAATGAGGTGTCTCAGTAGTTGTAAAATATATATATAGAGAGATTCCATTTATTGAAATAAATGGTAAAGTTGTTTTGTGGGGAAAAATGTGTTTAGCACACACAGGTCCCCTATACTTACAGACAGACCGCAGAGTTAGGTTCCGGACAATACAGAGACAGCAGTGTAGTCAGGAATAAACACATGGATAGACGGATATCGCCACGGACACTCAATGATGTACACGCAATCCCTCAGACTGCAGCATGCCAGGCTGCAGTCTAAATAGCCACTATACAACCGCAGAAGTAAGTACATCTATTCACACACCGCTCCAGTCTTGAGGCAGAACAGCGGGAAAATTATTAGAAGCCATAAGTCAGACATGAGCAGACAGGAAGCCAATTCCAACCCCGCATCTCCGGCAAAGTGAGTGGCCCCAGGCGCCAGCTCCAGGCATCTGTCTTCCGTAACTGCATCAGCTTGACATTCAATTCCAGCTGCACACAGTCGGCACTCGGAGGTTGCAGGACGCAACACCCGGGACGAATGCTCCTGTCCCCGGCCAGACTCTACAGGCAGCCCTGTTCCCTCCAAGAGCAACCATGCCTGGCCGGCCCGCCACACACGTAGCCTTTACAAGTGTGTGCTCCGTCGGACGAGGCCAAGATGCTGCATCTGGCACCATCCAAACCCAGGCAGCGGACTAAGAAGCAGAGACATCACTTGCCTGACAAAGGTCCATCCAATCACAGCTATAATTTCCCCAGTGGTCACGTGTGCATGTGAGAGTTGGACCATAAAGAAAGCTGAGTGCTGAAGACTTGATGCTTTTGAACTGTGGTGTCGGAGGAGACTCTTGAGAGTCGTTTGGACTGCAAGGAGATCCAACCAGTCCATCCTAAGGGAAATCAGTCCTGGGTGTTCACTGGAAGGACTGATGCTGAAGCTGAAACTCCCATCCTTTGGCAACCTGATGCAAAGAACTAACTCCTTGGAAAAGACCCTGATGATGGGAAAGATTGAAGGCAGGAGAAGCGGATGACAGAGGATGAGGTGGTTCGATGGCATCACCAACTCGATGGACGTGAGTTTGGGTGGACTCCGGGAGTTGGTGATGGACAGGGAGGCCTGGCGTGCTGTGGTCCACGGGGGTCACAAAAAGTAAACGTTGATTTAGCAACTGAACAACAAATGAACCCATCAGCCGAGTGTGTCCTCAAGCAGTAAATGATGTTTCTTCCTGCACTTGTAGAAACAATCTTTTTATTTTGTACTGAAGTACAGCCGATTACCAGTGCTGTGATGGTTTCGGGTGGATAGTGAAGGGACCAAAGCACGGGGAAACGACAGCCGTGGGGTGGAGCCCCTCGGGGGTGTGAGCACAGAGTCTACAATTCGGGAGGAAGCACATACGTCAGGACAAACACCGAGATTACTAACGGCTGGTGGGACTTGTCTGGCTGTGCAGTGGTGGGGAAGCCACCTGCCAACGCAGGACTCCCAGGCTCCATCTCTGCAGGGAGATTCCCCAGATGGCTGGAGCCACAAAGCCCGTGGACCACAGCTACTGACCCTGGGCTCCAGAGCCAGGGGGTCACAACGACTGATCCCACGTGCCGCAGTTACTGAAGCCCGTGTGCCGTGGGGCGCTCTGCAGCCAGAGATAAGAGGCTCACCAGTGGAGAGCAGAACATGGATAAAACCGAAAGAACGGAAGAGCCCCCGCTCGTCGCAACTACAGAAAAGCCACACAGCAACAAAGATCTAGCACAACCTGAAATAAACAATAGATTAAATGTTCCTCCAAAAATAACAATTGAAGTTTTGCCTGGCTTCTGCTAATAAAATGCATCTAACAGGACTTCCCACGCAGTCCAGCAGTCAAGAATCCACCTGCCGATAAAGTGGATGTGGGTCTGATCTCCGGTCCGGGAAGATCCCACGTGCCACACATGCTCTGTCGCCATGAAAAACATGAACATAAACGGCTGCTTTCGTGCAAAGTGAAGTGAGTCAGACAGAGAAAGACAAATACGCGTATTATACATACTGCTCACATGTAGAACCTAAACGATAACACAAATGAATTTGCAAAACAGGCAAGATGTGGAAAGAACCTAAGTGTCCATCCACAGAGGAAAGGATACAGAAGACGTGGTAAATATACACAATAGAATATTACTTGCCCTAAAAGAGAGTGAAATACAGCCATTGGCAGCCACCTGGACGGACCTACAGATTGTCATGGGCTTCCCTGGGGGCTCAGATGCTAAAGAATCTGCCTGCAATGCAGCAGACCCAGGTTCAATCCCTGGGTCAGGAAGATCCCCTGGAGGAGGGCCTGGCAGTTTGTTGCCACAGGTGAGGGGTGGGAGTGGAACAAAACAGGTAAAGAGGGTCAGAGGCGCAGACTTCCAGACTTCCAGATGACATAGAGCATGGTGATAGCAGTTAATGACACTATATTCACTTTATATCAGAAAGTTTCTAAAAGAGTAGATATTAAACGTCCTGGTGACAGACTTCTTGGACTCTATGCTGCAAAATAGACCAGCAATTATTTTCTGCCTTTTCAAAATTAAAATTTGAGATGGGTGCCTATCCATCCACTTCCGTGTGTACGAGTGTCCTGGGTCGGCCGAAACAAACGATGTCAAATGGGATCATGACTTAAAACCACAGACATCCACCCTCCCCGAGTCCTGGGGACCAGACGTCTGAGGTCAAGGAGTCCCAGGGCTGAGCTCCGTCCAGAGGCTCCAGGGGAGGGTCCTCCCCGCCTCTTCCAGCTTCTGGGGGCCCCAGGCGTCCGTCCCTGGGCTGGTGGCTGCCTCCCTCCTGTCTCCGGCTCCGTCTCCACGTGGCTTCTCTGTGTCTCTGTCTCTCCTCTTCTGTGTCTTATAAGGACCCTTTCCCTGGGTTTAGGGCCACCCCCATCCAGGAGGACCTCATGTCAGACACTTCACTCCATCACAGAAAGGAAGCAAAATAGAATGGATTGGCATCAAATGAAAATAAGGGCAATGAAAGAAAGTAAGATGAAATGCAAAGTGACCATCTGTGGGCATAAACCTGGCATCCCTCAACGGGGCAGGAAAACATGAAAAGCATAGAATAGATAGACAATAAGGGGGGGGGGGAGAGAAGAAGAAAAGGCAAGAAAGAAGCGTGAGCGACACCATCTCTTTATTGTAGGATTTGTGTCGTGAAGGGGGTCACACATACTGCCGGGATCACTTCCTGGCCAAGACGGCGTCGTAGGTACCCCCGGTCCTCTGGCACCGCACGTCTCGGAAGCCGGCGGGGGCCAGGAGCGCGCGGTAGTGGGCAGGGGTCCGCTCGCAGCCCTCCGTCTGCACCAGCATGTTCAGTGAGCACAGCACCGTGGTCAGGGGGCCCCGCCCGTCCGCGTCCAGGAGGCTCTCGATGACCAGGATGCCGCCACCTGCCGCGGGGAGGGTGAGGGGTTGAGCAACGGTCAGCCCGGACCCAGGACCCGCTGTCCACTCTCTCCTCACCCGGCTTCCTGCCCAGCACCCCCCTTCGCAGGTTAGCACACAGCTCCAGGAATCTCCCACCTTCCCCCGCAGGACAGACCCTGACCTGGGACCCCCCCACAGGACAGACCTTGACCTAGGACCCCTCCCTGCAGGACAGACCCTGACCTAGGACACACACCCATTGGGACAGACCCTGACCTAGGACCTCCCACAGGACAGACCCTAATCTAGGACCCCCTGCAGGACAGACCCTAATCCAGAACTTCCATAGGACAGACCCTGACCTGGGACCTCCCACAGGACAGACCCTAACCTAGGACCTCCTTCAGGACAGATCCTGACCTAGAATCCCCCACAGGGCAGACCCTGACCTGGGACCTCCTGCAGGACAGACCCTAATCTAGGACCTCCCACGGAACAGACCCTGACCTAGGACCCGCCCCCCATGGGACAGCCCCTGACCTAGGACCTCCCATGGGACAGCCCCTGACCTCAGACCCCCCCTGCAGGCAGACCCTGACCTAGGACACACAGCCATCATCCCCTTTCCTTCCAGCGCTAGAGGCCACCGTGGCCAGTAGGTGCTGGACAGTCCACATGAGTAAGCAGGGCTGTGTCTACACACAGTGTCCGCCCCTCCTGGCTACACGGGATGTAACCAGGTGAGCGCTCAGTCGCGTCAGCCGTGTCTGACTCTTTCCAACCCCGTGGACTGTAGCCCCATCAGGCTCCTTACGTCCAGGGGCCTCTCCAATCAAGAAAACTAGAGAGGCTTGCCTTGCAAAGACAGGGTCCTTATAAGAAACAGGAGAGGAGACAGACAGAGGAGAAATCACGTGAAGATGGAGGCAGAGCGGGGAGGGAGGCAGGGAAAAGAAGCATCCAACCTCAAAATGCATCATCATTCGTAATGCAGACCCGGGAAATGACATGTGAATGCTCTTTCTCTCTTTCTAACTTCATTGCTCAGAAACAAATCCACAAAACGATGTGTCACGTCATTTTCTCTGAAATCTCAAAGGCGAGCGTGCCAATCAAGGGATGGAAGTAAACTTTATACACGTTGTGACCCGTTTTATTCCGTACCCGATTCTCAGACCAAACGCCACATCCTAAGCCATTTTTTCCTGGCTGCCTTGAAGAGCCACCGCATCTTAGGTCCTTTTTGGACAATGGATCTCGTGGCTAGGAATGCCCACACTCCCTCCCCCAGACATCAAAGTAAGATCTGGGCGTCATTGGCAGTAATTTGCAACGATGCAGACACAGTAGGGCTGATCGTCAGTGGGAGGCTCGTGGGGAGAGGCTGAGATGGGCCCTCTGAGCAGCGAGAACGTGAGGAAAAGAGCTTTGCCTCCAGATCTGGGGCATTCTCCTAGCTGTGCTGGCCAGGGACGAGAGCCATCTGCACGGTCGTGTTTGTACCATGCACGCGACATCTGAGTGTGCCAATACATATTCATGCACATATATAAACACATGCAAACACGCACAATACATGCATACACACATACACGTGCCCATACATACGTAAGCGTCCCTGGTAGCTCAGTTAGTAAAGAATCTGCCTGCAATGCAGGAGACTCGAGTTCGATTTCCTGGGTTGGGAAGATCCCCTGGAGAAGGGATGGGCTGCCCACTCCAGTATTCTTGGGCTTCCCTGCTGGCTCAGCTGGTAAAGAATCTGCCTGCAATGCGGGAGACCTGGGTTTGATTCCTGGTTCGAGACCTGGGTATGATTCCCTTCCCTGGAGAAGGGAAAGGCTACCCACTCCAGTATTCTGGCCTGGAGAATTCCATGGACTGTATAGTCCATGGGGTGGCTAAGAGTGGGACACAACTGAGCAATTTTCACGTCCCGTAATGTAACGACGTACACAAATGTAATATAGTGTTACCGTAAATATATAGTATTTTAATATCTAAAGTTTTTACATTTTAACATTTTCCATGATATCTATTTTTAAGAATATCCAAAAATAACACAAATTACATAACTATTATTTTATATTCTTGGCATCCATTTATTTATTTATTATTTAAAAATAAATGCTACATACATAAAATTTAAACATAAATGTAACGTGCTTTATGTGTTATAATGTGCATGTTCAGTCACTCAGCCATGTCTGACTCTCTGCGACCCCATGGACTGTAGCCCGCCAGGCTCCTCTGTCCATGGGATTCTCCAGGCAAGAACACTGGAGTGGGTTGCCATGCCCTCCTCCAGGGCACCTTCCCGACCCAGGGATCAAATCTGCGTCTCCTAGGTATTTGTGTATATATATGTGCATAGGCTCCAATGCTTTGGCCACCTGATGCAAAGAGCTGACTCATTGGAAAAGACCCTGATGCTGGGAAAGATTGAAGGCGGGAGGAGAAGGGGACGACAGAGGATGGTATGCTTGGACGGCATCACTGACTTGATGGACATGAGTTTGAGCAACCTCCAAGAGTTGGTGATGGACAGGGAGGCCTGGCGTGCTGCAGTCTGTGGGGTCGCAAAGAGTCAGACACGACTGAGCAACTGAGCTGAAAACAGAGAAAGCGAACCAGAGCCCACACAGCATCACCTCTGGGGGAAACTCACAGTTTCTGTGACCTTGGAGGTGCTGAGTCATACATATTCTAAACAGAAAAACTGCAGGCAAGCCACTGCCCTGCTTGGTAACTTTTTAATATTTTTTTTCTTCTTTTAATTAATTTTGTATGGATGTATCACTGCTTTACAATGTTGCGTTAGTTTCTACCATACAGCAAAGGGAATCAGCCATCCGCGGCTGTGTGCTGAGTCACTTGAGTGCTGTGTGCTGAGTTGCTTGAGTGCTGAGTCGCTTGAGTGCTGTGTGCTGAGTCGCTTGAGTCATGTCTGACTGTGCAACCCCATGGACTGTAGCCTGCCAGGCTTTTCTGTCCATGGGATTCTCCAGGCTATGGATACATATATATCCATTCCTTGGCAATGTTCCTGTTTATACTAGCCTTGCTTTTTTTCCCTTTCAAATGATATCTTGTACGGACTGGAACAAGGCAAACAAATAATAATAATATTATTATTAGGGTCCAATGAGGGACTTCCCTAGTGGTCCACTGGCTAAGACTCTGTGCTCTCAACGCAGGGGACCTGGGTTCCATGCCTGGTCAGGGAACGAGATCCTGCCTGCCACACCTAAGAGTCTGCAAGCCACAACAAAACATCCCATATCCCACGACGAAGATGGAATATCTCCAGTGCTGTGGCTAAGGCCCAGCACAGCTAAAGAAACGAATCAGTAAAAGTAAATAAAAAGGACCAAGGTTTCAAACGTCCCTCTACACAAAGTCACACACAAAAAAACTCAAGTCACCGTCAAGGAACGTCACTATGCATTAAAACATAAATAATACACTTTTGCTCAATACACTTTCAAGAGATCCCCCACAGAAGGGGTCTAGACACAACTATCCATGAACGACTTCACATTTGAAAATGACGCTGTAATACAAGAACTGCAATTTGGAGGGGGAGTGACGGAAGAGAGTGGCGAAAAAGAGACGATATTAGGGAGCCCGTGATGTAGTGATGTCTGGAAAAGGCAGGCAGCCTCCAGAGGTCGGCCGGAACTCTGACCTCCTCACTCACGGAGGCATGTCTATGTCCATGTGACAGGGTTTCCAAGCCCTCGTCGCATCGAGACGCCTGTAACTCCGCCCTGAGCCGACTCCCAGGCCCGGCACGCAGCATCCCCACCACCTACCTGTCCTGCAGGCCTGATAGAGTCTCTCCAGCAGGTGAGAGCACTTGGCATCGGTCCAGTCATGCAAGACCCTGGCCAGGATATACAGGTCCGCCTCCGGGAGGGGGTCTTTAAAGAAATCCCCTGCAACATGGGGGCAGGGGCCTCTGGTCAGCCTGCCTGTCAATTCCACATGAGGACACCTACGCCCAGCATGGCCAGGTCACTTGTCCACACAGACCTGTCTCCAGGTAGCCCCAGCCACTGACCACCCCACCTCGCTCGGAACAGAAGACGTCTCCGTGACGATGAGACAATTATGAACGATGGTACATTCCCTTTGGGGCCCCTTTCCGCATCAGCTCTGGACGACGGTTTTATTTTCACTTGATTTCAGAAAGTCTCGTGTAAATAGCATCCTTAAACCAATGGTCCCCAACCTTCCTGGGCTTCCCTGCTGGCTCAGATGGTGAAGAATCCGCCTGCCAAAGCAGGAGACCCAAGTTCAATCCCTGGGTTGGGAAGATCCCCTGGAGGAGGGCATGGCAATCCACTCCAGTCTTCTTGCTGGAGAATCCCATGGATAGAGGAGCATGGGGGGCTACAGTCCACGGGGTCCCAAAGACTCAGACACAACTCAGCGACTAACACTTTCATTTTCACGACCATCTAGTTTTCCCAACTTCCAAAGCCGGCTTCTCTTTCTTCTCTTTTTCTTAAACCAGTGGGACCTGTAGTGTCTTTCCTGCTTTCTTTTTTCATTTTCTCTTTTTCTTTCTTCTTTTTTCCCTTTCTCAGCCTTCCCTCCCCCGCCCCTTTCTTCCCTTCTAGCACTGGGTCTTGCTGCGTGCTGGATCTTAGCTCCTGGGCCAGGGGTGGAACCAGGGCGCCCTGCATTGGACGCTCACAGTCTTAGCCACTGGGCTGCCAGGGCAGTTGTGTCTACACATGGAGGTACCGGGCATCTGCAGGCCGGACCTTGGTACCTGAGTGACGGCCTGCAGCTGGGAGGTGCGCCCCGCGTTTCCAAGGCAGCCACAAGTTCCTGGCAACGGTCCGCAAAGTTGCCGTGGTTTCTGAGCCTTGGGGTGTCTGAGAAGCTTCTGTCTTCTCCGTCAGTAACTGTCCCCTCACCTTGCCTCCAACCCATGTCCCTGATTGCACTCGTGCCTGAGCCGGTTGTAAATACCTATGTGAGTTTCCCGGGATGGCTGTAAGAAATGCCCACAGACAGGACATCCACCCTCCCTGAGTCCTGGGGACCAGACATATGAGGTCAAGGGGTCCCAGGGCTGGGCTCCCTGCAGAGGCTCCAGGGGAGGGTCCTCCCCATCTCTTCCAGCTTCCGGGGGCTCCAGGCGTCCGTCCCTGGGCTGGTGGCCGCCTCCCTCCCGTCTCTGCCTCCATCTCCACACGGCTTCTCCTCTGTGCCCGTGTCTCTCCCCTTCTGTGTCTTATAAGGATCCTGTCCCTGGGTTTAGGGCCAGCCCCATCCAGGAGGGCCTCATCTCAGACCTTCACTCCATCACATCTGCAGAGACCTTATTTCCTAAAGTCCTGTTTACAAACTCTGGGTGAGGAGACACGTTGAACCCAGTGCAACACTCAGGAAAGAATTAACTTCAAGAAAACAATACCCTCCCACATTTTCCCATCCATCCTGCATCACAGCTCTAGGTTTAAATGCCTGTGTCCTCATTCATATTTGACTTTTGCGACCCCGTGGACTGTAGCCCACCAGGCTCCTCTGTCCATGAGGATTCTCCAGGCAAGAATACTGGAGTGGGTTGCCATTTCTTTCTCCAGGGGATCTTCCTGACCTGGGGATTGAACCTGCGTCTTCTGCACTGGCAAGCAGATTCTTTACCACTAAGCCCCTGGAAGCTCCATTTTAAGGGGGTGCATTTGGACGATCCAGGAAGCCACGGTGAGCACCCACTGTCGCCGTCTCCCCAGCCCGCCAGGACCCATCTGTTTCCCCGTGGACACAGACGGTGTTCCAGACACCCACCTTCATGGAAGCTGATCCGCTCGTCCTCCGAGGCTGAGAAATGTGTCCGCGCCATCTGCACCACTCCTGGGATGTCGAACACGATGACCCGAGATCCCGGGTACAGAGACACGCACGCCTTGGCCAGAGCCCCAGAACCGCCTGCAGGAGGACATGGACTGTGACCCGAGTGGAACCCACAGCCTGGTCTGCATGCTTACAGGCTCACCTACAGAGCCCTAAGATGCCTTAGACGGCATCTAAGGCATCTTCCCGGCTGGACCAACCCACACGCCAACCTTCCACATAGCCTCTGACCTGACGGCTTCCCCTCGTGCCAGGCTGTCTGTCCGCCCAAGGGCAGACAACAGCCAGGCAGATGAGCCCCTGGGCAGATGCTACAGGAAGATGTGCCCATGTCTCCCTGTGGGAAATATTTCTGGGGTATACCCAGGTGAGAAATGGGGATCTCCCTCCAGATGCCAGCAGCATGAACATCCCACAGTCAGGGAATCTGTTTTTATCAAATCACCTCAACCTAAAGGCCCTTCCACAGAGGGATGGATAGAGAAGATGTGGTACACATATACAGTGGAATATTACACAGCCACGAAAAAGAACAAGATGCCATTTGCCACAGTGTGGATGGAGCTAGAGATGATCGTACCAAGGGAAGTCCGTCAGACAGAGAAAGACAAATACCACGTGATGCCGCTCATACGTGGAACCCAAAATGTGATACCAATGAACTCGTGCACAAAGCTGAAATAGCCTCTCAGATGCAGGACACAAAGACAGCTACCAAAAGGGGAAAGAGGGGAGGGAGAAATGAGGAGACTGGGACAGACACGGACCCGCTCCTAGAAACCACACTGATACTTGAAAAGTCTCCACTCTACAGCACAAGGAATTCTACGCAATATAGTGTGCGTGCCTGCTAAGTCACGTCAGTCGTGTCCGACTCTCTGTGACCCCACGGACTGTAGCCCGCCAGGCTCCTCTGTCCGTGGGATCCTCCAGGCGAGAATACTGGAGTGGGCTGCCATGCCCTCCTCCAGGGGATCTTCCCCACCCAGGGATCGAACCCAGGTCTCCCGCATCGCAGGCAGATTCCTTACCATCTCAGCCACTGGGGAAGCGTTAGGGTCTACAAACACAGTTCCAAACCCAGCTCCAAGTCCGGGGCGGACACTCACCCCCGAGGTCACAGATGACCCGGAAGGGGGACAGGTCGAAGGCGGCCAGCACCCTCGCCCCCTCCAGCCTCCACACGTCCTGCAGGCCCTGCATGAACTTCAGCCTTTCGCCCTCGGACCTGGAACGCGACAAGAGGGGCCCGTGAGAACCGTGCGGAGTCCAGTGGGGGTCACCCTGAGCAACGCCCCGGGGGGCCCCTGAGCTGGGCAAAGACCCGGGTCCTCCACCCACCGGGGTGGAGTGCCAGGCCACCGGGTCAGCTGTGCAATGCGGGAGGCGGGAGGTGGGAGGCAGGGGGGTGTCCACACACGCTGGGGGGGGCTGGCATGACGGGGATTCAGGGAGGTGGAGACGGGTGTGTGGGGAGCTGGATCCCGGGAGGAGCGGGGAGGAGGCTCTCAGGAGGCGACAGAGGTAAAGAGCAGCCCAGGACAACGCGGGGTGGGCGGGGAGCGGGCCGGTGAGGGTCTCCTGGGGGCCACCTCTCTCCTCTCACCCCCTGCGGAGGCTGCTCTGTGGTTTTGGAGTCAGTGGGGAGGTAGGGAGGCAGGGAAGGATATACGGGGCGCAGAGCAGGCCCCAGGTGTCAGGACCCTCAGCAGCGACCACCCTCTCCCTCAATCCTTTGTGCATCTCCTGCCCCACCTGGGAGCGGCCCCCACTCGCTGCAGACAGTCATGAAGCCATCAGCGTCATCTGGCACGTCGTCACAAAGCCACCAGCACGGTCCGACCCCTCTGATGTCACACGTCATCTGACGGACTATCCACAGCTCACGCTAGTGCTGCCTGCAAAGCCCCAAGCTGGTCTCTTTCCACAGCCTCCCTCCACCTCCAAAAATGAAAAGGATTCCCTCGCTCATTGCCTCCAACTCACATCCCTGATCACTACTTGTGCCTGAGCTGGTTGTAAACACAACTTTTCTCCTGGAATACTAACTTTTCTCCTGGAATACTACTCAGCCAAGAAAAAGAACGGATTAATGCCACTGATAACAGCATGGATGGACTGAGTGATGATGATACTAAGGAAAGGAAGCAAGAGAGGGAAAGGCAGATACTATACCACCGACAGGCATGCTCTAGAAAAGTACGCAAATCAACCATTTCACCAATACAAACACACTCCAAACTTAGAAAACGTTAGTGGCTCAGTCCTGTCTGCGTCTTTGCGACCCCCACGGACTGCAGCCCACCAGGCTCCTCTGTCGATGGGATTCTGCAGGCAGGAATACTGGAGTGGGTTGCCATGTCCTCCTCCAGGGGATCTTCCCCACCCAGGGAGCAAACGCAGATCTCCAGCGTTGAAGACAGATTCTTTACAGTCTAAGCCACCAGGGAAGACCTAAACTTTGAAAATCAACTTACGATTATCAAAAAAATTATATATTTTTTAATGTCAGGAACAAGGGGAACATTCAGTTGGCTAATGACAAATTATAGTCTGGGCAAGCGTGTTCAAGCGCTTCAGTCGTGTCCGAGTCTTTGTGACCCCAAGAACCATTGCCCACCAGGCTGCTCTATCCACGGGATTTTCCCAGGCATGAATCTATATTAAACACATGATGGAAACGGACCTATTGAATAGCACGGGGCAGTCTAGGGAACACCCAGTAAATCACCTTATATGGGAAAAGGAACGAAGAAAAGAATATACACACGTCCGTGTCTCACTGAGCCAAGATCCTGCAGCCCTGAAACAACCCTAACACCGATCGTGAACTCTACTGCAATATAAAGAGACTTAAAGAACAAACGGGAAAAAAGGAAAAGGCATCGCGTGGAGTCATGGCGCCACCCTGTGGCCATGCTTGGTAACGGCCACTATCAAAGCTGTGTTCACTGGCTCGTAATATTCCCAAGCTCTGCGGGGCGGGAAGGAAGGAACCCCTGCCCTCCTACAAATCTCCCAGCGGTGGTCCCCCAACAAGAAGTCAAAATCGGACAGACGGTCACGAAGCCGACGTCAACAGGTGCCTTTCACTTGCACTCATTTAAAAAAAAAAAATTGCATGAAATGATGTCAACGCAGTCAAATATTAGGGAAGGGAACA
>SNSB01003464.1:183276-197035 GCA_012922965.1 Capreolus pygargus
ATATTGTCACCCTGCTTATTTAACTTACATGCAGAGTACATCATGAGAAACGCTGGGCTGGAGGAAGCACAAGCTGGAATCAAGATTGCTGCAAGAAATATCAATAACCTCAGATATGCAGATGACACCACCCTTCCAGCAGAAAGTGAAGAGGAACTAAAGAGCCTCTTGATGAAAGTGAAAGAGGAGAGTGAAAAAGTTGGCTTAAAGCTCAACATTCAGAAAACCAAGATCATGACATCCGGTCCCATCACTTCATGGCAGACAGATGGGGAGACAGTGGCTGACTTTATTTTGATAGGCTCCAAAATCACTGCATACGGAGATTACAGCAATGAAATTAAAAGACATTTACTCCTTGGAAGGAAAGTTACAACCAACCTAGACAGCATGTTAAAAAGCAGAGACATCACTTTGCCAACAAAGGTTCTTTTAGTCAAACTATGGTTTTTCCAGTGGTCATGTATGGATGTGAGAGTTGGACTATAAAGAAAGCTGAGTGGTGAAGAATTGATGCTTTTGAACTGTGGTGTTGGAGAAGACTCTTGAGAGTCCCTTGGACTGCAAGGAGATTCAACCAGTCCATCCTAAAGGAAATCAGTCTTAGGTGTTCATTGGAAGGACTGATGTTGAAGCTGAAACTCCAATATTTTGGCCACCTGATGCGAAGAGCCGACTAATTTGAAAAGACCCTGATGCTGGGAAAGATTGAGGGCGGGAGGAGAAGGGGACGACAGAGGATGAGACGGTTGGATGGCATCACCGACTCAATGGACATGAGTTTGGGTGGACTCCGGGAGTTGGTGATGGACAGGGAGGCCTGGCGTGCTGCAGTCCATGGGGTTACAAAGACTCGGACACGACTGAGCAACTGAACTGAACTGATGGTCCAGCAATGTCCCTTCGAGGCATATACCTGGAGAAAATGATAATTTGAAAAGATACATGCACCTCGATGATCACAGCAACACTACTCAGAATATTCAAGATGTGGACGCAACCTAGCTCTCTATCGAGAGAGGAAGAGATAAAGAAGACGTGGTACCTATACACCGTGGAACATGACTCAGCCATAAAAGAAGAAAGAAATCAGGTGTACCTAGTATCACTGAACCACTTTCCTGGGATGAAGAGCGCGCAGCCCCAGGAATTATCAGCGAGAGGCAAACCAGACTTCAGCGACCAGTCAGAATGGCCCCGCCAACAGCTCCACAAACACTCAGTGCTGAAGAGTTTGCGGAGGAAACGGACTTCTCCTCCTACCCCCCTGGGCATGCGAATGGCGACAACCACTAAGGTGGCGGTGTGGGTGTTCCTCAAACAATTAAAAAAAAAGGGACAGAAGGAACTTGGAACATTCCGCAGCACCACACACAAAAGGAATCTGCAAATAGTGTAAGACCTAGATGTAAGGACAGGTGTTGTGAAATGCTCCGGGGAGAGACAGGCGGGGCACATTCTGACATCCACCCCTTAGAATAACAGGGCTTTCCCGGTAACTCAGTTCATAAAGAATCTGCCTGCAATGCAGGAGACCCTGGTGTGATCCCTGGGTTTCAGAAGACCCCCTGGAGAAGGGATAGGCTACCCACTCCAGGATTCTCAGGCTTCCCTTGTGGCTCAGCTGGTAAAGAGTCCACCTGCAATGCAGGAGACCCTGGTTCAACCCCTGGGTCAGGAAGATCCCCTGGAGAAGGGAAAGGCAACCAACTCCAGTATTTGGCCTGGAGAATTCCATGGACTCTATAGTCCATGGGGTCGCAAACAGTCAGACATGACTGAGCGACTCTCACTTAGAATAATGAAAAATAAACTGGAAATGAAAACAGGACCTAATTAACCTTAAAAGCATTTCCACAGACAGGACATCCTCAAGGAAAGAGAAAGCCCTAAAATTTGGGGGGGGAGGGGGGGAATCATTTTCAAACGAAGATACCTGCCAGAAATTCATCTCCAAAATGTACAAACAGCTCCTTCACCTCAATGTCAAAAACACAACCAACCCATGAAAAAAAATGGGGGGGGGGGGCCAAAGATGGAAATGCATATTTCTTCGAAGAAACTATAGAGGTTACATTAGATTCTTGAGAAGTGCTCTGCACCAGGAATTATAAGAGAGAGGCAAATCCAATTCCAGTGAGGTATCACCTCCCACATCTGAGAATGGCCGTGGTCAAACCCGCCGCACACATCCCACGCCGCAGACACGGTGGAAGAGCAGGGGACCCTCCTCCTGGGATGCAGGCACTCCACCGAGGCGCCGGGCGCTGTGGAGGACAGCTTCGGGCGCCTGAGAACGAAATGAGAACGTTCCCCAAGACCGTACGCAAAGACGCACTGCAGAAAAGACCGAGATCTGAATCAGAGGACGAAGACTGGGAACTTCTGGAGGAAAATACAGGCAGGACCAGCCTTGCCATCCACTCAGAGTAATGACATTTACACCAAAAGCAAGAAGACAGGATCTAGTTAACCGCCGAAGAATCTGCACAGCACGGGCAGTCTGACATGCAAAGACAACGCTCAGAATGGCAAAGAATCTTTGCAAACCAAGATACCCACGGAGAACTCATGTCCGAAACACAGAAACAGCTTGGGGGGGCTCTGTGTCAAACACACACACACACACAAAAAAAAAAAAAAAACAAGAAATAAAGGGGACATAGATTGGAACAGGTATGTCTTCAGAGGAGGCAGAGAGATTGCATTAGGGACATGAAAACGTGCTAAGCATCACTGCTTATTAGAGAGAGGCCACTTAAAAGTCCGGTGAGGTATCTTAGCAGCGTATACCTTGCCCATCTTGTGAGAATGGGCATCTCACAAAATCTCCAAAAGTAAACGCTGGGCAGGGTATGGAGGGGAGAGAGCCTTCCCGCACTGCTGCTGGGAATGGGAAACGGTCCATGCAGGAGGGGGAAGAACATGGGGGTCCTTTAGAAAACCAGACACAGAAGCGTCTTAGGACACGTCACCCCGGCCTCGGGCGCAGAGCCAGAGAAACCCCAGGGTTTTCAAAACACACGTACACTCGGGAGATCACAGCCATGCCAGGAAAATAAGCAGGACACAGAAACGGCGCAACTGTTCAGGACAGGTGAGCGGGTCAAGAAGGTGGGCCACACAGACGCCGTGAACCATTAATTCAGCCATGAGCGAGCGGGAGAAAATGCCATGTCCAGTCTGAGAGAAGGAAGCAGAGATGATCAGACCTAGAGAAGCAAGGGAGACAGGGCGAAGTGAGTATCAGAGGAGACCACCTGTTGCTGGAATCTAAAAATGGACACAAACAAACCGCTTTACCCAATAGAAACAGACATAAGAACAAAGAAAAGAAACTTATGCTTATAAAAACAAAAAAAAGTTAGTGATGAGGGATCCATCAAGAGTTGGCTATTAACACACAGATTTGTGCATGCTGAGTGGCTTAGCCGTGTCTGACTCTTTGCGACCCCGTAGACTGTAGCCCACCAGGCTCCTCTGTCCGTGGGATTCTCCAGGCAAGGATACTGGAGTGGGCTGCCATTTCCTCCCCCAGGGCATCTTCCCACCCCGGGGATGGAAGCCTCGTCTCCTGCTTTGCAGGCAGATTCTTTATCCACCGAGCCACCAGATTAATATAATTAAACACATGATCGAACATGACCTACTGAATAGCAAGACAGCGTCTACTGAACACAGTCTAATCACCTACACGGGGTGGGGGGGTGGGAAATAAGAGATAAACACCTGTGTATAATGAAACAACATCGGCAAATGAAGTGTTATCTGATGTAAGCTAACATTTCTACTACCAAGAAAACAGGAAAAAAGTTTATGGAGAAAGGCTGCTACCTCGTGGCTGGGTTTTGTAACGACAAATATGAAAGCTGTGTTCACTGTCTTTAAATTGGGGGCAGGAGGAGAAGGGGACGACAGAGGATGAGATGGTTGGAAGGCATCACCGACTCCACGGACATGAGTTTGAATAAGCTCCGGGAGATGGTGATGGACAGGGAAGCCTGGCGGGCTGCAGCCCAGGGGGTCGCAAAGAGTCGGACACGGCTGAGCAAGTTTCACTTCACAGCCCTCTTGAACAATCGTAAGAAGGTCATTTGGATCCACCGCACAGACAATGGAAAATGAACCAAAAATAAGAAAAAAGCATGCGGGCACAGACCTTAAAAGCATTTTCACAACTAACAACATCCAAAAGATAGAGAAAGAGACTCTCAGAATGGGAAAAAAAAAAAAAATCGTTTTTCTAACCAAGATACCCACAACAAATTCACCTCTGATTGCTACAAATAATTCACACATCTCCATATCAAACACCACACACAAAAAAATCAGAGATACAAAAGGCCCAAAGATAAAAATACATATTCCTTTCAAGAAGGCATACACAGTGCCATTCCGCTCACGAGAAGTCGCTGAGCATCACTAATTATTAGGGCGAAGCTACGCAAAGACAATGAGGTATTTCCTCGCACGGGTCAGCATGACCATCATCGAGAGGTCCTACCAAGAATAAGGGCTAACAAAGGGCGGAGGGAAGAAAGGGAATCCTCCTGCCCTTTTGCTAGGGAACTAAATCAGGGCCGGAACTGTGGAAAACAGCATGAAGCGTCCTTAGAACACTAACCATGCAGAAGACGCACGATCCAGTAGCCCCACTTCTGGGCTTCCATCCAGAGAAAAATCACAATTCGAAATGACATGCGCACCCCTGTCTTCAGGACAGCGTGATTTACAACCAACACAAAACTGAATCGACCAAACCATCCGCCGATGGGAAGATGAAGACAGAGTGGGGTCCACCTCTCCCCTGGAACACGGCTCAGCCACGCAGTAAGACAGAATAAGGCCGATGAGAGCAGCATCCATCGACCGAGTGATCATCACACGTGGGGACCGCAGGAACTCAGAGACAGAAAACAAAGGTCTGGAGGTGTCAGCGACCCTGGTTTCTAGATATTCATGCAGATGGACTAATTACACAGCAGAGACGCTGAAATGGAGGAAAGTTATCTGCAAGTGTCTCTCTCTCACACACACACAAGCTGTAATGGGGATGGGGTGATTCAAGAGTTCGGAATGTGCATATTCCAGTTCCTATATATGATGTGATGATCAAAAACACCTACTGAATACCACAGGGAACTCGGCTGAACAGACGCTAATCACCTGAATGGCGAAATGAGCCTGAGACAGAAGAGACAAATGTCTGTGTATAAACCAATCAAGTTCCCGTACCCCCGAAACTAACGCAACGCGGGGAGCCAGCTCTGCTCCAGTGTAAGATACGGGCTTCCCTGGAGGCTCAGACGGTAGAGAATCCGCCTGCAGTGCGGGAGACCCACGAGGTTCCATCCCGGAGTCAGGAAGACCCCAGAAGACGCGGGTTCCACCCCTGGGTCGGGAAGATCCCCTGGAGAAGGGAATGGCTACCCACTCCAGTATCCTTGCCTGGAGAATCCCATGGACGGAGGAGCCTGACCGGCTGCAGTCCACGGGGTCGCAGAGAGCCGGACACCACTTAGCGACTAACACTTTCACTTTCCAGTGTAAAGTAGCAATGAGAATACAAGAAAAGAAAAACCAAGGAGTGAGGCATGAAGAAGCGCCTTGTCGCCGTTTTCGCCAACAGCGACCTTAAAAGCTGTGCTGGGCACTTACTAGTCACAAGATCTGCAGGGCTGTAAGTAAACAACCACTGCTTTCCAGAACTCTCCTAGGGGTGGTCAGCAAACAAGGGTTCAAAACCAGGGCGGAGACGCACGAAGCCAAGTTTAAGAGGGACCTGTACCTCACACGCTTCAAGAAAAAAATCACATGAAACAATGTCAAAAGGCTAAATGTTAGGGAAATGGGTGTAGCGAGTCCTGCTAGGAAGCACCTTACACCGATGAGAAGGGACACTGTCAGAAACCCTCAGACATTAACTGCTGGAGAGGCTGTGGAGAAAAGGGAACCCTCCTCTTCCGAAGTTGGAAGTGTAGATTGGTGACAGCTGCTCTGGATGGATGTGAGTTTGACCGTAAAGAGAGCTGAGCACCAAAGAACTGATGCTTTTGAACTGTGGTGCTGGAGAAGACTCTGGAGAGTTCCTCGGACGGCAAGGAGATCCAACCAGTCCATCCTAAAGAAGATCAGTCCTGAATATTCATTGGAAGGACTGATGCTGAAGCTGAAGTTCTGAAACTTTGGCCACCTGATGTGAAGAAATGACTCACTGGAAAAGACCCTGATGCTGGGAAAGATTGAAGGCGGGAGGAGAAGGGGGCGACAGAGGATGAGATGGTTGGATGGCATCACCGGCTCGATGGACATGAGTTTGAGGAAATTCCAGGAGTTGGTGATGGACAGGGAGGCCTGGCGTGCTGCAGTCCATGGGGTGGCAAAGAGTTGGACACGACTGAGCGATTGAGCTGAACTGTGTATATTAGTATAACCAACAGTCAACAAAAAGAAGAAAACAGGACCTCATCTACCTGAAGAGCATTTGCACAGCAGAGAAAATCCTAAATGAAAGAAGCAGACAGTGCTCAGAGTGGGAAAAAGTATTCGCAAAGAAAGACAGTCACAAGAAATTCAACTCCAAAACTTTTAAAGGGCTCATGCATCTCAGTATGACCAACACAGACAACCCAAGAAGAAGAAGAAAAAAAGATGCCAAAGATCAAAATGGATATTTCATCCAAGAAGGCATACAGGTTGGCATCAGACACACGGAAAGATGGTCAGCATAAGTAATTACTAGAGAGAGGCAAATCAAAAGTGCAATGAGGCATCCCCTCGAACAGGTCAGGACGGCCATCTGCAGTAAGATCTACGAAGACTAAAGCGCAGCAAAGGGCAGAGGAAAAGTGAAATCCTCCTGCGCCCTTGGTGGGGAGCTAAACCTCGGCAGGAAACGTGGAAAACAGCGTGGAGCTTCCTCACAAAACGCAAGCATCCAGAAACTGTACGATCAGCGATCTCACTTCTGGGCTCAGATCCAGAGAAGAAGCCATATTCAAAATAACACATGCCGTCCTGTTTTTGGGGGGCAGCATGATCCACAATGGCCAAGACACTGAATCCGCGGAAACGTCCAGCGACGGGAAAATGCAGGCAGATTGGTGGGGAGACCTCCGGACAGGAACACGGCTCACCCACGGAGCAGAGCGGAATAACGCCGCTGCCAACAGCGAGGACGGACCGATCGAATACCATACGAAGTGACGGAAGTCAGAGAAACACAGACGTTATAGGACCATGACCGGGGAAGCCTGGGCATTCACGCGAATGAGCTGATTTACACAACACGGCCAGACTCTGAAAGTGAGTAAAGCAACGTATGGTGTGAAAGGCGCTCAGTCGTGTCCGACTCTTTGTGACCCCGTGGGCACTACAGTCCGTGGGATTCTCCAGGCCAGCCTGTCCCTTCTCCGGGGGATCTTCCCCAACCCAGGGATGGAACCCAGGTCTCCTGCATGGCAGGCGGATTCTTTACCAGCTGAGCCTCCAGGGAAGCCCAAGAATCCTGGAGTAGGCAGCCTATCCCTTCTCCAGAGGATCTGCCCAACCCAGAATCAGACCGGGGCCTCCTGGATGGCAGGCGGCTTCTTTACCAGCTAAGCTACTAGTGAAGCCCAAAGGAACTTATGACTATCAAAAAAAAAAAATGTTATGGGAAAGTGACAAATGAAGGGTTAGGAATTAACATATACGCGCTCATATACACGAAACTGATGATCAAAAAGTCCATGCTGAATTGCACAGGGAAGTCTGCTGAGCATGATGTAATTACTTCTGTCTGAGAAAAAGAGCCCCCAAAAGAATAAACCTCTATGTGTAACTGAATCAAACTCCCGAATACCTGAAAACAAAAAACAAAAAAAAAAACAACCCGAAAAAAAAACCCTACCCCAAAAAAAAGAAAAAATAAAAAAACCAAAAAAAAAAAAAAAAAAAAGGTGGGCATGGAGAAATGCTGCTGCCTGGTGCCCGAGCTTGGCACAGCAACCTAAAGACTGAGCCGAAGGGCCCTTGCCCGTCCCCAGGTCCGCCCGGCTCTAAGTATGAAACAGCTGCCCTCCGAGAAGTCTTCTGGGGGTGGTCAGCGGAAAGAATTCAACCCTGGGCAGAGATGCACGAATCCAAGCCCAAGAGGTACCTTGAGCTCACACCCTGTTAAGAAAGTCACATGAAGAGATGTCAGCATCACTAACTATCGAAAGTGTTAGTAGCTCAGCTGCGTCCGACTCTCTGCGACCCCGTGGACTGTAGCCCGCCAGGCTCCTCTGTCCGTGGGATTCTCCAGGCAAGAATCCTGGAGTGGGTCGCCAAGCCCTCCACCAGGGGATCTTCCCGACCCAGGGATCGAACCCAGGTCTCCTGCACTGCAAGCAGGTTCTTTACCATCTGAGCCACCAAGACAGTTGCTGAATATTAGGGAAATGCAAGTCAAACCTGCAGCAGGTACCATCTCACACCAGTCAGAAGTGCCACTATCGAAAACTCCACAAACATTAAATGCTGGCGAGCTCGTGGAGAGAAAGGAGCCCGCTGCAGTTTTGGTGGGAATGTATACTTGCGTAGGCATTATGGAAAACGGTATGGAATGTTCTTAAAAAACTACAAATAGAGCTATCTTACAATCCTGTGACCCCACTGCTGGGGCCTACACCTGGAGAAAACCATAATTAGAAAAGACACGTGCACCCCAGGGTTCATCGCAATACTATTCACAATAGCAAAGACATGGACGCCATCTCAATGTCCGTCAATAGAGATTCAAATGGAGAAAGATGTGGTACATATAGAGGGTGAAATATTAGTCAGCTGTAACAAAATGAAATAATGTGTATATTTGCATAACTGAATCCATTTACTGTAGAGCGGAACATAATGTAACATTGTAAATCAACACTACCGCTGTAACATTTCAAGCAACCTAGATGCCCATGGACAGACAAATGGATAAAGAGTTTGTGGTACATATATACAATGGAATATCACTCAGCCATGGAAAGGAGTGCCTTTGAGTCCATTCTAATGAGGTGGATGAACATGGAGCCTATTACACAGAGGGAAGCAAGTCAGAAAAACAAATACCATATACTGACACATACATATGGAATCTAGAGAGACGGTACTCATGAACGTATTTGCAGGGCATCAGTGGAGATACAGACTTAACGGACCCCGGGAGGCAGTGAGAAGGAGGAGGTGGGAGGTGGGGAGAGAGTAACATGGAAACATACGTCACCGTATGTGACGCAGACAGCTGATGGGAATTTGAGGGATGACTCAGGAAGCTCAGCCCAGGGCTCTGGGACAACCTTGAGGAGTGCGATGGGGAGGGAGGTGGGAGGGAGGTTCAGGAGGGAAGGAACATGGGTAAACCAATGGCAGATTCATGCCGATGTCTGGCAGAAACCCACACAATACTGCAAAGTGGTTATCGTTCAATGAAAAACACACAAATTTAATTATAAAACATGATGCCAAGCAGGACGCTATCAAAGTGGGTGGGCGGCGTGACCTGTAGATGGCAGAGAAGAGCTCCTCGGATGGGATCCCGAAGGCTTTCAGATACTGGTTCCTCCCTTCCCTGAAAGCAAGGAGGAGACCGTCACTCAGGCTCTGAGACTCCACTGCACACCGCTAACGCACCCTTGTGCTCACAGACCTTGCCCGGGCACCACAGATGGCATCAGCCGGAAACGAGTAACCCAAGACTACTCAGGAATCGTTTGCTAGTTTGCAGTTCCATTCAGTTCAGTCGCTCTCTCATATCCGACTCTCTGCGGCCCCATGGACCTCAGCACGCCAGGCCTCCCTGTCCATCACCAACTCCCAGAGCTTGCTCAAACTCATGTCCATGGAGTCGGTGATGCCATCCAACCATCTCATCCTGTGTCTCCCCCCTTCTCCTCCCGCCTTCAATCTTTCCCAGCATCAGGGGCTTTTCCAAGGAGTCAGGTGTTTGCATCAGGTAGCCAAAGGATTAGAGCTTCGGCATCAGTCCTTCCAGTGAATATTCCCTTTATTTCTATTATTATTCCATCAGCTCCACCTGACATCATCAGGCATTAGATCTGGGAGTTTGGAGACCCACGCTATAAGAAACCTAACATGGTGATTCCTGGGACGCCCTGAAACCAGCCCGCAGGCAGCCCTGGGGACTCCGGGGTGTGACCGACACCCACCTGACCGCCTCGGCCAGGTGGCCCCAGCAGACGTAAGTAGTCCTGCCCGTGTACATTAGCATGTCCCGCTGGGACCTGGGGCTGCCTCTGACCAGGTAGGTGCTGGCGAGCTCCGTGTTTGCATACACAGCTGAAAACAAATAGAACGGAGGGGGAAAAAAAAAAAAACATTAGACACCCAGGCGTCGTCAAGATGCCAACAGCGACTCTGGCAGCATCCAGATGGAAACATGATTCTCGCCTGGGACCGTCGGAACCATGACAGCTGAACCCTCATCCCGAAGAACCGGCTGACGGGTGATGCAGTGGCTTCCCACCCTGCCTGCTGCCTTCCGCTTTTGTAAATCCCATGGAAAGGTCCGATGTGGCAAATGGAAAGGCTCAGCGAGCCCCAGCGTTGTTCAACCCCTCAGTCGCCTCCGACTCTTTGCGACCCCGTGGACTACACGCAATACAGGTCCATGGGACTCCAATCCTTCGGCCAGCTGATGCGAAGAAGTGACACCTTGGAAAAGACCTTGATGCCGGGAAAGACTGAAGGCGGGAGGAGAAGGGATGAGATGGTTGGAAGGCATCACCAAGTCGATGGACTTGAATTTGAGTAAGCTCCGGGAGTTGGTGATGGACAGGGAGCCCTGGCGTGCTGCAGTCCGTGGGGTCACAAAGAGTCGGACACGACGGAGCGACTGCACTGAACTGAATCCGCTCACTGTTTCTGCACAATCAGTACCTGCCGAATGAATGCAGGGCTGCAAGGGGTTCCCAGGGAGAGAGAGCTGCAGCAGGTGGTCCTGTAACCTGGTCTCTGAGCCGAGCACCCCGGCGTCTCTGGGCCAGCAGCGTAGCCCACATGCTGACGTGCCTACCCAAGGGCCTGCAGGGGCAGCCGGTGCCTCCCGCCTCCAGGAGCTTCCCCTTGAACGTCCACCATCCTCCACACCTGTGTCCTGGCCGGACCGCAGCCCGCGCGGGGGGTTCGAGGTCAGCACTGCCAGTGCGGGGCCGGGGACGGGGCTGCAAAGCTTACTCACGGGGTGTGACTGCTTCATTCCCAAGCCCGCGGCCATCTGAGCGCCGTCAACCCCCAAACAATGTCCTCCTGTTCAAGTTCACACACCCTCGCTGTTTGCATCTGGTAAATCCAACGGGGGCGCAAGTCCTTGCTTCAAGAAGAGAGCCCGTCACCCACCCCTACCATTGCCCGCCCACCCACTCCTGTTCTGTCAGGCAGTGGCCCCTACACTTTGCAATTTCACAGATTCTCAAGATTCTAAAAAAAAAAAAAAGCAAAAGTCTGAGTGACTGGGCTAGGCCTTGCAATTTTTTATTTTGCAAAGAAAGGGCATTAAAAGAAAAAACGGGCAAGGAACACCTTCCATAAGAGGAGAGCTGCTTTAACACCAAAACAAGAATGTGGTCTTAACGCAAAGGGCAACCCTAGAAATGAAGCACCTGAGCATGATGGGAAAATTACTGCCGGCTAACTTTCTTGCTCACATTTCTGTCTTGTTCCTCGGATACTTCATCAGGATTTCAGTGCAAACACCAGTTAGTGGAAACTTCCTCATCCACAGAGAGCAAATGGCAACCCAAGTTTGGTAACAGGTTTCGGCCACCTGTTTTTGTCAATAAAGCTTTATTGGAACCTTGTTCCATCACTCGTTCTGCTAAAAAGCTTTATTGTAACTCTGTTTCACCACCTGTCTGGTCTATAAAGCTTTATTGAAACCCTGTTCCAACCACCTGTCTATCAATAAATCTTTATTGGAACCCTGTCTACCACCTGTCCGGTGAACAAGGCTTTATTGGAACAGTGTTCCACCACCTGTTTTGTCAATAAGCCTTTATTAGAACCCTGTTCCACCACCTGTCTGGCCAATAAAGCTTTACTGGAACCTTGTTTCACCACCTGTTTTGCCAATTAAGCTTTATTCAAACTCTGTTTTGCCACCTGTCTGATCAATAAAGCTTTATTGAAACCCTGTTGCATCCTTTGCCTGATCAATAAAGTTTTATTGGAACCCCCATTCCAAAGCTGTCTGGTCAAGAAAGCTTTATTGGAACCATGTTCCAACACCTGTTTGGTCAATAAAGCTTTATTGGAACACTGTTCCACCAGCTGAGTTGACAATGAAGCTTTACTGGAACCTTGTTCCGGCATCTGTATGGTCAATAAAGCTTTACTGGAACCTAATTCCACCACCTGTCTGCCTAATAAAGCTTTATTGGAACCATGTTCTACCACCTGCCTGGGCAATAAAGCTTTACTAGAACCCTGTTCCACCGCCTGTTTGATCAATAAAGCTTTATTGGAATCTTGTCCCACCACCTGTCTGGCCAATAAAGTTTTGTTAGGACTCACCCCTGCCCACCTGTCTGCCGCCAGCAGCTCTGATGCTCCAAAGGCGAGATGGTGTCATCTGCAGAGACCCCGTGGCCGGCCCACCAGGCCGAGAAGACTTACTCTGGCTCTTTGCAGAAAAGCAGCAACAACAACAAAAAAGGCAGAAAACCGCTGAGGGTGCGCCCTGAAAACGCCTTCCTCCGAACAGCCGGGGCGCTTACCTTTCCCTCCGCTCACGCCCGCTTGCAGCAGCTTCAGGGACACACAGGCGTCCAGCAGCAGCTCTGTCCCCCGGGGGCTGGCGCCCAGCCGTGCAGACACTGCCGCTGAGTCCAGGGGCTCCGGGGCCGTGGCCAGGAGCTCAAACACCCCCAGCTCACAGGCAGCAAAGAGGACCTCGGGGCAATGACAGAGGCCGGGGTCAGCTTTAGCTCTCAGAGGACTCACACTCTCAGGAGGGCGAGTCGGACAGAGGAGCGGAGATATCACACGACATCCCTCATGTGTGGGGTCTGTAAAGAAGTGACACAGAAGAACTTACAGAACAGAGAGGGACTCACAGACTTAGAAAATGAACTTATGGTTGGCGGGGGAAAGGATGGTCCGGGAGTCTGGGATGGACATGGACAAGCGGCTGTATTTAACATGGAGAACCAGCAAGGACCCGCTGGGCAGCACAAGGAAGTCTGCTCAATGTTATGTGGCAGCCAGGATGGGAGGGCAGTTTGGGGGAGAATGGATACATGTATGTGTATAGCTGAGTTCCTTTGCTGCTCATCTGAAACCCTCACAACACTGTTAATCGGCTATACCCCAGTATAAAATTAACTGTTTACATTAAAAAGACCATATCCATTCCTGTTAAGACGGTACTAACTCCTATTCTGTTAAGATTGTATCTACTCTTCTTAAGGTTCTATTAGTTGTTATCCTTAATAGGTCGCTCAAAACCTTATTCTGTTAAGATTGTATTAAGCTTTATCCTCTTAAGATGGTATCAGCTCTTGCAGTGAGCTTCATATTAACTCTAATTATATTAAGTTGTAATCACTCTGTTCTACTGAGATGTCATGAACAGTCCATTAGGAATGCATTCAGATTTTTTTCTATTAGGGTTTTATTAACTCTCCTTGTACGAAGGTTGTATTCAGTCGTATTCTATTAACATGGAATCAGTTCTCACCCTGTTAAGGCTGCGCTGATTCTTGTTCCATGGAGTTGGCATGATCTCTTACTC
>SNSB01003464.1:256021-272658 GCA_012922965.1 Capreolus pygargus
AGTGATGATAGCGTTGGTGGGTGATGGTTATGATGATGATGATGGTAGTGTTGATGGTGATGGTTCGTGGGATGATAATGATGGTGATGGTAATGAGGTGTTCATGATGGTTGATAGTGGTGGTGATGGTGATGGTGGTGGTTATAATGCTGGTGATGGTAATGAAGATGCTGATGGTGATGATGATGGTGATGATGCTGATGGTGGTGGTGATAATGATGGTGATGGTGATGAAGGTGCTGACGGTGATGGTGGTATGGCGATGATGATGGTGATGACGCTGATGGTGGTGATGATAATGAATGTGCTGCTGATGATAGTGGAGGTGGTGATGATGATGGTGATTTATGGAGACGATGGTGGAGGTGATAATGCTGGTGATGATGGCGGTGGTGGTGCAGGTGATGTTGATAAGCATTGCTCGTGCATGGGGAATCGGAGCCTTCTCTCTGATGGCTGTTCTTGATACTAAAATATGCGTCTGCGTGGAGATAGTGGAAGTATTCTCGAACGAGGTAGGAGCGGTGTTGACACAAGGCAGTGAATGCACCGAACGTCAGTGAATCATCTACTTTGAAATGGTGAGCTGTAGATCCATTTTAAAAAGAGAGAGGAAGGAGGCAGCTGCCTGCCGCCACACCCCCACCCTTGACTTCCTCATCCCGGGCTATAAACACTGTCTGCCCGAGTGTTTGCTGAGCCTGCCGGCTCCTGCAGGTTCTGAGTCACGCTCACAGGAAGCCAGCAGAACGGGTGTTGCTGAGGTCCTCCCACCACAAGGTGCCTGTCCCCGCCACGGGTGGCTGATTTCCTTCCCAAGCTCAGCTCCCTTCTAAATAAACACTGCCCTTGCTATTTCTAAACAGCCATGCAAATGATGGACAGCCGGCTCTGGGCACGGGAGTGGGGCCGGGGATGCTGGCTTTGTGCAGCCTCCCTCCCATCTGTGGCTTTTTTTAAAATTAATTATTAATATCCCTTTATTTATTTGCTGTACCAGGTCTTAATTGTGGCATGTGGGAGCTTTCCTTGCAGCATGTGGCCTTTAGTTCCCCAGGCAATGACTGAACCCAGGCCTCCTGCACTGGGAGCACGGACCACAGAAACACCAGGGAAGTCCCCTGGTTCAGACTGTGATTGTCAGGTCATGAGATGCCTTGCATCTGGGCTGATTGTGAAAACATCACTCTCTGTCCACACTTGTTTAGTCACTCCGCCGTGTCCAACTCTTTGCAACCCCGTGGACTGTAGCCCGCCAGGCTCCTCTGTCCGTGGGATTCTCCAGGCAAGAACACTGGAGTGGGTTGCCATTTCCACCTCCATTGTCCACATTGCTGTTGATTAAAATGGACCACACAAGAGAGAGAATAGGGAACCAGACAGGATACTGGGGCCCAGAGATGCTTTGGAAACAGGAGTGAAGTGTAGGGCTCAGGAAGCTTACTGAAGAGTAGAGAAGATGTTGATGAGCACAGACATTCCTGGGGGACCAGAGACTTTGGGGACTGGAGAAAAAACTGGGGAGCAAAATATTAGTGGGGGGCAGGAAAGCAGAGTGATTATTGGGGGACAGAGAGAATATTGGAAGGCCATAGCCTTTGGGAGGCCAGAGAGGTTATTGGGGAACCCAAATATTATGGAGGGAACAGAGATATTATTGAGGCACTAGAGACTTTGGGCATCAGGGGAAATACTGCAGACCAGACACATTATTGGGAGAACTGAGAGGCTATTGGGAGGCCAGAGAGAATCTTGGGGGACAGAGTGATGATTGGGAAACCCAAATATTTGGGAGGGATCAGAGGCATTATTAGGGGACCAGAGATTTGGGGGATCAGGAGGAAATATTTGGGACCAGACGTATTACTGGGAGATCAGAGAGGTTATTGGGGAGCTGCAGAGAATCTTTGGGGACAGAGAAATGATTGGGGAACCCAAATATTAGGAAGGGATTGGAGGCATTATTGGGGGACCAGAGACTTTGGAGGACCAGGGAGATCACTGGGGGAGTAGAGAGGATATTTGAGACCAGAAATTATTGGGGAACTCAAATATTATGGAGGGGCCAGATACATTATTGAGGGGGGCAGAGAAAATACTGGGGTACCAGCTATATTATTGAGGGGCCCAAGATATTATTGGGGGCCAGAGACAATATTGGGGAATGGAGATCACTGGGAGACAAGAAAGAATACTCAGGACCAGAGAGACTATTGTGGAACCCAAAAGTTTATGATGGGACCAGAGACATTATTGGGGTCCAGATATATTATTAATTTGGGGGGAGTAGAGAGGATATTGGAGAAGAAATGACTTGGGGCACAGAGGAAATATTAGGCAACAGAAAGCTTATGGGAGGGGCAAGCGAGATTCCTGGGGACACCTGGTCAAATTCTGGCTTCACTCTCAATCACACTGGCGAATCCCTCATGGGTCTGCAAGACGGCCAAGCACACTTTCCCCGAGAACTGTGAACAGGCCACGTGTGTCCAGAGCAACCCCACCTCTGAGGGTTTGATCTCTGCCCAAGCCCGGCACATCAATGAGCCTCAGATCCTCTTTTTTTTTTTTTTTTTTTTTTTTTTGTTAACCCTGAAAGTGGTTTCCATTTTGCTCAGAGCATCAGAAGACTTCCCTAGTGTTTGGGTCCTTGGTCCTCAGACTCGGGGGAGGGAGGGGGGCGCAGGGGGAACCATCACCCCAGGCCACGTGCCGGGGCTTTCCCGGGGGTGGGTGGGGAGAGGGCTGACATCTGCAGGGCTCTCGTGGCTTATCCTCGGAGTGCTCTGCCACCCCGGATGTCCAGCTTCACCACCGCTGAGCACGAGCCAGCTGCCCCTCCACACCCCAGCTGCTCACCTGTTCACCAGATGTGCACAGATCTTGCATCGCCTCCTCGCCACTCACCTAGCACCAGCCCTGTGTCCTTTCCACCCAACTTTAGTGTCCAGCTGCTGAGCGTGGGGTGATCAGCAGCCTCGTTTTACCTGAAAAAACTCGAAGGTGGGACACAGCTTTAGAGGCTGAAATGCAGATAGTCCCAAGCAATGGAAATAATCGCTACCCCGGGTGTCGAGGGCTGAACTGTGGCCCCTCCAACACACGTCCGTGTCCTCAGCCCCAGAACCCAGGAATGGGACTTTCTTTGCACAGAGGGGCTTTGCAGACCCTTTGATGATGGAGTGAAGGGTCTGAGATGAGGTCCTCTTGGATGGGGGGTGGCCCTAAACCCAGGGTCAGGGTCCTTATGAGACACAGAAGAGGAGAGACACAGACCCAGAGGAGAAGCTGCGTGGAGACAGAGGCGGAGACGGGAGGGAGGCAGTCACCCACCCAGGGACAGATGCCTGGAGACCCCGGAAGCTGGAAGAGGCGGGAAGGACCCTCCCCTGGAGACTCTGGACGGAGCTGCCTGCCCTCTCTCTCTCTGGGAAGCCCGAGAGGGTCTATCTAACTGCAGCTCATGGACGCCCACCTGGTTAAACAGGGACCTGACCCCACCACATAGGCTGGGGCATCGAGGAACACCGGGGGCTTCTTCACATTTCAGGGAACCCCCAATAGCGTTGTCATGGAAACTCAGTCTGTCGTATCACACCAAGTGGGTCACGACCCAGGCCAGCTTCCTTGTCCTCAGCACTGTAGACATTTGGGGCCAGATTGGGGGCCTGATGGGGACCATCTTGTGCGCGGTGGGGTGTGGAGCAGTGTCCCATCACAGTCTCCGCCCACCATGGGCCTGGAGCACTCCCCTCTCCAAGCGGTAGCCGCCAAATATGTGTGTCCAGACTTTGTCATCGGTGCTCCTGGGCGTACTCAACTCATCACCAGTTATGAAGTGCTATGCTGGATGGTAGATAGCAAGGGATAGAAAGATAGATGGTAGATAGATATGGATGGATAGATGGTTGGGTAGGTGGTTGGATAGATGGGCAGATGAAGGGGTGGAGAGATAATGGATGGATGGATAGATAGATGAATGCATAGATACATAGATAAGGATGAATAGCTCAACAGATGGCAAATGAATGAAAAGACAGATGGGTAGAGGCATGGATAGATTTTAGATAGAAGATAGATGATAGGTAGACATAGATATTTAAGATGATACATAGATGGATGAATGATTGCTAAATGATAGATCATAATAGGTGGATGGATGGATGGATAGATAGATATGGATGAATAGGTAGATGGATAGATGGATGGACAATTGGGTGAAGAGATATGGTGGATGGATGCATAGACATACACATGGGTGGATGGACAGATAGACAAGTGGATGAAAAGACAGATGGGTAGAGGCATGGATAGATTATAAATAGAAGATACATGATCAGTAGATATAGATACTTAGATGATACAAAAATGGATGAATGATAGTTAAATGATAGATGATGATAGATGGATGGAAAATAGATGATAAATATGGATGAATAGAAAGATGGATAAGTGGATGGACGATTGGATGAAGAGAGATGGCGGATGGATGGATAGATACATACACTTGGATGGATGGACAGAAGACAAGTGGATGAAAAGACAGATGGGTAGAGACATGGATAGGTTTTAGATAGAAGATAGATGAATGGTAGATACAGACACTTAGATGATACATAGATGGATGAGTGATGGTTAAATGATAGACCATAATAGATAGCTGGATGGATGGATGGATGATAGACAGATGATGATACACAGATATGGATGGATAGATGGATGAATAGGTAGATGGATAGATGCGTGGACAAATGGGTGGAGAGATGATGGATGGAGGGATGGATCGACACATAGATAAGGATGAATAGATGGACAGATAGATGAATGAAAAGACAGATGGGTAGGTGTATGGATAGATTTTAGATAGAAGATAGGTGATAGGTAGGTATAGATACTTAGATGATACATAGATGGATGAATGGTGGTTAAATGATACATGATAACGGATGGATGGATGATGGCTAGATCTGGATGAACAGAAAGACGGATAGATGGATTAATGATAGTTAAATGATACTGATAACAGGTAGGTGGATGGATGGACGGAAGAAAGATGATAGGTCTATAGATACTCAGATGATTCCGAGATGGATGAGTGATAGACGCTAGATGATGATGGATACATACGTAAGTCGATGAAGTCTCTCGAGCTAGGTCAGAGTTTCTCAGACTCACCACCACTGTCACCTGGGGCTGGACGCCTCTCCGACATGGGGAGTCTGGCGCCCCGCTGCGTTCCTGGTCTCCACCCACCACATGCCAGGAGACCCTCCTGGAGGTGATGGCAACCAGAAACAGCCACAGACAGCGCTGAGTGTCCCCAGTGGGCGGGGGCGGCCTGATCACCCACGGCCAAAAGCCCTTGACCGCCGCAGGGCCTGCTTTAAATAGCCGCAGCTCGTGGACGGATGCAGCCTATGGTTTTGAGGGACGCTGATACTCGGGACAGCGGCCAGAAAATCAGCGTCAGTTGGACGGCGTCCAGTGCCATGTGACCAAGAGCAGCCCTTGACTCTTGACCCAAAGCCACCACCTCCACGTGTCTGTCTGGGGCTCCATCGTGAGCATGGATCTGTAGACAGGCCCCGACCCCCTGGGAAGCCGTGGAGGCGGGAGGGGATGACCACGGGGCCACCCGCAGAATCGCCGTCCGGCCTCACCGTGAGAAGGTGTGTGCGTCTGTCTGGTGAGGCTGGCGGGACTCTGCTTCTTCCCCCACAGATTGAGGTTCATCCCCAGCTGTGTGTCTGACCATGGCCACCCCGTGACCTAATGACTAAACCTCAATTTCCTCTTCCATCAAACGAGAAAAACACCACTTTCTCATCAGAAGGACGCTGCACACACACACAAAAAGAGCTTCTATAAATATAAAACTACACAGGCGAGAGGTGTCCACCAGCAAAACGGGTCTAACTGGCTCTCGAGAGGGTGTCCTTAGCTCTCCCGAGCCTCGGTCTAGAAATCCATACAATGGGTGTATCCGCAGTCCTTGGTCTTTGACGTTAAACCAGCTCTGTGACTCCGTCACGGGACTCGGGGTAAATTAAGGACACATTGGTTATGAGCTCAATGATGGTTTTCTGGTCTTGAGGATTGGTGGGGTCCCAACGTCGGCCCACTGGGTCTCTAGATTAGAGACAGCATATCCTGGGACTTCTCAGTCTCCATGATCACAGCTGTTTCCTTAAAATATACACGGTATTGGCTCTGTTGCTCTGGAGAACGCTAATGTGCTGTGCTGTGCTAAGTCGCTCAGTCGTGTCTGGCTCTTTGCGACCCACTGGACTGTAGCCCACCAGGCTCCTCTGTCCATGGGATTCTCCAGGCCAGAACACTGGAGTGGGTTGCCATGTCCTCCTCCAGGGGACCTTCCTGATCTAGGGATAGAATCCACATCTCCTGCATTGGCAGGCAGATTCTTTACCAGGGAAGCTCCAAAGCTAACGCAAGTATTAAAACAATGGATGATTAGATGAATAGATCCATATTTATTTATAGATGATAGATAGATAGATTGATCATGAATGGTTATATGGGGATGAATAGATACACAAGGTGGATGATAAATACATGATAGATAGATGTATATAGTAAGTAGTAAAGTCGCTCACTCGTGTCTGACTCTTGGCGACCCCATGGACTGTAGCCTACCAGGCTTCTCCCATGGGATTTTCCAGGCAAGAGTACCGGAACGGGTTGCCATTTCCTTCTCCAGAGGATCTTCCCCACCCAGGGACCGAACCCGGGTCTCCCGCATTGTAGGCAGACGCTTTACTGTCTGAGCCACAAGGGAAGTCCTGTAGATGTATATACTTATCTATAAATTAGCTAGATAGGTAGATACATAGAGATGAGAGACAGAGGTTAAGGAAAAGGCTTATGAGTGTGGAAGATCTGTTGCTATTCAGTCGCCCAGTCGTGTCCAACTCTTTGTGACCCCATGGACTGCAGCACGCCAGGCTTCGCTGTCCTTCACCATCTCCTGAAGTCTGTTCATACTCACGTCTGTGGTGGAATGTGTTAAGTCCCAGTTCTGCTGGATAGACCAGTAGTCTGAAGGCCCGGGGAAGTGATGATGTTGTAGGCTGCATCTGAGGTCTGTCTGGAGGCAGAATTCCATCTTCCTCAGACAACCTGTTTCTTTTCTCCAAAACCTTTCAACTGATTAGACGAGGCCCACCCATGTTACGGCAGGTCATCTGTTTTGCTCAGAGTTCAACGATTTAAATGTGAATCGCTCCTTTAAAAAAAGAAAACACCTGCACATCAACATCTGGACCAGTAACTGACTACATATATGGATATTGTGTGGAGATGGGCATGGCAACCCACTCCAGTGTTGTTGCCTGGAGAATCCCATGGACAGAGGAGCCAGGGGCAGGGGGGCTACAGTCCATGGGGTCACAAAGGGCTGGACACGACTGCAGCAGCTTGGCATGCATGCATGGGTATTGTGATGCGAGTTTGATTCCTGGATCAGGAAGCTCCCCTGGAGAAGGAATTGGCAACCCACTCCAGTATTCTTGCCTGGAGAATCCTGTGGACAGAGGCGCCTGGTGGGCTGCAGTCCATGGGGTCTCAAAGAGTCAGACCCAGCTGGGTGCACACACCCACACGCGCATGGATATTGTAGACAAAATTCACTGTATTGGCTTGGTAGCAGTTCGCCTGGATTACATCAGGTCCCCAAGGCCTGACTTAAAGCTGACCCTGCCTCTCATGGCCTGACCTGAATCCCAGGGTCTGACCAGCTCCCCCAACCTCAGGCCTCCACAGCTGATCACGCCCCTCGGCTTCTGTGACCAGCCCTTTACTCCTCACACTGGGGCCCCCCGGGGTCACAGCCACTCCCTCAACCCTCCCTGAATACACTCCTGTGGGTGTGGACGCTCGCAAGATGTACCCATTGTCCCAGGAAACCACGTGTGTCCAGAAAACGGAAGCATCCAGGAGTCTACTGTGATGCTTTTGAGTCACTGGGATGCGGCGATATTGTGTGGAGCTTCTGGTCTCCATGGAAACCACGGAGCGGGGCTCTCTCAACGGTCCTTTGGGGACCATCCAACAGGCCTCTTGCCTCGCCAAGAGCGTAAGCCTGTTTCTCCTCCCTGGATGGCAAACCTCCAGGCTCATCCTACAGGGGCTCAGAGCATGAGAGAACGTGTTTTCTTCTCCCGTACGAGTCTTTGTGTGGACGTGTGCTTTTTCCCTTCCTTTGTCCTACCCAAATTAAAACAAAAAAAGATGGGTTTTTTTTTTGGCTGTGCTGGGTGTTCATTTGCTGTTGGGGGTTGTCTCTAGTTGCAGCGGGAAGGGACTTCTCTCTAGTTGTGGTGTGCGGGCTTCTCCTGTTGCAAAGCGTGGGCTCCAGAACACGGGATCAGTAGTTTTGGTGAACGGGCTTAGTCGCCCCGGGCGGGGTATCGAACCCGTGTCCCCGCATTGGCAGGGGGATTCTTCACCACCGGACCACCAGAGAAGTCCAATCCCCCCGACTTTTACTGAGACCTAAGTGATCAGAACACTGTCTTGAGTGCAAAGTCTGCAGCGTGGCTGTTTGCTACCACTTTATGGAGCAGGGTTTGAGAAGAAAAAACAAAGGTGCTTTGGTGAGTATCAATAAGCACACGTTTCTGTTAGAAAGTTTATAAATGCACGCTAACTCGCTCAGTCATGTCCGACTCTCTGTGACCCCATGGACTGCAGTCCCGCCAGGCTCCTCTGTCCATGTGGATTTCTCCAGGCAAGAATACTGGAGGGGGTTGCTGTTTCCTCCTCCAAGGGATCTTCACAACCCAGGGATCGAATTCAGGTCTCATGCATTGCAGGCAGATGCTTTCCTGTCTGAACCATTTATTCCACCGCCCCTCCAATCTAACCAAGAAGATTCTGAATTTTGTGCTCAGAGCCACAGTGAGGACATCTTTTGTTATGTCTTTAGAGACTCAGCAGATGTATCAGGACGGACAGGGTCAATTTTTTTTTTTTTTATTTCCCACCAGGGTGGGAAACCCAGGGTCTTTGGCCATCAGCACCCCGAGGTGTTACGTGATGTTTGTCGTGCCCTTCACGGAAAGATAAACATCTGTTTCCTACGATCTTATCACCTGCTCAACCCTCAGCCCCTGGTCTCCTCTTGTCAGCCAGGAAACCCAGCCCTTCTCCGCCGAGGGGCCCCGCCTCTTGGTTGTTGGAGATGCAGCCTCAGATTCAAAGTGTGCAGAGCACAAGTCTTCAATGGCTCGTAGCCCGCAGCGCAGCTAAATGGTCAGAGCACAGAGAAAGGTCTCGTGTTAATTCACCCACCGGGAAACCAACACCTAGTCCGTCAAGCATCCTGCCAGCCTGGGAATGCCAAAATACCGCCAACTTAGCCCTGGGCCTGTTAGGGGCTGAAATGTGCACCTGGGAAGTTCAGCTGGGGACCTTGTCACCCCCGAGACCTCAGAATATGACCTTTATTTTATTTTATTTTTGGAAATAGAGTCTTTACAGAGCGCAGTCTTTTAAGATCCTTTTTGCAGCACAAAGTCCTCTGAGGTGTGGTCCCTAATCCAAGGATCCTCCAGGCGGCTGAGTGGTAAAGAACCCGCCTGCCTATGCAGGAGATGGGGGTTCAAGCCCTGGGTCTGGAAGATCCCCTGGAGGAGGAAATGGCAACCCCACTGAGGTATTCTTCTCTGGAGAATCCCACGGATAGAGGAGCCAGGCGGCCTACAGTCCACGGGGTCGCAAAAGAGTCGGACATGACCGAGCCGCTGAGAATGCACTTATGCGCCGCAAGGGTCAGAGAACATGAAAAACAGTTCACAGACAGCCATTCATCTCAGGCTTCTCCAGATTTCCTTAGCTACGTGCAGACACCACAGACATAGTGATAATGTCCACGCACTTCCCAAACGGAACATCTCTTGGGCCTGCAGCAAACCTCATACATTTCAAAGGACGAAACACACTGGGGACACGCAGTCTGATCCTCATGAGATTAGGCTGGAAACCGGTAACTAAAGGAGGGCTAACGATCCTTCAAGGGCTGGATGTTTCCAAATAACCCAAGGCCGAGAGAAAGAATTGTGACTGAAAGAGATGTTTTTCAAGAATGACGCAGGAAGCAGAATGAGCTAAGTTTGCATGCTCAGGCGTGTCTAATGCTGTGCAACCCCATGGACTGTATCCCGCCACGCTCCTCTGTCCATGGGATTCGCCACGCAAGAATGCCGGAGTGGGTTGCCATTTCCTCCTCCAGGGGATCTTCCCGAACCAGGGCTCAAGCCCCCATCTCCTGCACTGGCCGGCAGATTCTTCAACGACTGAACCATCAGGGAAGCCTGTGACAATCTCTAGGCCCATTCATGTCGCCGAAAATTTTATTCTTTTTTATGGCTGAGTAGTAGTCCATTGTGAATGCGTACCATGTCTTCTTCAACCACTCCTGTGTCAATGGACATTTAGTTGCTTCCATGTCTTGACTGGAGAAGGCCATGGCACCCCACTCCAGTACTCTTGCCTGGAAAATCCCGTGGACGGAGGAGCCTGGTAGGCTGCAGTCCGTGGGGTCGAAAAGAGTCGGACACGACTGAGTGACTTCACTTTCACTTTTTGCCTTCTTGCATTGGAGAAGGAAATGGCAACCCGCTCCAGTGTTCTTGCCTGGAGAATCCCAGGGACGGGGGGGCCTGGTGGGCTGCCGTCTATGGGGTCGCACAGAGTCAGAGACGACTGAAGCGACGTAGCAGCAGTAGCAGCTTGTCTTGACTGTTTTGTAAACTCATTCATATTATTTTTTTAGGTTATACATACCAGCAATTGTATGTATTGCTCGTATTGCATATTTTTTTAGGTTCTACATACATACAAAAGCAATGTATTTGTCTTTCTCTGAATCATTTCACTTAGCACAAGAGGGGTGGTGTACTTGAGTGTTTCCATAGGGACAGAATAGACATAGCATACAATTTACCATCTGAGCCATGAGGGAAGCCCCCTGCGACTCAGCTTTCCTTGTGAAAAATGCCCGCAAAGTCACGCTTCCTCATTTTAATGTTTTTAGCATTTCAACACACAGTTACAATCCCATATGAATGAACAGTGAAGCAGGAGATGGCAACCCACTCCAGTATTCTTGTTTGAGTTGAGCAGATGCAAACTGTTATATATATGATGGATAATCAACAACATCCTACTGTATAGTGTGGGGACTATATTCAATACCCTGTCATAAATCATAATGGAAAAGAATATGAACAAGAATGTATACATGTGTATAAATGAGTCACTCTATTGCACAACAGAAATTAACACAACATTATAAATCAACTCTACTTCAAAAAAATAAAGAAATTAATAGATGCTTAACTGACATACTAGCTACATATGTGTGCGTGTGTGACTCAGTCATGTCCGACTGTTTTATGACCCTGTGGACTGTAGCCTGCCAGGCTCCTCTGTCCATATGATTCTCCAGGCAAAAATATTAGAGTGTGTTTCCATTACCTCCTCCAGGGGATCTTCCCAACCCAGGGATGGAACCCACATCTCTTATGTCTCCAGCATTGGCTGGAGGAGGTGTCTTTTTTTTTTTTTTTTTTTTTTTTTACCACCAAGACATCTGGGAAGCCAGGTACAGGATTTTATAAACCTTTAGCTGTGCAAATCTTCCTTTTCATTAAATGCATTGGAAGATCTGGACTGGGATTCACCTCCTCCAGGGACTAAATAACATTCAACACATTCTTTCACACAAAGGAAATCAACCCTGTATACTCACTGGAAGGACTGATGCTGAAGCTGAAACTCCAATCCTTTAGCCACCTGATGGGAAGAACTGAGTCATTTGAAAAGACCCTGATGCTGGGAAAGGTTGAAGGTGGGAGGAGAAGGGGACAACAGAGGATGAGATGGTTGCATGGCATCACCAACTCGATGGACATGAGTTTGAGCAGGCTCTGGGAGTTGGTGATGGATGGGGAGGCCTGGCGTGCTGCGGTCCACGGGTTTGCAAAGAGTCGGACACGACTAAGTGACTGAGCAATGACAGACTATTGTGCATGAAGCTGCACAATATATTCATGCTGCTCTGATCAGTTTCCACCTGAGGACCACTCATTGGGAAGAAACCTTTTAGCACATCGGCCCTGTGCTGCCACAGGAAGCGAAAACCATCTCGACGTGTCAACGCTAACGCCTATTTTTGTCGTCTTGAGTTGGACGAGGTGATAAGAGATGTGCCAATGTAGATTTTGATGACATTAAACTTTGACTCTGCAAAAATGGTAAAAATGAAACACAAGTTCACACAGAGGAAGCAGTAAAGTGAACTTTAAAAAAAAAAGATTTAAAGCAAAAAAGACAGGAATATCGCGATATTTTTCCCATCGTTTTTTCAAAGATTTTTTTTTTTTGATGTGCAACATTTTTAAAGGCTTTATTGAATTTGTTCCAGTCTTGCTTCTGTTTTAATGTTTTGGTTTTTTTGGCCAAAAGTCTATCTGAGCTCCCAGACCGGGGGGTTGAACCTGCACCACCTTGGAAGGCGAGGTCTTAACCACTGGACACCAGGCAAGTTCCAGTCTTTGCCTACAGCTTCTCCACGGGCTGTTTCAGTGAATGATGGAACATATTTCTCCTGAAAGAGTTAGCACGCCCTGAAAACCCTCACGACGTTCAGCCGGCAGTTGTATCTTAAAAGAGCGTGTGATTCACAGTGTGTTGGAAAAGGCACATGCCTCCTTTAAAACTTAACGCGTTAGCTGTGAATCTTGAAAGTCTTTTCGCGTGCAAAGAGAAAGTTGTCAGTTCTCACGTTCCTTGCAGGGCTGCAAAAAAGGAGCATGAACTGGGTCAGGGAGGAGGGAAGGGAGCTTAAAACCACTGGCATCCGTCAAACTCATCTTCCCAGCCACAGAGGGATGGCGGCGCGCTCTGAGGAGGGGGATGTCTCCGCAGGATCGTAAAGAAATCAACTCTGCTTTCATTCTGTACCTGGTGTCTCTTTCCACCCAGCACATGCCCGGAAAGCGCTCTGTTTCCCTGAGTCCAGAAGCGAAAGCCGGACAGGTCAGAGACACGCGAAAGCCTGCAGGTCCCGGACAGTCACGCTGCCGATGGCTCCCGGGCCTGACATTTCGTGCTTGTTGGGAGTCATCTCCTGACACAGACAAAGCCGGGCCCAGCCCTGGACACTCTGGGGACGGTCTCACACCCCGGCATGCTGCTCTGTGGTCACCGGAGAAGGTCGAGGTTAGAAAATTCCCTCCTTGGGTTTTCTTGGACTTTCCCCAGGCACGGGACGTGGATTTGATCTCTGGTCATGGACAGGAGGAGAAGGGGACAACAGAGGATGAGATGGTTGGATGGCATCACTGACTCCACGGACATGAGTTTTAGGAAGCTCCGGGAGCTGGTGATGGACATGGAGGCCTGGCGTGCTGCAGTCCATGTGGTTGCAGAGAGTCGGACAAGACTGAGCAACTGACACTCTTGCCTCCCCTCTACTACTTAGACGGACGCTGAGGTGACTCGAGGCTACCTGGACAACCCAGGGTCATCTCCGAGCCCAGGGCAGCCCAACGACATTGCTCGGGTAGCCGCGTGGAGTCCCCACGCTCTGCACAGGGGACCAAAAACTCACGCCAGAATCAGTGTAGAAATTCCCCTCCCCCCCCCCAATCTACAAAGTTCTTTTATATTTCATCTTGATAACTTTTTGTAATCTTATGTGATTTGATTTTGCTTCGACCCTTTTACATTATACGTTATGACAAGATACTGAATGTAATTTCTTCTGCAGGAACTCAAGTGTTTATCTATTTTGTATGTGGTGGAGTCTGTCTGCTCATCCCAAACTCCTGATTTATTCCCCCTTCTTGGTTTTCCTGGTGGGTCAGCGGTAAAGAATATGCCTGCCAGTGCAGAAGACATATATCCGATCCCTGGGTCTGGAAGAGCCCCTGGAGAAAGGAATGGCTACCCAGTCCAGTATTCTCACCTGGAGAATCACATGGACAGAGGAGCAGGCCCGTCCACGGGGTCACAAAGAGTCGGGCACGACAGAGACTGAGGCTTTCACTGGAGCTGCTACAGAACAACCACAAACCCGTATTTTACACTATTCAAAATATCTTTCATGATACTTTATCTCATTTTATTTTGTTTTTGTTTTTCAGCGCGATTTTTAAGAACCGATTCTTAAGTGCGTCATACAATCCTGTTATCAGTGGGCACAGTAGCTTAGGCAGGTCGGACGGCCTGTGAGTGTTATCGCGCAGGATCCGTGCTTTTGTGAGTTCCTCTCACTGGGCGTCACGTCCTGAAGGTTCATCTCTGTTGTTGCCTGTATCACAGGTGCCTTCCTTTTTCACGGTTGTGTAATATTCCCCAGCACACACGGATCTCACTCTGTCTGCATCTAATCCTCAAACATTTAATGGTAGAGCCACCATGTGACCTAGCCATCCCGGGTCTGGGTCTATGTTTTTGTTGTCCTTCACTCATTAAGTTGCGTCCGACTCTTTTCGACCCCGTGGACGGCAACATGCCAGGCCTCCCTGTCCATCACCAACTCCCAGAGCTTGCTCAAATTCATGTCTGTCGAGTCGGTGATGCCATCCACCCATCTCGTCCTCTGTCGTCCCCTTCTCCTCCTGCCTTCAATCTTTCCCAGCATCAGGGTCTTTTCCAATGTATCAGGTGGCCAAAGTATTGGAGTTTCAGCTTCAGCATCAGTCCTTCCAATGAACACTCAGGACTGATCTCCTTTAGGATGGACTGGTTGGCCCTCCCTGCAGTCCAAGGGACTCTCAAGAGTCTTCTCCAGCACCACAGTTCAAAAAGCATCAATTCTTTGGCACTCAGCTTTCTTTATGGTTGATTTCCTAAATAGTTCCTATTTAGCAGCTTTTGCAAAACAAACTAGTATTAAATATTTTCCTGCAAAGCCTCATTCCAACGTACTACAGTTTCTCATCATCAACTAGCCACTCTTAGGAAGTGATTCCTGAATCTGTTTCGGGGAGACTTGCTTTGTTTTACCCTTGTTTTTAAAAGAGGTACTATGAAAATGCTTAAAATCCCCTCTGGGGAACTCATCCACCAGCACCACCTCCCCAGGGACCCTACCGTGAAAAAGAGGAAGCTTTTCCAACGCGGACGGTTCTGCCCCCGGCTCCGAGAGTTTCGTAACAGTTTGCGCATTTAATTAGAGCGTTCAGCTGACAGATTACCGTTAACAGGCCGCCCCGCTGTGCCCCTGGAGGGTTGGGGACTCTGTCTGTTGAAGGGCTGGTGGGCGGACAGGTGCTAGGGCCCCCGGGAGACACAAGGAAGCTGTCTTTCCGCCCCGTTTCTGCGTGGACTTTCCCCCTCTGCAGGGGGCCGGGAGGGTCCTCCTCCAGCGCCTGGCTCAAGCCTGCTCACCCAGGACAGCCACCCTCCTTGCAGCCGCGTGAGTCAGGGGACCCGGGACGGGGCAGGGGGGACCACAAGGGGGACAGTGTCCCCCACGGAGGCCTCGGGAGGCGTGGGGACACAAGTGTCCACTTTAACGATGACGTTTATTAATGGGGTTCCCAGGGCGCGCTCATGGGAAAGAAACAGGCTGCCAAGGCAGGAGATGTAAGACACGTGGGTTCGATCCGTGAGTGGGGAAGATGCCCTGGAGGAGGGCGCGGCAACCCACGCCAGTATTCAAGCCTGGTGGGCTGCGGTCCATGGGGTTGCAGAGAGTCGGGCACGACTGACGCGCCGTAGCTCGCCGTTATGAATAATTGTGCCGAGAGGGCTCACATCACTTCACATTATCTTCAGGCCTGTGTGAGTGTAACCCGGGCACCGCAGAGCCGTAAAGGTTACTCGTGAGGGTTGCAGCCGGAGGACCCAGGGTGTGACCGGGGCATGAGGTGGGGGCTCTAGTGATGGCTGAGGGGTCTGTGGAGACGCCCCCCATCCTTCCACACCCTAACGTGCTGTTGTTGTGATTGCTGTTGGCATGGATACGGTCGCTCTGAGTTGAGGAATCTGCCCAAGATCCAGAGGCGGGGAGGGCAGGAGGTGGGCGCCCATGGCTGAGTGCAGTGCCTACCGCCGTGTCCAAGCCTTGCTCAAGGCGGAAGGTGAGGGCTCTGTGGACTTCTGTATTCCCGCTGGGGCGTGGGGGGAGGCTGGTCCCTGGTGGGCGACTCATAATGGGTTTGGTGGGAAACAATGGAATCTAGGCTCGAGGGAAGCAGAGGTGAAGGGAGAAACTGGTACATTGGTTCACCAGAAGTGTTGGGGCAGCTTCAGGAACGGCTTTCTGCAGGGGCTGAACTCAGCATTAATTCCCTGTCTGGTCCCGTTGTCTGTGAGCAGGGGGACAACAGGGGGCTGTAGATCAGAATAGCACGGGGACACGGGGATGCACGCCAGGTCACATATGGACACGGGGATGCACACCAGGTCACACAGGGACACGGGGACACATACCAGATCACACGGGGACACGGGGACACACACCAGGTCACACAGGGACACGGGGACACATGCCAGATCACATGGGGACACGGGGACACACACCAGGTCACACAGGGACACGGGGACACATGCCAGATCACATGGGGACACGGGGACACACACCAGGTCACACAGGGACACGGGGA
>SNSB01003464.1:294253-305230 GCA_012922965.1 Capreolus pygargus
ATAAATGAGGGGATGGATGGTTGGATGGATGATGGATGGATGGATGGATAGATGGATGGGTGGATGGATGGATGGATGATGCATGGATAGATGACGGGTGGATGTATGGATGGATAAATGAGTGGATGGATGGATGGAGAGATAAGTGAGTGGGTGGGCGGATGGATGATGGATGGATAAACAGCATGGGGTCCATGTGCACAGGGGAATATTATGCAGCCATGAAAAAGGAGTGAAGCTCTGACACAGGTGACAGCATGGCTGGACCCTTAACACACACTGCTCAGTGCAAGAAGCAGACACAGAAGCAGACACAATGCGTGGTTCCATTTACACGAAACGTCCTGAACTGGCAAACCCACAGACTCACCAGGCCCACCAGGGGCTGGGAAGATGTGGGAACTATTAAGGGTACAGCATCTCCTTGTGAGGGGGATCAACATGTCTGGAACCAGACAGAGATGACGGTTCTGAAAGCTGGTGAGCCCTGCCCCATAACGCAGAGTCCTCCACTTTCAACATGGTGAACTCTGCGATAGGTGAATCTCAGCTCCATGTTTAAACGTGTATCCATATGCATCGGGGGAGGGAATTGGGGGGTGGGTGACAGCCTGGGCACGCAGCGTTTCTTTTCAAGACGATGAGGACGTTCTGGGATTGCGTGGTGGGGCTGGTTGCGTCTCTTTGCAATTATATGAGAAATCACCGCTGTGTCCCTGCTGGCACAGATGGTCAAGAGTCCGCCTGCAATGCAGGAGACGCAGGTTAGATCCCTGGATTGGGAAGATCCCCTGGAGGAGGGTGTGGCGGCCCACTCCAGTGTTCTTGCTTAGAGAACGGCTTGGACTGCGGAGCCTGGTGAGCAGCAGTCCAGGGGGGTCGCAGATGGTGGACACGACTGAGGGGCTAACGCCCGTGCCTGTATGGCAGCTTTGCAGAGGTGACCTTGCTGGTGTTTTCCAGGCGGCTCTGTAAAGCCCTGAAGAAGAGAGGTCGTCGGGGATGGGGGCGGGCGGGGGTACCCAGGAGCCAAGGATGGACAGGCTGCAGCTCTCCGCGACCTTGTGTGTGACGTCTGCGTGCAGCTTCTTGCAGAGCCTCCGCCCCTGCCGGCCCCCTGCGGCCCCCAGCCTCCAGGCTGCCCCGCGCCTCGGGCAAAGAGCCGCCTCTGCCCGCCCAGCGCCCCGGGGGGAGCGTCTTGAGGCCGCCAACAACCGTTTCTGGCTCATTTCATGCCACTTCCATCCCCCACCCCCGAGTCGCCCGCCGCGCCCGCCCGCCCGCGTCTTTGCGAGCTGGCCGCATCTGTTAGAGGTGACTTCTTTATGAATCAGCCGTGCGTCGCCGTGCTGCAGGGGAAGGGGCTGCCTGCCCGGTCCCCGAGACGGGCACAGGTGAAAGCTTGGGGGCCCCCCCTGGGGGCTGGTGGGGGGGGAGGCGGCAGCTTCGGGGTGCAGACCGAGGCCTCCCGGACGCCCACGTGGCTTCTCTGCGGGGGGCCAGCCGCTGTGTTATGCAAATGGAGTCTCTTTTGAAGCTCCCACTGGGAGGTTACGACAGATCCGGGGGAAGGGGTGGGGGGGCGGTCATCACCGGGCAGAAGTGTAAAAGCGTGCTAGCCTCGGCGTCCTAGTCCGACTATCTGCGACCCCGTGGACTGTAGCCCGCCAGGCTCCTCCGTCTGTGGAATGCTCCAGGCAAGAACACTGGAGCTGGTTACCATGCCCTCCTCCAGGGGACCTTCCCCACCCAGGGATCGAACCCAGGTCTCCTTCATTGCAGGGAGATTCTTGACCATCTGAGCTCCCAGGGGAGCCCCCAGCAGGCTCCCCGCCCCCCAATGCCACTCGACGGGGGACACTGGGCTTTCTGTCTGGAGCTCTCTGCAACCCGCTCCCCCACCTACTCAGATTCCGCCCCCCACACGACTGTGGACACGCAATAGCCTCCTGGTCACCCCCAGCGCCGTCCCCTCCACCAGTTCCCCTTTCCACTGCGTATCAGAGAGCCCTCTCTTCTCCACGGCCCCCTCCCTCTGCGGCCTCCACGTGCGATCCTGAGACGTCCGGGTCCCTTCTGCTCCTGAACCCCAAAGGTGGATGGAGATGGGGGGCCGTGATGTGTGGGGTTGCACCCCCTCCCCAACCATAACTGTAAGGTCGCACCTGGCCGTGAGCTAGTGGTGCGGAAAGTTTTCCTACTCAAAGCGAAACCCGGGCCATTTTTAAATGGGTTTGAGGAACCTCGTTCGGCACACCCCCACCGCAGATGTTGCATCTGCGGAGAAACACATAGACGTCCGCGGCGCCAGGGCCTGAAAGGGGAGCTGCAACGCCATCAGCCTTGAAGGGCCGCCCGTGCGGGCTTCGCCGGAGACTCACGGACCATGATTCCTGCCAGCAGCCCCCCTGGGGGATGGGCGCCCTCCCCGGACCGCGCGGGCGGGTGTCCGACTGCAAGGCGCACGGGTGCCAGGGGGCGTCTTCCGGGCCGCAGCTACAACGGGGGTGGCACCCGACTGCCCAGCTGAGCCCCACGCCCCCGATTTCTGCAGCCCAGATATCAGGCGCGCGCGCGCACACACACTCACACACACACACACACACACACACACACGGCCAAAGACAGAAGTGACAGCTTCAGCCACGGGAAAAATAGCAACTTCGCCAGGTGGCTGAGACAGTAAAAATAATCCACCTGCAGTGCGGGAGACCCGGGTTTGATCCCTGGGTCAGGAAGATCCCCTGGAGGAGGGCGTGGCAACCCACTCCACCAGGCTTGCCTGGAAAACCCCACTGACAGAGGAGGCTGGCGGGGTGCAGTCCATGGGGTTGCAGAGTCGGACAAGACTGAAGGACTGAGCAAAGAGGTAACTAAACCATCCCCTGGACTTTGAAAAACCAACAGAGATGAACTGCGAGCTGCCTTTGGGTCGCATTTACATAAGAAACGACAAAGAAAGTGACACGTTCTTTGGAACCCGCTGTGTCCCGAAGGCGGGGCAGGCAGCCCCAGGAATTGCTTCTTCCCTGGGCCCCGGGCCCCTTTCTCTCTGTGAGTCTGAGGGGCCGGCCCGTCACGAGCAAGGTGTGTAAGCAGCTCCGGGGACTTCTCTGTTTCGAGCGGGGAGGAAGGTCAGCAGGAAAAACAGAAGTTCAAGAGTGCAAGTTTCAGGTTCCAGCAGCAGGAGTCAGCTCAGAACTCACCGTCTCCAGAAGGCTGGCACTTCCTGTCAGGCTCCGGGGCATCTTAGCACCCCATGCGAGGTCATTCAGTCGTGTCTGACTCTCTGTGACCCCACGGACTGTAGCCCACCAGGCTCCTCTGTCCATGGGATTCTCCAGGCGAGAGCACTGGAGGGGGTTGCCATGCCCTCCTCCAGGGGATCTTCCCCACCCAGGGATTGAAGCGGGGTCTCCTGCATTGCAGGCAGATTCTTTGGCATCTAAGCCACCAAATAAGCCCACAATTGAATACACATGTGTTTATATATATATATATATACATACACATGCATGTATATGCCACAAGAGTTATATCTGTGTGTTATGTATAGATACACACACACATATATATACACACACATATATACACGCAATGGACTTTGAGGTGGTGAACCCATGCATCAATTTAGGAGATCCGAGTTTGATCCCTGGGTTGGGAAGATCCCCTGGAGGAGGAAATGACAACCCACTCCAGTATTCTTGTCTGGAGAATCCAATGGACAGAGGAGCCTGGTGCGGTACAGTCCATGGGTCACAGAGAGCCAGACATCTGTGCAGTGACTAAGAATGCATACATGCCATATGGTGTGTGTGTATATATCACACACACACACAGACACACACACATATACATGCAATGGGCTTCCCTGGTGGCTCAGGTAAAGAATATTCTGCAGGTAAAGACTCTGCCTGCAGTGTGGGAGACCTGCGTTCGATCCCTGGGTTGGGAACATCTGGAGGAGGGAAAGGCTACCCCCTCCAGTATTTTGGCCTGGAGAGTTCCATGGACTGTATAATCCATGGCGTCGCAAAGAGTTGGACTCTACTGAGTGACTTTCACTTTCTTCACATACATGCAATATGGTGTGTGTGGCTATATCACATGAATATACATCTATACATGCAATACGGTGTGTGTATATATATCACATATAAAATATATAGAGAGAATATAGTGTGTAAATATCACATATACATATATACATGCAATATGGTGTGTGCATATTTTACGTATGTGTACATATATACACACATGCATATCTCATATATACATACAATATAATCTGTGTATATGCCATATATATACATATACACATGGAACATGGTGTGTGTGTATAGATATCACATATATATACATATACACATGGAATATGGTGTGTGTTTACATATCACATATATACACATATACACATGGAATATGGTGTGTGTATATATCACATATATAGATATATACATACAATATGATGTGTGTATATATATCACATATATATACATATACACATGGAATATGGTGTGTGTTTATATATCACATATATACACATATACACATGGAATATGGTGTGTATATATCACATATATAGATATATACATACAATATGGTGTGTGTATATATATCACATATATATACATATACACATGGAATACAGTGTGTGTGTATATATCCCATATATATATAGATATGTAATGCAATATGGTGTGTGTGTATATATCACATACATAGATATACACATGGACTATGGTGTGTGTGTATATATCACATATGTAGATGTACAATGCAATATGGTGTGTGTGTATGTGTATATCACATATATAGATATACACATGGGATATGTTTTGTGTGTATATATATCACATACATACATATACACATGGACTATGGTGTGTGTGTATGTATCACATATCTATATAGATATGTACATGCAATATGGTATGTGTGTATATATCACACACATAGATATACAGACGGAATATGGTGTGTGCGTATACATCACATGCATAGATGTAGACATGCAATGTGTCACGCATGTACGTGTACGTCATGTGTGTGTGTCTCCATGACGTGCGCACCCACCCGACGCCGCCGTCAGCGCTCCCGCGATCGTGGCGCGCAGCCGTGCCGCGCTGGTGTGCGGCCGGCTCTCCGCCCGCCCGCGCCTCTCACCTTCCCGCCCTGTCTTGCAGACCGGCCGCCCCGACCCGCAGAGCGGCCGGCGCGCCCGCCCGCCGCCGGCCGCCCCGGCCGCAGCATGGACATGAACGTGACGCGCCCGGACAACGCCACCATCCTGATGCTGCGGGACCCGGCCATCGCGGTGGTGCTGCCGGCGGTGTACTCGCTGGTGGCGCTGGTGAGCATCCCGGGCAACCTGTTCTCGCTGTGGGTGCTGTGCCGGCACATCGGGCCCAAGACGCCGTCCGTGATCTTCATGATCAACCTGAGCGTCACGGACCTCATGCTGGCCTGCGTGCTGCCCTTCCAGATCTACTATCACTGCAACGGCAACCACTGGGTGTTCGGCGCGCTGCTCTGCAACGCCGTCACCGTCGGCTTCTACGCCAACATGTACTCGTCCATCCTCACCATGACCTGCATCAGCGTGGACCGCTTCCTGGGCGTCGTGTACCCGCTGGCGTCCGCCCGCTGGCGGCGGCGCCGCTACGCGCTGGCCGCCTGCGCCGCCGCGTGGCTGCTGCTGCTGCTGGCGCTGTTCCCGCTGGCGCGCACCGACCTCACCTACGCCGTGGACGAGCTGGGCATCGTCACCTGCTTCGACGTGCTCAAGTCCAGCATGCTGCCCAGCGTGGCCACGTGGGCCGCCTTCCTCTTCACGCTCTTCGTCGTCCTCTTCCTCATCCCCTTCGTCGTCACCGTGGCCTGCTACACGGCCACCATCCTCACGCTGCTGCGCTCCGCGGACCGCCACGGCCGCGCGCAGCGGCGCCGCGCCGTCTGCCTGGCCGCCGTGGTCCTGCTCGCCTTCGTCGCCTGCTTCGCGCCCAACAACTTCGTGCTGCTGGTGCACATGGTCAGCCGGCTCTTCCTGGGCCGCAGCTACTACCACGTCTACAAGCTCACGCTCTGCCTCAGCTGCCTCAACAACTGCCTGGACCCCTTCGTCTACTACTTCGCGTCCAGCGAGTTCCAGCTGCGCCTCCGCGACTACCTGGGCTACGGCCCGCTGCCCGCCGCCGACAGCCCCGACAGCCGCCGCGAGAGCCTCTTCTCCGGGCGGACCCTGTCCGCGCGCTCCGTGGACGGGCAGGAGGCGCCCGAGAGGCCCAGCGTCAGGCGGCAGGAGAGCGTGTTCTGAGACAGGCGCCCCTCATCGCGAGGGGCTGGGCTGTGGACGGACAGCAGGGGTCTTTTCCGCCTGTTTTCGGCCACTCCGGGCGCACTGGGATTCAGCCGGACCACGCTGCACGGGCCCCGTGCTCTGGGGTCTCACGGAACCCCGAGACATCAGCTGGTCCCCCCTCACCACCACCACCATCTGAGCCAGGCAAACGCCAGGGTCAGCTGCACTGGGTTGCTGTCGGGGGCTCAGCTTCTCCAGTCATGTCTGACCCTTTGCAACCCCATGGAGTATACAGTCCATAAATTCTCCAGGCCAGAATACTGGAGTGGATAGCCCGTCCCCTTCTCCAAGGCATCCTCCAACCCAGGGATCGAACCCAGCTCTCCTGCATGGCCGGCAGCTTCTTTACCAGCTGAGCCACCACGGAAGCCCAAGAATACTGCAGTGGGTAGCCTGTCCCTTCTCCAGGGGGTCTTCCTGACCTAAGAATCAAACCGGGCTCTCCTACACTGCAAGCAGATTCTTTACCAGCTGAGCAACCAGGGAAGCCAAACTTGTACTTAAACGTCCACAAGCGGCGGCCGCCAGACAGGAAGGATCCAGGAGTGTGGACGGAGTGGAGGTGTGGACTGAGGGGAGGTGTGGACCGAGGGTCTCCAGTGGACATGAAGTTGCTGAGGGTGGTCAGTTTCTCTTGCTACGGCTGTGTCTTCCTGGAGAGCTTCGGGCTGCAGCTTGCCTCCGGGGGGGGTCTCCCCCGGCCCCTTCTCTGCCCGCCGAGCACCCCCAGCCACAGCAGGTCCTGCGGGGGTCTGCGGTGGCTCCTGGTCTGACCCCTGCGATCCTTTGAGGGCCGGCAAGACCACCGAGCACATGAGCCCATAGCCATCCCCCGCAGCTATGTGGTTTTGAAAAGATGATGGACCCCGGTTCCTGGAGCGCCTGGGATGCTGAGAAAGCAGGTTGTCAGGGTCTGCCTGAAACAACCTCCGGGCATCACAGGGAGAAGCGTAGGATGAGTTCAGGGTTCCCTCGGCGGGGGGTGGGGGTGGGGCGCAGAAAACAGCCCTGAAGCCTGTGAGACCTGGCAGGGCCAGCGGGGAGGGGATTGGGGAGACCCCCAGGGCGGAGCGGCTGCAAATCAGGGGACACCCCCCGCCCTGGACCTCAGAGATGCTGGTGGGCCGATGTTACTGGAGCAGTTGGTCCCCTGACGTCGTTGCTTGGGAATGAGAAGCAGACACGTGTGTGGCGGAGCGGGTGGTGTCCCAACCCCACAAATCCATGTCTGCCCGGAATATCAGAGTGCGACCTACAGGATCAGGGTGGCCCTAGACCCCTGTGACAGGGTCCTTATAAGACACAGAAGGGCAGAGACATGGACACAGAGGAGAAGCCACGTGGAGATGCAGCGGAGACGGGAGGGAGGCGGCCACCAGCCCAGGGACGGATGCCTGGAGCCCCCAGAAGCTGGAAGAGGCGGGAAGGACCCTCCCCTGGAGCCTCTGCAGGGAGCTGAGCCCTGGGACCCCTTGACCCCAGACGTCTGGGCCCCAGGACTGGGGGCGGATGGATGCCTGTCTGGGATCCCTCATTTGTAGAACGGTCACGGCCGCCCTAGGAGACCCCTGCAGCCTGAGATTCTGAGACTGGGTCTCTGGTCATCAGCCGGGTGATTCTCGGGGCCGCAGGGCCTGGCGCTGGCTCCCAGGGTGGGATCTGTATAGTGCCGTCCAAGCTCTTGGCGGGGAGAAGGACTCGCCTGGGGGTCCCACACATCCCCACCCCCACCACGGGAGGCCCCCACAGAGGACAGTGTCCAAGCCAGTCCGCAGTGTTTGCACAGGGCAGAGACCACCGTTTGGTGCTTTCAGAATGCTGGCCAGACAGGCCACCCAGCCCAGCAAGGACGTATGCCCGTGGGCAGTGGGAGAAGGGCTGGCTTCAGGGACTCGGATCGTCCCAGGATGAGCGTGTGGTCCACCTGCTCTTCCCAGCTGTTCCCAGAGCCCAGCGCCTAGAAAGCCAGGTCACCACGACAACCGTCCGGAGGTGGAAGAATCCTGACCCAGCAAGACGGTGGCAGCCACGTGCTGGGCGTGGGCTTCCAGCGTCTGACGCTAAAAAGCTGTGAAAAACCTCAAACCACCCTCACGGAACCGTCTTCTTGCTGAGTTGAGAAGAAGCATCACCATCTGAATTCGGAGGAAGCTGGTGTAGCGGATAATGCTGCCCCTCCCCACCCCCACTCCCCAGACCGCAATGGGCGTGACATCCATCCAGCCTTTGGGTCCCAGAGGGCTCAGGTCATATTTTGTCACCAGCGTCACCACCAGTTTATTGTCCAGCCCCTTGGGCCACCGACATCGCCCTGATATCTGCATCCCAAGGACCCCCAGTTCCGCTGAAGTTGCTCAGGGTCCGATAGCATCTTCAGGGAACCGTCGACTTTTCCGAGGGGCGCCTGTCAGATCAGCAGAAATTCCAGGGCTGGATTTCCCTTTGTTTCAGCATGTTAATAATATTGTCTGCGTCTCTGTGTTGGTCTTGTTCAGTTACTAAGTCGTGTCTGACTCTTTGCGCCCCCATGGACTGCAGCACCTGTCCTTCACCTGTCCTTCACCACCTCCCGGAGCTTGCTCAAACCCATGTTCATCGAGTCAGTGATGCCATCCAACCATCGCCTCCTCTGTAGTCCCCTTCTCCTCCCGCCTGCAATCTTCCCCAGCATCAGGGTCTTTCCCAAAGAGTCAGCTCTTCACATCAGGCGGTCAGAGTATGATATTTCTTTTCTTGAACCTGTTTTCAAACACCCACACTGAAGTCATGGGGTTTGCTGGAAATCAGCAGATGAAGACATTGATTTATTGTTTTTTCCCAGTGTCTGCTGTGTCTTTGGAAACCTGTGTTTCTGTCATTTCAGTGACATTGCTCAGTGCCGTTAAAAAGCCTCTAGAGCAGGAATGCGTGTAAATGAACAAACTGCATGGGAGTTCCTGAGGGGGATGGAATGTGTCGGAACACAGCTGTGGGAGTCTCGGATAAACCCCAAATGCAAGGCTGGCTTGTTAATTCCTGCTGCTGGCCCCTGGCCACATCCCTGCCTCGGGTGGGGTGACGGGGAAGGGGATGAGACTGGAACACAGATCCATCCTTGGAGAAACAGTGACATTGGTTCTTTGTGGGGCCAGTGGGTGCCTGTGACGTTGTGTGTTCACCCAACACGGAACGATGGAATGACTGCTTAGGGTTTCAGTGACAACTTCTCTTTAAATCTAGAACTTCTTCAAAATAAACCATCTTTTTTTTTTTTTTTCCCAAGCAAGATGTTTGGCTTGTGTGTTGAACAGAACAGGCATCTTCAGGGGCTGCTGCTGGAATCTAGGGGGCAATTTAACCCAGCGAAGGAGAGTTGATCCTAACTCCACACAGGGGTCATGTGTGCTAAGCTGCTCAGCCTTGTCTGACTCTTTGCGACCCCATGGACTGTAGCCCACCAGGCTTCTCCGACCATGGTATTCTCCAGGCAAGAATACTGGAGTGGGTTGCCATGTCCTCCTCCAGGGGATCTTCCCGACCCAGGGATTGAACCCAGGTCTCCCACATTGCTGGCGGATTCTTTACTGTCTGAACCACCAGGGAAGCCCAATATATAGCATACTCCATGATATACTACATATATAGAGAGGTTTCCCTGGGGGCGCAGTGGTAAAGAATCTGCCTGCAAGGCAGGAGACCCAGGTTTTTATATACAGTCACATGAACACAAAATGTATTAGTTTAAATATAGGTGGTATGAATTAGTCAGGGGTCATTTTGCTTCTCAGCACTGGGGGCAGGGGCTGCTCCTGGAGGGTGGTGGGAGGAGACAGAGCTGCTCCACACCCCAGAGGGCCCAGGACGCCCCACCCCAGAGACTCATCCAGCCCCAGACAGCGGCAGCGCAGAGACCCCGAGCAGGCATGACTCTCACCTGCTTATCTGTCATCTCTCATCCTCCATCTATGTATCCATCCATCCATCAGTCAGATCTGTTGGTTTCTATAGTGTAATGTGCCTCATCTATCCATCAGCACTTTTCTCACACCTACTTATCTGTCTACATCAATGTATATCTATCCATGCATTCAACAGTGCAACCATCCGTTATAGCTATCAATCTTCTTATCTATCCATCCATCCATTTTATCTATCATCTATCTACTTACCTATCCATCCATCCATCTATATCTGGCAATTATCTATTCACTTTATCTATCCATTATATCTATCATCTATCTATCTATCCACACATCATATCTATCGATCCATTCAGCCATCATATCTGTCTATGATCTATCTATTTATCTGTCCATCCATCATATCTATCTACCTAACCATCCATCCATCATATCTATCATCTATCATATCCATCCATCCATCATGCCCATCTATCCATCATATCTATCATCTATTTATCTATCCATCCATCCATCATATCCATCTACCCATCCATCCATCATATCCATCCATCCATTCATCCATCCACCTATCCATCTATCCACCCATCCATCATACCCATCCATCCGACCATCACATCTATCCGCCGGTCCATCATATCTATCATCTATTTACTTATCCATCCATCCATCCATCCATCCATCCACCCATCCATCATACCCATCCACCCATCCATC
>SNSB01003464.1:310949-328329 GCA_012922965.1 Capreolus pygargus
GATGGATCTTGAACACCCATTGCTCAGTGAGAGAAGCAGACACAGGACATATATTATTCTGTTTGTATGCAATATCTGGAATAGGTGAATCCACCGAGGAGAAAAGCAGATCAGCAGTTGTCAGGGGCTAGGGAATGAGGTGAGGAGAGACACCTTGTGGGGATGGGGTGTTCCAGATGATGAAAGACTTCAGGAACTCAGTAGTGATCCTCACCCCACAGTGGAAATGTGCCACACGGTTTCGTTTAACATGGTGAGTGTCGCGTTTTACGAATCTCACCTAAATTAAAAAAACAAAGAAACCTGAGTCTATAATGGTGGACAGTGCAGCTGGCGCAGAGCAGCTCGGGGAACAGAAGCAATGTTGTCCGTGGCATTTCTCTCGCAGGCGGTCGGGGGACTGATCCTGGAGAAGCCGGTGGACAAGCAGGATGCCTACCGCATGCTGTCCAGGTGGGTGGGTCCCGGCCGTCCTCCGGGGACGTGTGGGACAGAGGCTGGGCCATTCGCCGTATGTCCATTCAGCGTCAGCATCCGCTCATCACCTACCTGTCCGCCCATCCATCACCCATCACATCCCCGTGTCTGCCACGGGCACCACATCCGCTGTCTCACAGAGACAGCCATTTCTGGTTCAGGTCAGAGGACCAGGCGGTGCCCTTGAAATGACCTCAATTCTTAACAGGAGTCCGACTCCCCACACCAGCCCCCACATGCAGGGTCTCCTCCTGGCTCGGGCATGATGACTGTCCACGCCCCGGCCCGCACAGGGACCCGGGAAAGGGGCGGCCCAGGGCGGCCGGGATCCGGGTCCTCTGCCCTGCTGGCGGCTCCCGTCAGGGTCCACGTGGTCCCGTGTTCGTCCCGTGAGATGGCCCAGCCACCCCCCAGCCGCTCTCTGAGCACAGTGACCACAGTCTCCCCGGGAGCTTCACGGTCCCCGTGGGACGGTTTCCTCGGCGACCGCGCGCCCGGGGTGATGGGGGCAAGGCCGGTGCGTGGACAGGGGCCTGGTGCTGCGGGGCAGGGCTCACCCTGCATTCCAGAGACGCTGCGGAGTCACGCGTCCGGCCCGGCTGTGTGTTGTAGGCTCAGCGGGAAGGAGCACAGCGTCTTCACGGGCGTGGCCGTCGTCCACTGCTGCACCAAAGGTACCTGGGCCCGCGTCCGCCACCTCCCCTGGGACCCAGGGCCACCGTGGGAGCAGCCAGGGCTCCTGGGGGGAGGGCCCGGCGCCCTGGGGTGTCCCTGTCTTTCCTACCGCGCCGGCCCACCCTCCCCGCTGGCCTGGGAACGTTGGGGTCCCACGTGGAAATGTGGGGTTCATCTTGAGCATCCGGTGGGCCCCATGTGGGGTGTGGGGACAGCGCACCTCATCCAGCGTGACCCAGCCAGAGCCTGCCTTGGAGCTCTCTGGTCTGAATGGTGGAGGAGTTTGGCTCCCGTTGGCGGGCGTTAAAGACATACCGTGATGAAAACAGTAGTTTTCTTTTTAAAGCACAAAAAGCCTGAGGAATAACTTCAAAGCTGCTTAAAAGAGATCTTAGCCCCAGGAATGACCCTGCCATGGGGTTTAGGGCCACCCTCACCCAGGAGGAACCTTATCTCAGACCCTTCACTTCATCCCCTGCGCAGAGACCCCGTTTCCATATAAAGTCCTGTTCTGAGGTCCGAGGTGGGCCTGAAGTTTAAGGAGCACGATGGAGCCTGCAGGGGGCTTTGCAGGTGGCTCAGTGGCAGAGGACTCGCCTGCCCATGCAGGAGGCACAGGAGACGTGGGAGGTCCCCTGGAGGAGGGAATGGCAGCCCACTCCAGCGTTCTTGCCTGGAGAATCCCCGGGACAGAGGACCTGGCGGGCTGCGATTGACGGGGCCGCAGAGAGTCGGACACGACTGGGACACTGACCGCACAGGCCCGCCCGCACACACTCGTTGACCCCGGGACGCCTGGCGTGGAGGTTTCTCCCAAGTGGCCCTGTGTGTGCCCAGCGTGCCCCATGCATGGGGCATTTCCAACCCCACAGCCGAAAGCCTCGTGTAGATCCCAGAATTGCCCTCTCATAACGCCTGCAGTCCGTAAATTCCCACGGAAACCAGAGGCCCCGTCTCGTCCAGCCCTGTGGACTGCAGGCCTTTCTGCCGCGTGCCCATCTTGTCGGCTTCTTTTCTGGTTTATCGGCTTCCCTGGTGGCTCAGACAGTGAAGGATCCGCAGGAGACCCAGGCTCAGTCACTGGGTCGGGAGGATCCCCTGGAGGAGGACATGGCAACCCACTGCAGGATTCTTGCCTGGAGAATCCCACGGACAGAGGAGCCTGGCGGGCTACAGTCCACGGGGTTGCAAAGAGTCGGACACGACTAAAGCGACCAACACACTCACTTCACTTTCTGTTTTATTCTTTCTTTTTCTCTCGTGTACAGTGGAGAATCTTTTATCCCCTATTAATGAGCACGTGTGTATGTGTGTGTGTCTGTGAGTCACACGCAAAGCTCAGACTTTCTTGCTCTTCACTTGTTCAGTCATGTCCGACTCTGTGAGACTGCATGGACTGGAGCACGCCAGGCTTCCGTGTCCATCACCAACTCCCGGAGCTTGCTGAAACTCACGTCCGTTGAGATGGTGATGCCATCCAGCCATCTCATCCTCTGTCGCCCCCTTCTCCTCCCGCCCTCAATCTTCCCCAGCATCAGGGTCTTTTCCAGTGAGTCAGCTCTTCACATCAGGTGGCCCGAGGATTGTAGTTTGAGCTTCAGCATCACGCTTGCCTCCTCGTGGGCTCAAAGTGTTAGACCCGTGGGCCCCGACGGGCACCGGCTGCGTCCCCTCACCGCAGCGCGTGCTTCCTTGCAGACGGCCAGCTGGACACCCAGGTGTCCGAGTTCTACGAGGAGACCACGATGAAGTTCTCGGAGCTGTCGGAGGAGCTGCTGTGGGAATACATCGACAGTGGGGAGCCCATGTGAGTCTCTGTCCGCAGCCGCGGTGCTGAACCCAGCCCTTGTCTGGATCCGCGATACTGAATGCCCACCGCGGTCAGGAGACGGGCCGGGGCTGAGCCCGCGCTGGGGGCCTGTGCCTGCCACATGCCCAGGGGCCCAGGGCCGGTCAGCGTGCTTAGGAAGAACGGAAGGATGTCTTACCCCGCGCCCCTGTCCCTACACCACTGCCGTCTCCCCCAGCAAAGGGCACTTCTGTGGGTCGGGCGGGTCAGCGCAGATGCTGCCGTGGGGCTGGTCTCCCCACCCAGCGTCAGTGAAAGCCGCTCAGTCGTGTCCAACTCTCTGCAACCCCACGGACTGTAGCCCACCAGGCTCATCTGTCCATGCGATTCCCCAGCCAAGAATCCTGGAGTGGGTTGCCAGACCCTTCTCCAGGGGCTCTTCCCCACCAAGGGATCAAACCCGTCTCTCCTGCGTTGCAGGCGGGTTCTTCACCACTAGCGCCACCTGGGAAACCCTGTGACACTTCAAGGGAGCCCCCCGCACCCCAAATCCCAGCTCCTCTGTTCTTTGCACCCTGGTCGAGGGAGCCCCCCGCACCCCAAATCCCAGCTCCTCTGTTCTTTGCACCCTGGTCTGTGGGAAGAGAGGGGTGGTTAGGGTCCAGAAGGGCTGGGGGCTCAGTCAAGATGGACCAAGGCGCTGGACGGACCCCTTTTCCCCTGTAAGGAGGTCTCAGCAGAGGTTTCTGGGAAGACCCGGGCTGTGGACCCCCGCGAGGAGTCCTCCTATTGAGGCTCCCGGCAGAGAGATGAGGGAAGACCCCATTTGGGGGACCTGGTCTCTTGTGGGCAAAGCCCACCCCCTCTGGAGACGCAGGCCTGGCGTGTGGGCAGGTGCCCCCTCGCGCACCCCCAGAAGCCGCCTTCATCCCATCCTGGGGGCGGGATCGAGGGATGCTCCTGGGGGGCTGGTCCTGGAGCCGGCCACCCGCGGCACACGGCTGTCCCGGGCCGGAGGTCAGCGGGGCTCCCGGCCGGCCGGGTGTGCGCACCCGTCAAAGCTCATCATCACCGTGTCCGTCTCTTCCCCCCCTTCCTTCCTGCCCCGCTGCGGTCCTTCACGCCGCGCAGGGACAAGGCCGGCGGCTACGGGATCCAGGCGCTCGGTGGGATGCTGGTGGAGTACGTCCGCGGCGACTTCCTCAACGTGGTGGGCTTCCCGCTGAATCGCTTCTGCAAGGAGCTAGCGCTCCTCTACCACGCGCCCCGGGCCCCCGGCGCGCCGCGGCGGATCCACTACGACTCCATCCCTGCCGTCGACACCTTCGAGGATCTCAGCGACGCCGAGGGAGGTGGCTCTGATCCGGCTCCCGCCAACGGGGGCCTGGAGGTGGGCGGGGCGCAGCCGCGGGCTCCCCGCACCCAGGACACACTGGACCTGAATGGGCTGAGGGACAGCCAGCCCCCGCTCCCCGCGGGCCTCCTGGGGCTGATGGACGGCTTCAGAGCATCCAAGGTACCCCTGGGCGTTCGCGATCACGTGACCCCCAGCACAGGGGGCGCTTCAGACCCCAGGCATCCATCTCACACCCCCAACCCCAGTCCTGGGGACCAGACATCTGAGGTCAGGGTGTCCCAGGGCTGGGCTCCCTGCAGAGGCTCCAGGGGAGGGTCCTCCCCGCCTCGTCCAGCTTCTGGGGGCTCCAGACCTCCATCCCTGGGCTGGTGGCCGCCTCCCTCCCGTCTCCGCCTGCGTCTCCATGTGTCTCCCCTCTTCTGTCTGATAAGGACCGTCCCCCTGGGTTTAGGGCCACCCCCGTCCAGGAGGGCCTCATCTCAGACCTTCACTCCATCACGTCTGTGAAAACATTTGATTTCCACGGAAGGCCTTGTTCGCATGTTCTGGGGGTCAGGATGTGAACGCTGTCTTTTTAAACGTGCCTGTGGTCTGTGTCCGGCGGGGCTGGGGGGGGGGTCCGAGTGGGCGTCTGCAGGGACACGGCTCACAGGACGCTGTACCCCACGTGTCCGGGGAAGGTTCCTCTGTTGGGAGAGCCGCGGGGAGGCCAGCCCGCCCCGTGAGGAGTGTCGTGCGCGGCGTGCAGTCTGTGTCCCGCAGGGAGCGCCCAAGTCCGCACACAGCCTCTTCTCAAGGTCCCAGCGCGTGTGGCCTCTACGTAGGCACCGTGGGGAGCTACCACGCACCCCTTGACCGTAGCCCATTGGGTTTCTCTGCCGAGAGAGCTTTTCTGCTTAACCCTCACCGACTCGTTCTTCCCTGGAGCAAGCCTTATGCAAGCTGGAGCCCAAACCCAACTCTCCCCTGCAGAAGAAGGGTCCCTGATGGGTGTGGCGTTTCTGACTGTCCCCACCCTGCCCCGCTCCCTGCCGTCCGTGGGGGGTCACAAGCGATCGGTCAGTCCCGCCGCAGCCTGACTGTGGCCCTCCTTCACGGTCAGGTCCTGCTCACGGCTTGCAGGCTCAACGTGTTCGATGTTCTGAAAGACCGAGGCCCACTGACGGCCGCGGACGTCGCCCGCGAAATCGATGCCTCGGTGGATGGCGCCGAGCGCCTGCTGGACATCTGTGCGGGCCTGGGGCTGCTGCAGAAGGCAGACGGAGGTGAGGGGCCTCCCGCGTGTCGGCGCGGCGGCTCCGCAGGTGGGACCCGGCCGCCAACCCACAGTGGCTCCTGAGCAGAGATGGGCAGACCGGCCAGCCCTGTGTCCCAGACACGGGGCGGTTCCCAGAGGGCAGGGAGCAGGGGAGTGGGCAAAGAGGAAACGGGTGTGTGTGTGTGTGTGTGTGTGTGTGTGTGTGTGTGTGAGGTTTAGGAGGAAACAGGTGTGTGTGCATGTGTGATGTTTAGGAGGAACTAGGGTTGTGTGTCGGAGAAGGCAATGGCATCCCACTCCAGTACTGTTGCCTGGAGAATCCCAGGGGCGGGGGAGCCTGGTGGGCTGCCGTCTGTGGGGTCGCACAGAGTCAGACACGGCTGAAGCGACTTAGCAGCAGCAGCAGGGGTGTGTGTGTGTGTGTGTGTGTGTCTGTGTGTGTGTGTGATGTTTAGGAGAGAGACTTCTTTATGGACTCAGAGGGGTTGTATCCGCCAAGGTTCTCCAAGGAAACAACTCTCAGGGTGTGGACGTGTGCACAGCATAGATACCTGCGCATTCTTACTTATCTGTTCAGGTAGGCAGACAGGTGAGGTGAACGCCTAGACGCTGGCTGGTAGTAGAATGATGCTTCGATGGATGGATGGATGGATAAATAGATGGTTCACGGATGACGAACGGGTCACAGACAGATGGTGCTTGCTCAGGCGCTTCAGCCGTGGCTGGCGTTTCTGTGGCCCCAGGGACTGCAGCCTGCCAGGCTGCTCTATCTGTGGGATTCTCCAGGCAAGGATGCTGGAGAGGGTTGCCGTGCCCTCCTCCAGGGCATCTTCCCAACCCAGGGATCGAACTTGTGTCTGTGTCTCCTGCATTGGCCACAAGATTCTTTACCGCTGAGACCCCTGGGAAGCCCAGTGGATAGATGGGTGGATGGATAAATGACAAATAGCTTGATTGATTCATAGGTGAATATATAGGCATGTAAATAGATAAGTAGATGGATGAACAGATGGTTGATAGGAAGGTAACTACACAGATAGCTGATGAATAAATCAAGGACAAACAGACAGACAAACAGATAATAGGATAAGTGAAGGGACAGATGACAGAAAGACAGATGATAAATACAGGCTTTATGGATGGATGGGTGGATAAACAGATAGTAGATAAATTGATAGATCAATAGATATAAACTGATAACAGAGATGATAGCAAGATGGGTAGGTAGATAAAGTGAAAGTGAAGTCGCTCAGTCGTGGCTGACTCTTTGTGACCCCATGGACTGTAGCTTATGAGGCTCCTCCGTCCATGGAATTTTCCAGGCAAGAGTACTGGAGTGGGCTGCCATTTCCTTCTCCAGGATAGATAGATAAATGATGGATAAAAAGGTGATGGAGGGACTGATGAATAGGTAACAGATGTGTTGATGGATAAACGATAGACGAGCAGAGATGACAAGTGATAGGTAAATAGACTTATTCACACACAGATGATAGCTGCTTAATAAACAGGTAGATGAGACATATCTAGATTGACAGATGGTTAACAGATGAGACAGAGAGTTGGAGGTGACTGACGGATAATAAACAGGTTGATACAGAGATGGGCTTCCCAGGGGGCTCGGTGGTAAAGAACCTGCCCGCCAGTGCAAGAGACGTGGGTTTGGTCCCTGGGTCGCGAAGATCCCCTGGAGGAGGCACGGCAACCCGCTCTGGTCTTCTTGCCTGGACAGCCGCGTGGACAGAGGAGCCTGGCGGGCTGCAGTCCCTGGGGTCGCAGAGAGTCGGGCGTGTGCGAGGGTGTCACGTCGGCCGGAGGATGCTTGCGCTAACACCGCCGGGACCCTGAGCGGCGGCTCCCCCCGCCCCTGCCCCCGTCCCTCCGATGTCCAGGGGAGCCCTTACAGGGGTCCCATGACACCCTGTCCTTTCAGGTTACAGCAACACGGAGACGGCCAGCCTGCACCTGGTGTCGGACGCTGAGCAGTCCCTCCACGGCCTGGCCGCCTACCTCGACGGGCCTGTCTGGGGCGCCTTCACGCACCTGGGCCGGGCCGTGCGGGAGGGAGCGGCTTGGACCCCGGAGCCGCTGCCACAGGTACCCCAGAACCTGACGCTGCTTCTCACGTGCTGTCTCTGCTGCTGAGAGACTGGCCACGGGCCCCAAAAGCGACCCAGACCCGGGGACCATCAGAACCCATTTTCCTGTTAGAAGGCTGCAGATGCGGGTCCTCAGGGAAGGTGTGGGGGACAGCCGGCCACCCACAGCTCCCGAAGAGGGTGTTTCCACGAAGGGGCTGCCTCAAGCCAAGGCCCCCCCTTTCCTACGTGAGGTTGGACTGTGTAGAGACTGTGGCTTATGAGGTCGGAGTCTGCAAATCCCCCCCTGCCCTGCCTCCTGGCCCCCGACCCTCCAGAGAGAGCCTTGGGGGTCTAGTGGGTCTGGGGGGCCCTCCCTGGTGGCTCAGCTGGTGAAGAAGCTCCCTGCAACGTGGGAGACCTGGGTTCTATCCCTGGGTTGGGAAGATCCTCTGGAGAAGGAAATGGCAACCCACTCCAGTATTCTGGCCTGGAGAATTCCAAGGACTGTACAGTCCATCGGGTTGCAGACTCAAGACATGACTGAGCAAGCTGCTTCCCTGGTGGCTCAGCTGGTGAAGAAGCTCCCTGCAATGCGGGAGACCTGGGTTCGATCCCTGGGTCGGGAGGATCCCCTGGAGGAGGAAATGGCAACCCACTCCAGTACTCTGACCTGGAGGATTCCATGGACGGAGGAGCCTGGTAGACCACAGTCCCTGGGGTCACAAAGAGTTGGATATGACTGAGCGACTTTCACTTCACTTCAGTGCGTCTGGGTCTTCAGGGCTCTCAAGGGGGTCTAGAAACGAAGGGCTTCCCTTCTGGTAAGGAATTCTCCCGCAGTGCAGGAGACCCCGGTTCAATCCCTGGGTCAGGAAAATCCCCCGGAGGAGGAAATGGCAACCCGCTCCAGTATTCTTCCCTGGAGAATCCCATGGTATATAGTCCATGGGGTCGCAGAGTCGGACATGACTCAACGACTCGCAGCTTCTTTTCACTTAGAAACAAAAGACACTCATTTCCTGCGGTTGTAGAGGCGGGACTTCTGAGATCCCGGCGAGGGTGGGTGTAGTGTCCAGTGAGGACGCAGTTCCTGGCTCCTCGATGGATGTCTTCCTCTCCTCCCCTCCCTCTTCCACTCTGTCCCCTGGACCCCTGCCCATCTGGTCTGCCCCCACCACCCCGCCAAGCAAGCCCCCCACGCTTCATCGCTCAGTCCTGTCTGACTCTCTGCGACCCCATGGGCTGTACCCCACCAGGTTCCCCTGTCCGTGGGATTCTCCAGGCAGGAGTACTGGAGTGGGTTGCCGTCTCCTCCTCCAGGGAATCTTCCCAACCCAGAGACAGAGCCCAGGTCTCATGCATGGCACGTGGCCTCTTTACCGTCTGATCCACTGGGGAAGCCCACCAAGCCCCCTGCCCTCAGGCCACGTAGAATGTCATCGCGGGTGCAGGACCGCCTGGGCCCCCAGTGGGTCTCTCCTGAGATCCTGTTCCGTTTCAGGCCCCCCACAGGCAGAGCACGGAGGCGACCCTGCAGTTCATGAGGGCCACGCACGGCCTCAGCAAGCTGACCGCCCACCACGTGGCCACGGCCTTTGACCTGTCCCCGTTCACCTCCGCCTGCCACCTGGGAGGTACATCCCTTCACCCGACAGGAGTCGGGGCAAACGGCTGCAAGCCTTCCTTCTCTTGTCGGAAGCTGCAGGTGCCTCATCTACAGATAGGCTTCCCAGGTGGAAGAATCCGCAAGCAGTTCAGGAGACCCAGGTTCAATCCCTGGGTCGGGAAGATCCCCTGGAGAAGGGAATGGCAACCCACCCCAGTATTCTTGCCTGGAGAATCCCCATGGACAGAGGAGCCCGGCGGGCTACAGTTCATGGGGTTGCAGAGTCGGACAGGACTGAGCAACTAACCCACAATACCTACTAACAAGAATTGGAAAATGGGTTTATCTCTACAAACCACACAAGGATCTAAATGTGTCCAGGGTGAATGTGGGGCTTGGGCTGATATTCCCAAGTGCTAGGAGGTCCCAGGGATGGCTCAGACCCTCGTAGAGGTTATGGAACCCTTCCTGGGGGCTGATAAGCAGAGCAGGGGACTGTGGAACCTGTCTGCTGCCATCTCATGAGGTCTAATTATGCCACACACACACACCCTCCTCCCCTCCCAGCCAGTCCTTCCCCCAGGACATTAGACGGAGGAGGAGCAGATGCCTTCCCAAGGGATGTAGTGGGATCGGGGTCCTAGGAGGGCTCCTGAGCTACCAGCTTGCATTTTCCCATCCTCTACACAGCTTTCCTCCTGGTGGCCCAGAGTGGCTGCTGTGGCACCAGCCATCACACCTGCATTCCCACAACAAAACGGAGAAGGAAAGAGTATAACTCTCTAGAACTCTGCTCTAAGGATTCCCTGTGGATTTCTTTCCACCCTGCTCACCTGGCTCGGGCCAGCTCTTGGTCCACCATCAGTCCACAAGGCCCTGAGTTTGAGATAGCAGAGAGCTCCCCACTAGCTGACTTCCTCTGAGGGCACATGCTGAGGTCATGTCCGAGAGCGCTGATTTGGTCCTGCCAGAGCTGAGCCTCTGGAGAGAGGCCAGGTTGGTCCAGAGTCCACATTTCTTCCCACAGGCTGCACGGGCGCCCTGGCCCACAAGCTTGTCCAGGAGTACCCGCGTCTGCAGGTGACTGTGTTTGACCTCCCAGAGGTCATCGAGCTTGCCGGGGACTTTCAGACTGACGCACGGCCGTCGGAGCGGGTCCACTTTGTGCCAGGTCAGTGCGGTGTCCTTGTCTGCCAGCAGTCACTCTTTGGGCGACCTTATTTATCTCCTTTACGGGGTGAGTAGGGCTTCCCTGGAGGCTCAGCGGTAAAGAGACTGCCTGCCAAAGCAAGAGACGCGGGTTCGGTCCTTGGGTCGGGAAGATCCCCTGGAGGAGGAAATGGCACCCACTCCAGTATTCTTTCCTGGGAAATCCAACAGACAGAGGAGTCTGGCGGGCTGCAGTCCGTGGGGTCTCAGAGAGTTGGACACGACTGAGCACGCACACACATACGGAGTGTGTGTGTGTCTATATGTGTACATTTCTGTCTCTGTGTGTTTGTGTGCGTGTCCACGTGTGCCCATATGTGTGTATGTGCATGCATATGTGGTCTCTGTGTGTGTCTAAATGTGTGTGTACCTGAGTTTATGTGTCTGTATGTGTATTTTCCTGCGTGTGTATGTGTGTGTCTATCTGTGTGTTTCTGTGTGTGGGTAAAGTGAAAAAGTGTTAGCTGTTCACTCCACGTCAACCCCATGGCCTGCAGCCCGCCAGGCCCCTCTGTTCATGGGTTCTCCAGGCGAGGATACTGGAGAGGGTTGCCATTTCCTCCTCCAGGGGATCTTCCCGACCCAGGAATAGAGCCCAGGTCTCCTACCCTGGGGGTGGATCCCTTACTGTCTGAGCCACCAGGGTGTTGCGTGTGCGGGTATGTGTCCACATGCATGTTTCTGTGTCAGTGTGTGTATCTGTGTTCCCGTGTGTGTCTGTGCATCTGTGTGTGTATGTGGCTGTGCATCTGTGTGTCTGTGTGTGTCTGGGTCACATCTGTGTGTCTGTGTGTGTCTGGGTCACATCTGTGTGTAGGACGCTGGCTGCAGAAGCAGCCCTTGTGACCGCCACGCCTCCACCCCGTCTGCGTGTAACCCAGGTGACCTTTCCAGCGACTGCCTCCCACCCGCAGACCTGTACGTTCTCTGCAGCCTCGTGCACGACGGGCCTGACGACAGACTCCACGGGCTCCTGAGCCGGGTCTCCCGCAGCTGCAGAGCAGGTGAGACCCTGGACGTGCCTTTTCTTCGTGCATTTGCCTTTCTTCACACTTAAAGACAATTTCCCATCAAAAAAAAAAGAAAGAAACCCGAATGCATGTCACACAGTCAGCCTGCCCACCCATCCAGCCCACGGTCCGCTGCCCAGTTTACCGTCTGCCCGGGCCGGAGCTGATTCCCAGTTGCCCCGCATTCATTTCTGAGCTTTCCAGCCGCAGTATGTGTATGGCGTCTCATGGGCTCGCCCTGGTGGCTCAGACGGTAAGGAATCTGCCTGCAATGCGGGAGATCCAGGTTCCATCTCTGGGTGGGGAAGATCCCCTGGAGAAGGGACAGGCTACCCACTCCAGTATTCCTGCCTGGAGAACCCCGTGGACAGAGGAGCCCGGCGGGCAACAGTCCACGGGGTCGCAGAGCCGGACCCGCCTAGGGGCGGGGCATCGTAGAGTCTGCAGCCCTGTCCCTGCAGACAGAATTCCTCCCCCGTTCCTGCTGGGAAGTCCCCCCGTGGGGAGCCCGGGGGCACCCGCAGGCTGGGTCCTGGGACGCCTGCGCGTCCCTTCCAGGTTGTCTCTGTGTCTGTCTCCCCAGGCGCGGGCCTCCTGCTGGCCGAACTGGCGCCCGCGGAGCAGGAGGAGGCCGGCGGGGCGGCGCGGAGGCGCCCTGGGCTGCGCGTCCTCGGGGCGGGGCGGCCCCCCCGGGGCCCCGGGCAGTACCGGCGCCTCCTGCAGTGGCTCGGCTTCCAGGACGTGCAGGCGGCGCGCGTGGGAGACCTGCTGCACGTGGTCCTGGGGACCCGGGCCCCGCCCTGAGGGTCGCCCGCCCCGACGGTCGCCGCGCGAGCCTGGGGGTGATTCCCGGAGAAGAGGCGTCCGCTGGGACGACGATTATTAAAGGAGGCGGAAAGCAGGCAGTCTCCGCGCGCGTCTGTAGGGGGCGCCCTGGACCCAGGAGATGCGCACCCCCAACCCGGGAGGGGAAGGGTACGCGGGCTGGGAGTGCTTGTTGGGGGGGCGGGGGTCGCGGGGACTCGGAGAGGGGCCTGGGGCGCCCCGGGGCTGGAGGCGACCGACAGAGGGGACCCCCGGGAAAGGCAGGGGTGCGGTCCTTATCCCGAGGGCACCTGGTCGCAGCCGGGCTGGGCCCCCAGTGAAAACAAGTGACGTGCAGAGCCAGCCCTCTGCTCCCCCAGGGGCGCGTGGGGGGCGCGGTCCCTCCAGATACCAGGATCCCTAGAAGAAACTTGATCTTCTAACCAGAGGGGCCAGAGCACCCGCCTGCGGGGCGGGGGGTACCCGAGCCGCCCCCGACCCCACCCCAAGAGTCCTTGTAGCAGTGCGCCTGATGCAGGCCGGACTCGGGGGTCCCACAGCCACGACCAAGCCCTTGGGCCGGGGACACGGCCGAGCGAGGGCCCCAGCTGGAGGCTGACTGCAGCTACCGTCTGCGGAAGCCAGGAAGCACGGCCCGTGGGGCCCTTATTCGCCTCACTCTCCTCGTCCTGCTGGGACTCTTTGCAGTTAAAAAAAAAAAAAAAAATTAAAAGGCGAGAAGTGGAAATATGACTGACGGACACCTAACCTGTCTCTTCATTGCTTAGAACACAAACGAGCAGGTGGCGTTAGTGGTAAAGAAGCCACCTGCTAATGCAAAAGACCTAAGAGACGCAGGTTCGATCCCGGGGTCGGGAAGATCCCTGGAGGAGGGCATGGCCACCCGTGCCACTACTCTGGCTGTAGTCTATGGGGTCGCAGAGTCGGGCATGACCTAGCAGCGAGACAACAAAAACCATCTCGGATACGCAGCCTCTAACGCTGTCAATGTCGTAGTTAGACCTCGGGAGGGTGCTGAGGAATGGGGGCCAGCCTGCTGTCTCTGCACCCCTGCCCCCGGAGTCCTGGAACAGGACCCCTTCTTTCCCCCACCCCCACCCCCCAGCCGCCATCCCAGCTCCCTTAACCATCCCCATCCCACCCCTCGGCCTACCTGGGCGCACAATCCCACGGGTGCGCAGTCTCCCCAGTACCCGGGGTGTTTGTGGTCCTGCCGCCCTCCCGGCTCAGCCGAGCCTGCAGCGCACGGCCTGGGGCACCGATGCCCCCCACCCGTCCCCAGGACACACACGGAGCAGACCTCCATGAAGGCCCACGTGATGCTTAAGGAGAAACGCGCTCTGCGCCCTAGTGAGCAAGGACAGACGTCACATTCATTCAGTCCTTCCCGCAGACAGCAAGCTGCTGGCCTGGCGGGGGTCGGAGTGGGGGTGACCCCCGGGATGCATGTGGGGCCCGAGGGAGGGGGACCCGTCACCAGGGGAGGGGACAGGGTGGCCCCGGGGTTAACCGCCGCCACACCGAGGCTGCAGAGGCGTCCTGGTGTGCCCAGCGCCGGCTCTGAAAGCAAAGTGCGGCCTGCCAGGGCCTCCCGGCCTGTAGGACCGGCTCCGGCTGGCTGGTCCTCGTCGGCCCAGCGGGCAGTGATAAGCATCGCGGAGTCCCGCCCCGCCCAGACGGGCTGGTGCCGCTGTGTACAAACTGGAGATGACCGGGGAGACGCCTCCCTGACCGGGCGTGCCCCGCAGCCAGCGACCAGAAGCCGGGGCTGCCTCGCCCTCTCCTCCAGCGCCGTGTAGTCGCAGCCGGCCGGAACCGGGCTGGGCCACCACCCAGCTCCGTCCTCCAGGCCCCAGTGAGGCCTCAGAAAATGCCAGAACACCAAGGCCCTCCCCCGCCCCCCACCCCCACTCCCGCTGCAATCCTCGCCGGCTGACAGCCACCTGATCCGTACCCACCCCTCTGGGGCCCGGCCATTCTCCGGCGACGCCTCTTACCTGCCTCTCCCAGGAAATCTGGAAAGCTCTCTGGAAGGCCCTCCTGCCAGGTCACCGGGGGCTGGAGAAATGAATGACTGGCTGGGGCGGGGGTTGGAGGGGGGGGCTGGGCTCTTGTGAGTCGGTCCCTAGCATCCATCCATCCAGTGTCACTTGGAGGAGACCCCCTCATGAGAAGGAGGGCGGGGCGGCAGAAAGGACCAAGAGGCAGGGATGAGAAAGAAACCACGGAAACAGGAAAGGAAGTGTCAGTCATGTCCAGCTCTTTCCGACCCCATGGACTGTAGCCCACCAGGCTCCTCTGTCCGTGGGTTTCCTGGGCAACAATACCTGACTTGATTGCCATGCCCTCCTCCAGGGGGATCTTCCCGACCCCGCCATTAAAACCTGTCTCTTCTGCTCTGCAGGCAGGTTCTTGACCATCTGAGCCGATGTGGGGGCGGGGCATAAAGAAAAAACAGAGGACGGGGATAGAGAAAAAAACAACAGGAGACAGAAAGGCAAATTAAGAAATAATTCTTGAACCCGCGTTGCTACAAAGACTTTTATTTTTTCTGGACCTGGCTGGTGACACACCTCGGCATTCGCTTTGTGAAAATTCACAGGACGATACACTTAGGACTTGTGTTGTTTAGTTATTTAAAATTCAATAAGGAGTTCACAGGGGCTTCCTGTGGTGGCTCAGACGGGAAAGGAACCTCCCTGCAATGGATGAGATCTGGATTCACTCCGAGTGGGGAAGATTCCCCTGGAGGAGGAAATGGCAACCCACTCCAGTATTCTCGCCTGGAGAATCCCATGGACAGAGTAGCCTGGAGGGCTAAAGTCTATGGGGTCGTGTCAACTACAAATTGGCACTTAAAGAGCATTGCCAACAACTGAACAACGAAGGCAATTTGTCATCTGCCTCTCGGGAGGTTGAAATCCTTGCTGCTATTGCTGTCGACCTTCAACAATCCCAGAGGGAGCTCAGGGTGGACTGAGGCACTCTGCCCCAGGGGATGTGGTGGGACAGGTCTTCGGTTAGTTGGATGTTTTTAGGAATAGGTTTTATGATCTCAATCCTTGCAACTCCTCATATCTAGTCCAGTTCAGCTCAGTCGTGTCTGACTCTTTGTGTCCCTACGAACCGCAGCATGCCAGGCCTCCCCATCCATCACCAACTCCTGGAGTTTAGTCAGACTCATGCCCATTGAGTCAGTGATGCCACCCAACCATCTCATTTTCTGTCATCCCCTTCTCTTCCCACCTTCAATCTTTCCCAGCATCAGGGTCTTTTAAAAAAAATCAGCTCTTCGCATCAGGTGGCCAAAGGGTTGGACTTTCAGCTTCAACATCAGTCCGTCATACCTAGAGAAGCACTAAATCCCTTCATGGTGACATCAGATCCTCAAGACCCACAAAGGCCTTTTTGTAAACCGAGTGCTTCATGGCGCTGAACTCCCCCTTCACCAAAACTTCATGTATTGACTTTCCCCTACTTCCGCTTCGGCACAGTCTGTCAGAGCTAGCTGAGATGCTGCATCCCAGGGCGGCAGTCCTCGTTTTGCCCCAAATAAAACTCAACTCACAACTCTCAAGTTGTACTTTCTTTTATTCCACGGTTGCAAACCGTCAGACAGGCCTGAACGAACACCACTTGCACGAGGTCTCTGGACAAGCCCTTGGAGGCAGGGGGCCAATACTGCCGCGTGTAACACTGTGCATACAAGTCCGCGCGTGGGCATGTGCAATGGCTGCATACGCGTGCATGTCTGTGGGCACACGTATACACACACGTGAGTGCACCTGTCAGTGAACCTGTGACATCAGCACACGTGCCCCTGTTCTTCTAGGAGACCCTCTTCCAAGTCGCGGTGCCCGGCTTGACAGGGACACCCCGAGTGTGAGCCCCACTGGGCCTGGAAAGGCAGCCGGACCTCCCCCATCCTGGGACCCCCCAAGTACACCCGGAGGAATCAGGGTTAGGGCTGGGGGACCCCACGGCGGGGCGCTGGGTCCTCCGGGGGCGCTCTCCTGGGCGGACCCGGGTCTCCCGGGCGGGGCATAGGCAAACCTTGCTCCGAAGCCGGCCCGGGCGGGGTTCTGGGGCGGTTTCGTACGCTGGGTCAGAACCCACAGACTGCACCGCTCGTCCCCCGGGGCGACGCGGGGCTTGGAGGGCGTCAGGGGTCATCAGGGCCTCTCAGGGCTGCGGGGTTGGGGGTGGCGGTCGCGGCCTGGACTCGGAGGTCTGCGGCGTGGAGACCTGCGCCGGACCCGCGGTCCGGGCCTCAACGATTGGACCGGCCGGACTGGACGATCTCCAGGACGAGCCTGGGGACCCGAGCGTCCGGGGCTACGATCCAGACAGAGGGCGCGGGTCTCCGCAAGGCCCGACCTGTCCCTTTCACCGCCGCAGCCCGTCGCGGCCGCCACACCAAGCGTGACCTTCACAAGGTCAAAGTGGCCACCGCTCACCTCAATGTGACCCGCCCGGGCACGCTCGGCGCAGGGGCGGGGCGAGGCTCCCGACATGCCCCGCGGCGCGGCGCGCGGGCTAGGGGGCGGGGCCTGTGTGATGGCGCAGCCAGTAGGTGTGGCGCACGGGGGGCCTCGGGGCAGGGCGAGGCGCAGCTTCCGGCAGCACGCGAGGGGCGCGGCGCACGCCCAAGTGGCGGGGCAGGGCAGCGGCGCGGCCAATGGGCGCGGCCGTACGGACCCACGGGGCGGGGCGAGGCGCCAATCCCGGCAACCCGCGCGGGGGCGGGGCGCGCGCCCAGGGGGCGGGGCCTGCGTGGCAGCGCAGCCAATGGGCGAGGCGCGCGGGGGCCGCGGGGCGGGGAGCGGGCCCCTTAGCGGCTGCGCGGTGGCCGCCCAGTCCTTTCGGTCCCGGCGGCGGCAGCGCTGAGCTAGCGGCGGCCAACCTCCCGCTGTCTCTCTCTGCCCCTCTGCGCCTTCGCTCCTCTCTCCGCCCGCCGCCATGACGGAACAGGCCGTCTCCTTCGCCAAGGACTTCCTGGCCGGGGGCATCGCCGCCGCCATCTCCAAGACGGCCGTGGCCCCCATAGAGCGCGTCAAGCTGCTGCTGCAGGTGCGTGTCAGGCTGCGGGCGCG
>SNSB01003464.1:333329-365890 GCA_012922965.1 Capreolus pygargus
TCGGGGGCGCGCGCGACCCCGGGACCGGAAGCGGGGAGGCCGCGCTGCTTTGTCCGCGCGCGGCCGACTCGGCCGGCTTCCGGGGGGTCGCGTCACGTGGGCGCCGCCGCGGGGGAGCGCATGCGCGGGGGGCGGCCGGCGGCGATGTCTGCGCGTCCGCATTGGGGCGCGGGGTAGCGCAGGCGCGGTGGGCGGCCGGCGGCAGCGGCCTCCGCGCGTGCGCACTGGGACCTGCGGTGCTAAGGCGCGCAGGCGCGGGGGGAGAGCCGCGTGGGCTGACCCTGCGAGGCTGGGTGTGGGGTTCGTGCCCTTGGGCGGTGGAAGGAGTCGCGCGAGGGCAGATCTCTCGTGCCCGTCGTTGTACCGGTCCTCTTTGCCCACTGTTCGCAGTTGTTTGCGCGGGTCTGACGCGGAATAAACTGCGCTGGTCTGTTTGGAGCGTCACAAGTAGGGAGCCAGTGGGATTTAGGTTGCAATGTGATTGCAACCCCTGAAGAAAATAGGATTCCCCAGGAAGGATGTTAGGAGAGCTTAAAGGCCCCATACAAATGTGTTATTAAGGAGACGTTTGTCGTTGGTGATTTTTGCGGGTGTCAACTGCAAATTGACCCTTGTGGGCACCTGCTGTCTACCTCTGAAAGTGGTATTAGGTCAGTCATGTCCGACCCTTGCGACCCCATGGGCTGTAGCCCTGCCAGACTCCTGTTCATGGGATTCTCCAGGCGAGGATACTGGAGTGGGTTGCCAAGCCCTTCTCCAGGGGATCTTCCTGACTCAGGGATCAAACCCGGGTCTCCTGCATTGCGGAGTGATTGCTGACCATCTGAGCCGCCTCTATGAGTATTAAATCAGGTGCTGCTGACCTTCAAACCCCGTGAAAGGACTTCAGGGTGGAGAGCAGGAATGAGGCCTGCGGGTTCTGGGAAAATGTGACAGGTCAGGTCATCAGACAGATGTTTCCAGTGGCTGATTGTGAGCCCACTTCTCGCTTGCCCACCTCCTGCTTCAGTTTAGTCGCTCAGTCGTGTCCGATCGTTTGCTGACCCCATGGGCAGCAGCACGTCAGGTTTCCCTGTCCATCATGTTTAGAAAAGCACTAAAAGCCTTTATGGTGACGGATGTTCCTTGAGGCTATGAGAAAGGCTCAGCGAAAATACAATACGTGCTTGCTCTGAATTTCCCATTGACCAGCTCTTCCATACTGACCTTCCTCCTCACCTCTGGAGCAATCTCTTCAGCTATCTCAGCCGCTCTCCCCCCGGCGTGTAATTCTCGTTTTGCCCCAGATCTTAATTCGCCACTTCCAAGTGGTGTATTTTTTACAAGTGGACATGGAGGTCTGCCTGAAGCCCTGTTCCCTCTCACCCCCGCCCCAAGGTGCAGCAGGCCAAGCTTCCCTGTCCATCATGTTTGAAAAAGCATTGAAAACCTTCATGGTGACGACTGTTCCTTGAGCGTAAGAAACGCTCTGGGAAAAGATGAACTTGCTGACCAGAAGCTCCTCCATGCTGAGCTCTCCCTCCCCTCCTTGGCGCAGTCGCGCGGAGCTCCGCCAGAGTGGCCTCCTGAGTCGGCGTGGCGGTGTGCCCAGGCCCCGGTAAAGCCTGTCTCCCCCGCTGCCCGCAGGTGCAGCACGCCAGCAAGCAGATCGCGGCCGACAAGCAGTACAAGGGCATCGTGGACTGCATCGTTCGCATCCCCAAGGAGCAGGGCGTGCTGTCCTTCTGGCGGGGCAACCTGGCCAACGTCATCCGCTACTTCCCCACGCAAGCCCTCAACTTCGCCTTCAAGGACAAGTACAAGCAGATCTTCCTGGGGGGCGTGGACAAGCACACCCAGTTCTGGAGGTACTTCGCCGGCAACCTGGCCTCTGGCGGGGCGGCCGGGGCCACCTCCCTGTGCTTCGTCTACCCGCTGGATTTCGCCCGGACCCGCCTGGCGGCCGACGTGGGCAAGTCGGGCAGTGAGCGCGAGTTCAAGGGCCTGGGAGACTGTCTGGTGAAGATCACCAAGTCCGACGGCATCCGCGGGCTGTACCAGGGCTTCAACGTGTCCGTGCAGGGCATCATCATCTACCGCGCAGCCTACTTCGGCATCTACGACACCGCCAAGGGTGAGCGCCCTGCTCGCGGGGGCGGGGGATGGTTCCCGGGAGGGTCAGGGCCTTCTGCTCCCTGGGGGCGGGGGCTCCCAGCCCTGGAGGCTGGGGCCCCAGGTGTGGGCGGGGCTCTCTCCTGGGGCCTTGGACCCCCTGAATCCTCACGAGCTCCTCCCTCTGGGTGTGTCTGTGTCTGACCTCTTTTCATAAAGACCCCAGTCCTGTGGGCTGAGGACCCACCCCAGTGACCTCGTTTAAACCTTCTCTTGAAAGACCCTCATCTCCAATCACAGCTACATTCTGGGCTCCTGAGGTTAGGGATTCAACATGTAAATTGGTCACCATTGATAAGAGGGATTCCTGATTGGCCTGGGCAGATATCACAGAGGGCAGCTTAAGCAGCGCACCTTCATTGCTCCCAGTCCTGGAGGCTGAGACCCAGGTGTGGGCGGGGCTGGTTGCTCCTCCCCGAATCCTCACGTGCTGTCCCTGTGTGTCTGTCTGCCCTGACCTGTTCTTATAAGGACCCCAGTTATAGTGAGGTAGAATTTTTCCCTGTGATCTTGGTTCTGTCTGTAAAATATTTGATTTCCCATATGTACCTACAGTTACATACGGTAGCGTTCCTATATGTATGGTTACGTCCTGGGGTTTGGGGCTCCACCATAATCTGGGGGATGGCACGGCTCAGTCCCTGTAGGTGAGCCGCCCCGGAGGCAGGGCCGGGCCAGCTGGCACCCTCTGCAGTGGAGCAGGTGCCAGGGCGTCCCCTCCCTGCCAGCCGGCACGGTGTGAACTGACCCCAGTCCAGCCCGGCCGGTGTCCCCCGTGGAGCTGGGAACTCCACATGGTGGGGTGGGCAGCCCTGGGGCCTCAGCCCATGACCCCCCCCCCCCCCCGTGCCCGCAGGCATGCTCCCCGACCCCAAGAACACGCACATCGTGGTGAGCTGGATGATCGCGCAGACGGTGACGGCTGTGGCGGGTGTGGTCTCCTACCCCTTCGACACGGTGCGGCGGCGCATGATGATGCAGTCGGGGCGCAAAGGAGGTACTGGCTCCGCTCAGGGGGTAGGGGACAGAGGACGTGCTGGCCACGCTCAGGGCCGGAGAGGGGGGGTGGTCAAAGGATGGGCCGGCTCCACTCGGGGTCGCGCTGATGGGCTCGGGGAGGTGCCGGGGGCCCCATGAGCGGCCCTGGGTCTTCCCGCAGAGGTGGGGCCCCAGAGAGAGGCAGCCGGCCTTCACGGGAGCAGGGGGCGGGTGGGAAGAGTCCTCCAGGTGTCGGGGTGTTCTCTGAGGCCCCACAGAGGTGCCCATCCACGCCGGGCTTCACGGGGGCGGGGCAGGCACAGGCCCTTCCAGCATCCCATGATCACATGGGTTCCCGCATGGGTGCCCGTACACGCCGGGCTTCATGGGGGCGGGAGTGGGCGGGGCAGGCACAGGGCCCTTCCGGTGTCCCGTGATCTGATATGGGGGTCGCCCGTGGGTGCCCATCCGCACCCGCGCGGCTCCTTCGGTCTTTGCCCTGGCGTCCCTGGGCCTCGTGGGGGCTGGAGTCCTGGGCTTGATCCTCTCCCGAGAGCGCGTGCCCAGAGCCGCCGCCTCTCGGGTCAGGGCTCCTCTTGGCGCGCAGACGGCGGCCCCGGGCTCAGCAGCTCTGCCGGGTCCCCGGGGCCGCGTCCGAGCGCGCCTGACCCCGCCGTCTCCCCGCAGCCGACATCATGTACAAGGGCACGGTGGACTGCTGGCGGAAGATCCTCAAGGACGAGGGCGGCAAGGCCTTCTTCAAGGGCGCCTGGTCCAACGTGCTGCGCGGCATGGGCGGCGCCTTCGTCCTGGTCCTCTACGACGAGCTCAAGAAAGTCATCTAGGCGCCTGGCCGCCCGCCGCGACCGCCTCGCGCCGTCCCGCACTGTGACGGACCACCGACTTCGAGAAATTCCAGCGTCCCCGCCGGGGCCGGGCCACCCCGCGTCGGGGGCTCCTTGCAGGCACACCATCGGCCCTGGGTCCACGCGTTGATTGGGGTGGGGGGAGAGGGCAATCGGGGGGTCTCCGTGGGTCCACAGTCGAGGCAGCTCCGCACACCAGACCTAGACTCCAGGTGCTTGTAGGACCGACCCGTGTTTAAGTATTTATTTAAGAAAATCATGTCTCCATTTGTACTTAAGCACTATCCTCTCTTTGCACAGCCGGGTACTCGCGACTGTTTCTCCGTCGGGCATTTCCGCTGCGGAACAATAAAATCAGGACACAGGCGCTCCTCTCCTTTCTCAGCAGAGAGTCCTCGCGGGGCGGGAAGCAGCGGCAGGTTTGAGACTAGGCCTCCCTGTCCATCACCAACTCCCTTAGTTTGCTCAGACTCATGTCCATCGAGTCGGTGATGCCGTCCAGCCATCTCATCCTCTCTCCTCCCCTTCTCCTGCCCTCAATCTTTCCCAGCATCAGGGTCTTTTCCAAGGAGTCGGCTCTTCACATCAGGTGGCCAGAGTACTGGAGTTTCAGCCTCAGCATCAGTCCTTCCAATGAACACTCAAGACTGATCTCCTTCAGGAGGGACTGGTTGGATCTCCGTGCAGGCCAAGGCAGTCTCAAGAGGCTTCTCCAGCACCACAGTTCAGAAGTGTCAATCCTCCTGCGCTCGGCCTTCTCGCTGTAGCTGGGGTTTAACCACACAGGACCCCCAAGGTGGTGGCAGCTGTGTGGCCCACCCGTGCCCAGGGCTCACTAGGGAATCCCCTCTGAGGTGGGCACCCGGGCTTCCCTGGTGGTGCTGGTTTAGTTGCTAAGTCTTTCGTGACCCCTTGGGCTGAAGCCCCACAAGCTCCTCTGCATGGGATTCTCCTGACAAGAACACTGGAGTGGGTTGCCAATTCTTCAAGGTATCTTCCCAGGCCAGGTCTCCTGCATTGCAGGCAGATTGTTCACCAACGTTTAGGCTCAGCTGTCGCCCTTACAGTGCCAGAGACCTGGGTTCAGTCACTCGCTGAATCGGGAAGATCCCCTGGAGGAGGGCATGGCAACCCACTCGAGTATTCCTTCCTGGAGAATCCTCGGGACAGAGGAGCCTGGCGGCCTACAGTCCACGGGGTGTGAGCCATCACTGATGGACTTAAGACACACCTGCCCTGCCAGCCCCCCGCAGCTCTGCATTCCTGCCGAAACCAGAGCCCTAATGCTCACTGCAGGGACTGTCCACCAGGCCGATGTCAGGGTCGTGGTATGTGATTGAGGGTGTGGTGTGGATTCCGAGGCCACCTCCGGATGTCTGTGGAGGTTGGGGCGTGTCTGTGCGGTCATCAACCAACCTGAGCCCTCAGGAGGCTGCACCCAGAGGTGTCCCCTGGCCCCACTTGCAGCTGCCAGCACCGGTGACATTGGAGAGGTCGGGTGGGGGTCATCTGTAGGTCGCAGCCCAACCACAACCCCCACCCCCAAACTGGATTATGTCCTTGAAAGGCAGGGTTTTGATAATCTGCAGAGCAGCATGAGGTCACTCTGAGAACAGGAAGTTGGAGCCAGCTGTCCCCAAGGTTGCCCAGCCCACGCTGGAACGAGTCCAGCCTGCACTTGCTGATGGGGTTGAGCCAGGTGCCTGCCCACAGAAGTGTCCCGATTTCCAAACCAGCCGCTAGGGCAGACCGACTGAGTCAGGAACCTGTCAGCCCAGACCTGCGCTGATGGCAGGGGTCAGATCGTGGACACGGTGCCTTCAGCGCCTTGAGTGGAATAACCACAGGGGCACGTTAGGCTGGCTTACCTCCTTCAGGCTTGGCAACCCTGCCTCCGCCGTTGAGGTCAATTCTTTGCAGCCAGAACTCAAGCGTGTGAACAAGACTAAAGAGATCTGAGGTCCCTCCTGAGAAGCCCTGAGTTCCTGTGGGGGGTAGGCTAAGTCCTTTCCTGTGTGTGTGTGTGTGTGTGTGTGTACACATCTCAATTAAGTGATTTAAGGGGCTTAAAAGGGGAAATGAACCACTAACACACACAATGGGAAATGGAACCATTTAAAGAGCAACCAGGCCAGCCAACACAGTGGACATTTGGGAGTGTCCAGGTGGCTGTGTGGCATTGCGGGGTGACGCCCCCCACCTCCGGGGGCCCGTGACAGGTCAGAAAGTACTTTATTTGAGAAATAAGCCCAAGGAAGGCAACCCCCCAGTCAGGTGCAGCCGGCTTTCCCATCCTCAGCCGTGCAGCAAACGTCCGCGTCTGGCCCAGCCAGGCGCCCTCCCCAGCGGAAGGATGAAGCCCCCGCTTGCATGAGTTTCATGCTTCCCCCAACACCTGCACCTGGGCCACAGGACACTCTTCCTGGCTCTCCGGCTCCGGGTCCCAGGCCACCTGCAGGGCGCAGGGTGTGGGGGTGAGTGGGGGTGCGGGTTGGGGTAGGGGGGCGGCAAGTGCGCCCCGGAAAACCTCGGATAGCGCAGGGATCCTGCCTTGACAGGGGGCTCCCAGACCCGCGCCTCGGGGGCGACCTCCCCTGCCCATCATGCTGCTCGGCCACGGCCGGCAGCCAGCGGGAAGTGCGCCCCCAGCCCCGACCCCCGGGCGGGGCGCGCGGCCCCAGCCCCGGCCACGCGCGCCAGCCCCCGCGCAGCGCGTACCATCCTCTCGTTCTGAAAGCTGTCGCCGATGGGGTCTTTCACGTGAGGGACACGCGGGAACAGCTTCCGCATCACCGGCCACCTCGGAGGAGAAGAGGATGTGCGGGTGTGAAACGCGCGCGGCACCGCGGCGCCCCCCAGAGGGCCCAGCGAGGCCTGCAAGCACTCCGACTCCGCCCTCCGTTGGGACGGGGTCTTCGTTCCCAACCCCCGCCCCCACCATCCGGACACAGAAATCGGAGCCTTAGTAGAGCGGCGGCGGCAGCGAAATCAGCTCCTCCTCGGCCCCCCCCCCCCCCGAGATCCTGTAAGGATGGAGGCCGCCCCATCCCATCACCATGGCAACCTCCGGCTCCCAGTGGCGTCCACGGGGAGCGGATGGTCCCCCTGCTTTGGGGCTGCGGTCCACCCACTCCCAACCCTAGCCCCTAGCTAGGCGATGTGTGTTTGTGTGTCTCTGTCTATATATGGGGTCGTGTGTGTCTGTGTGTGTATACGTGTTTCTGGGTGAGTCCGTGTGTGTGTGTGAGAAACCAGAAGCTTCACGAGGCAGGAGCCGCAGCGAGCCCCGGCGGCGGGCCGAGGGCGGCTCCCGGATGAGGCTGAGCGCGCAGCGTTTGGCAGGCACCGCGGGCGCGCGGTCAGGGCTGAAAAGGCAGCACACCGCCGGCGCCCGCCTGCTGCCTGTCTGCTGGGCTCGGGAGGGCTCCCTGAGGCCAGTGCGGAGGTTGCTGGGGGCGGCGGGGTGGGGGCCAACGGCGTCGCGGCGAGGTATGAAGGGAGCACAGTGCGGGGGGCGGCAGGGGACCGGCCGCGGAGCCCAGCCGCAGATAGCGCGCCCCACGCGCACCGAGGGCCAGCGGAGGCAGGGACCCCGCGCCCCGAGGAGGCTACCCTGTGGACTTTGGGCTCCTTGGCTTCTGCAGGAGGCAGAGAACAGACGGGGGAAACCAGGGTCCTGTCGATAAAAGACCACTGGGGAGACTGGAAGCGGCGGCCGGAGACCCCGGGGGCGCGCATCCCGCGGCCAAGGCGCAGGGTGCACGGGTCCGGGAGGAAGCGCGCGCCGCCGGGCCTGCGGATCGCGCTCCACAGAGTGTCAGCCGCTCAGGGGGGCTCCTCTGTCCGTGGGGATGCTCCAGATAGCGGATACTGGAGTGCGTTGCCCGTGCCCCCCTCCAGAAATAAACCTCCGGAGCGCAAACCGGGGAGGGCGGGCGCGCGGGGCTCACCTGCGACAGAGTAACAGGAGGCCCACCAGGAGCAGCGCCCCAAGCGGGGCCAGCAGGTACACCAGCCAGAGCGGGAAGGACGCGTCCTTGCGGTCACAGTCTAGGGAAGAAGGGGCGGGCGGGAAACGTCGGGCGGGGCCCGGGACACGGCCTCCCTGCGGGGCTGGGGCCGCAGGGCCGCACCCAGGAGCGCGACCCACCCCGCGGACATCAGCCACCTGCGCCCGCTGGCCGGGCCGCGCGGGAATCCTTCCCAAGTCGCCTGAATACCACTACCTGCCCCCGGCCCCCGCCACTGACCGCCAGATGGAGTCTGGCGCACAGAATTTGCCTGCCATGCGGGAGACCCGGGTCGGGTCCCTGGGTCGGGAAGATTCCGCTGGAGAAAGGCATGGCAAGCCACTCGAGTGTTCTGGCCTGGAGAATCCCATGCACAGAGGAGCCTGGCGGGCTGCGGTCCTTGGGGTCGCGGAGAGCCGGGCACAACTGAGCGACTGACACCTTCACAGCAGGCGCCACTTGGGCTGGTCTGCCTCCCAGGCGAACCATCACCACCGCCTTCCCTGTGGCATCCTGGGTGCGCGCCTACCCCTGCGTCAGCCTTTGAATTTAATATACGGTCATCACGAATTTCTCACATCCCTTGGGATTGTTTTTTTTTAATGCGTTAAAAAGTTTATCTTCTGAGAGTTTAGGCAATGGACGTCTCCACGCGCACCTTGCGTATCTCCGTGGAACAACTTGGGCACAGAGTCCATCAAGGATGCGAGGGAGGCGGCCACCAGCCCAGGGATGGACACCCGGAGCCCCCAGAAGCTGGGACAGGCGGCAAGGGCCCTTCCCTGGAGCCTCTGCAGGGAGGTCAGCCCTGGGAACCCCTTGACCTCAGATGTCTGGTCTCCAGGACTCGGGGAGGGTGGGTGTCTGTTGCTTAAGCCCTGTCTGTGGTCATTTGTTACAGCCGCCCCCCTCCCCGCCCCAGGACACTCACGCCCACGGCCTCGGCCTGGCGCCCCAGGTTTTCCTGCTGGGTCAGGTCAGGAATGGGATGTGGCCTGGGCCTGAGAGGAGGTGGTGCTTTGGGGCAGAGCTCAAGGACACCCAGCAGCCGTCACCTGGGGAAAGCCTTCTAACTGCGGAGGAAACCCCGTCCCCAGGGCGACTCTGGAGGGAGACAGACCCTGCTAGCAGCCCACCCCCAGGGCGACTTTGGGAGGGAGACAGAGACCGAGACCCCGCTAGCAGCCCACACCTCCCGTATGATGTATGATGGGCTGCGCTGGGGTGAGTGGGGTGGGTGGGGCAGGGCTGGTTCCCCGGGACCATCTCCTGTCTCCCGCCCCCCGAGGGTCAGCCATGGTCCCTGGAGCCCTGTCTGGGGGACTGGGCCAAGGCGGGTGGACGGTCCCCTCTCCCTCCAGCAGGCGCATCAAGGAGCAGCGGTGGTCAGTGTCCGGCAGGCTGCTGGCCACCAGGGATCCTTGCCTCCGTGACCCCCGCCCCCAACACACACCCACCCCTGGAGAGACGCAAGGGGCGTCCCCCTCACCGAGGTGCTGCGGGGCGCTCCAGTGGCCCTGCGGTCTTCTCCTGAAGAACATGGAGTCCATGGCCTTGACCTTCACCGTGTAGGGTCCCGGGTTCCTCAGCCTCAAGGTCTTGAGCTCCGTCTGCAGTTGAAAAGCAATCAGAGAAGGGGAAGAGACCCCTGCAGATCTGTGGCTGCAGAACGGGGGCTTGGCAAGGGGTGCAGCAGGGCCTCCCCAAATTCACGTGTGGGGGGTCCTGACACTCGGAGCCTCAGAAGACACCTTTATTATGGAACAGGGTCTCTGCAGAGGTGACGCAGTGAAGAGTCTGTGATGAGGTCCCTCCTGGCTGGGGGTGGCCCTAAACCCCATGACGGGCGCCTTATAAGACACAGAAGAGAGGAGACACAGACACAGAGGAGAAGCCACGTGGAGACGGAGGCAGAGACGGGAGGGACAGACAGAGACAGAGATGACGGAGACGGGTTCTCCACCGGCACTCATGACTGCCCGTGGGAACGGCGGCCTCTGCGGGTTGGATGCGGTTAGTTGGGCGTGATGATGGGGTCACCGAGTCCCCCGGGATCTAGCCGTGAAGCGGGGGTGCGTAGGTGATAACGCCTGGCCCGTGCGCTGGGGCACTTGGTCTCAGAGGGTCTGGACACCGATTGAAATAAGCAGCCTGTGCTTGGGACGGCAGATTGCGGGGGCCACGCGGGGTGGATACCCACCTCCTCTCTGTAGGCGAGGTCTGTGCCCTGTAAGAGAACAATGGAGTGTGGGAGTCTGATCCACACCCAAGAAAGGCTCATTGGTCGGAGCGGTTTCACGGTCACAGAAAAGCCGACGCTAATCACTCACTGAACAGAAATCACAGATGTCATACATATGGGATGCCCCAGGCAAGAATCCTGGAGTGGGTCGCCATGCCCTCCTCCAGGGGATCTTCCGGACCCAGAGATCGAACCTGGGTTTCCTGCACTGGCAGGCGGCTTCTTTACCATCGGAGCCACCAGAGAAGCCCATAAAAATAACAAATAGAGGTAATTGAGTATAACGTATCAACGAATGGAAAAGTACCTGGGGGAAGGACAAATTAGGAGTTTGGGATTTATACACACGCACTGTGTCTGTGTGTGTGTACTCGGCCGTGTCCGACTCTGCGACCCCGTGGACTCTAGCCCACTGGGCTCCTCCGTCCGTGGGATTCTCCAGGCAGGGATACTGGAGTGGGTTGCCATGCCCTCCTCCAGGGGATCTTCCTGACATGGGGACTGAACCCAGGTCTCCTGCATTGCAGGCAGATTCTGTCCCATCTGAGCCAAACTCCTCCCCTATACAGGCGCTAATACACAATACTTGTTTCTCTTTCTGACTTAGTTCACTCTGTATAACACGCTGTAGGTTCACACACCTCATTAGAACTGACTCAAATGCATTCCTTTTCATGACTGAGTAATATTCCATCATCTGTATGTGTTCCACAGCTTCTTTATCCATTCCTCTGTCCATGGACATCTAGGCGGCTTCCCCGTCCAGGCTATTGTAAAATAGAACGCTCCGGTTCTTGGTGTATAGGATTCCACTCTGTGGCCATATTTCGGTCATCCCGTCCCTCGAGCAGTGTCGAACTTGGGGACCATTTTACACGCAGGTTCTGTGAACACCCAGGTACCATCTTTGGTGGGGAGGAAGGATTTCATTTCTCGCACGGAAACTGCAGGCTCTGTGACATATGACCAGTTGCTGCTAGTGGTAAAGAAGCTGCCTCCCAGTGCAGGGGACATAAGACACTCGGGTTCGATCCCTGGATCAGAAAGATCCCCTAGAGGAGGACAAGGCAACCCACTCCAGTATTCTTGGCGGGAGCATCCCATGGACAGAGGAGCTGGCGGGCTACAGCCCACGGGGTCGCAGTGTCAGATACAACTGAAGGGAGTTAGCCCAGACGCGTGCATGGGACCTGCGATCAGAGGGTTTCCCCAGTGTCTGTTTCAGCCTTGTCTTTTTCTATCACGTCATTTGTGTCCTGCACAACGACAGCTGAGCATGTCTCCTCCACCCTAAACATGACAGAAAACTTTCTTGCATGTTCTGCCTTCTTTTCCAAGGTCAGCATTGTCTTTCAAACACCCAAACGCTTATTTTGTTGTTGCTGTCTCAATTATTTTTTTCTGGACCATTCTTAAAGTCCTTATTGAATCTGTTACAATATTGCTTCTCTCTTACTTTTTTTTTTTTTTTTTTGCCTCAAACCACATGTGATCTTAGGTGCCCAACCAGAGATTGAACTCACACCCCCTGCGCTGGAAGGGGATGTCTTAACCGACAGATGGCCGGGGAAGTCCCAGACAAGCAAATGCTTCGGGTTTCGCTGCCGCTTAGTTATGTTATGGTTCCTCTTTTCTTTAGACCGCTTGACTCCCCCCAAAACTCCAGAGTCCGGGGCATCAGACCACAAGAGATGCCCACCTGGGAGGTGGCATGCTTACCTTCTGTATCTCAAGTTCATACTTGAGGTCTTCCGTAAAGAGACTCCTTACTTCCCATTCCATGAACGAGTAGTTTTCGTAACACCACGTTTTTGTGATGTTTGGGGCAGCTAATATTTCTAGGGGAGGGAAAAAAAATTCTATGAGTAAAGCACATGAAAAGCAAGCAAACAAAAAAATTTGTTCCCTGAAGATACTTTCAAAACAGGCCTCCTAGGACTTCCTTCCCTGTGGATCCACTCAGTGGACACAAATCCACCTGGCAGTGTAGAGGACAGGAGTTCAATCCCTGGCCCAGGAAGATCCCACATGCCCTGGAGCAGCTACGCCTGTGGGCCACAAGTATTAAGGCTGTGCTCTGGAGCTGGGGAGCCAGAACCAGCGAGCCCAGGAGCTGCAGCGACTGGAATCCAAGCGCCCTAGAGCCCATGGCAACCAGTCGTGGATATTCATTGGGAGGACTGATGCTGAAGCTGAAAGCCCAATCCTTTGTCCGCCTGATGCGAAGCACTGACTCACTGGGAAAGACCCTGATGCTGGGAAAGACTGCAGGCAGGAGAGGAAGGGGGCGACAGAGGAACAGACGGCTGGATCACCGACTCGATGGACATGAGTTTGAGCAAGCTCCGGGAGCTGACGATGGACAGGGAGGCGTGGCATCTGCGGTCCACGGGGTCGCAAAGAGTTGGACATGACTGAGCGAGTAACACATGCCCCCCCAGCTTGAGGGATTTGGTTACAAGGGTCTTGAAAGCAAAGACCCTTGGTGTTACCCTCAGGTGACCCTTTGGTTCCGAGGGTGGGGTACCCTGTCCCACCCTCCGCCACAAGATACCAGCATCGCAAGGCCAAGGAACGGGGTGGGGGTGGGGGGCACGTGAAGGAGGGTCTCACCAATTTCTTGTAGTCTCTGAAGCGTTTCGCGGCAGGGGATTTTGGAACCACCGCCGGTACCATTCACCAGGAAACGGAACAGAGGTTGGCTCCGTTGAGGTTGAGGTTGAGGGGAGATGCTGGCAAAATGGCACTGGACGTTGACCCCCTGCTGGTTCTGCACGTACTTGGGACACGGCCACGTCTCCCTAGAGGGGTAGCGGGTGCTTGGGGCCGGGTCAGGGGGCGACCCGGAAGCCCCGCCCCGGTAGGCCTGCCCCTGAAGGTCCACCCGAAGCCCCGCCCCTGAAGCCCCGCTCTGAAGCCCCGCCCCGCCTTGAAGGCCCGCCCCTGAAACCCCGCCCCTCCCTGAAGGCCCTCCCCTGAAACTCCACCCCAAAGGCCCGCCCAAAGCCCCGTCCTGAAGCCGCGCCCCGCCCTGAAGGCCTGCTCTTAAAGCCTCGCCCAAAGCCCCGCCCCTTAAGCCCCGCCCCGCCCTGAAGGTCCGCCCCTGAAGCCCCGCCCCACCCTGAAGGCCTGCCCCTGAAGCCCCACCCCAAAGGCCCGCCTGAAGCCCCGCCCCGCCCTGAAGGCCTGCTCTTAAAGCCTCATCCAAAGCCCCACCCCTGAAGCCTCATCCCGCCCTGAAGCCCCGCCCCACCATGAAGCCCCGCCCCTAAAGCCTTGCCCGAAGCCCCGCCCCACCCCGCCCCTGGGGCTTGGGGGCGGGGCTTGGGGACGGAGCCCTGCCACACCTACACGGGATGCTTCAGGTAGAAATAGTATTGCACGTTCTCCGGGGCCTCCTTGCCCACGGCCCAGCTGCAGCTGAGCTGATCCACGTCGTGCACCCGGCAGGTCAGGTTGTCCGCAGCCGCCCGGGGGTTGCCTTGGGGTTTGCAAAGAAGAGGGAGGAGGGGGGAAAGTGAGCTCCTCGATAAACACCGGGGTCCGACTGTGTGGACCACGGGGAAATGCACCCACTCTTCCGGGGAAAACCGTCATGCAAAAGAATATGCGTATATACCACGGAGTCACTGTGCTATACAGCGGACATTAACTTCGACGGCGAGAAGAGCTAACCGGTCAATCCTCAAGGACTCAATGGACATGAATTTGAACATGACTTCAGTGCAGTTCAGTCACTCAGTCTTGTCCGACTCTTTGCGACCCCATGGACTGCAGCACTCCAGGCTTCCCTGTCCATCACCAACTCCCGGAGCTTACTCAAACCCATGTCCATCGAGTTGGTGATGCCATCCAACCATTTCATCCTCTGTCGTCCCCTTCTCCTCCTGCCCTCAATCTTTCCCAGCATCAGGGTCTTTTTCAGTGAGTCAGCTCTTCGCATCAGGTGGTCAAAGGATTCGAGTTTCTGTTTCAGCATCAGTCTTTCCAATGAACATTCGGGACTGATGTCCTATAGGATGGACTGGTTGGATCTCCTTGCAGTCCAAGGGACTCTCAAGACATGGCCTTTTCCCCACAAAGCTACGTCACTACAGACCCATCCATCCAAGTTAAAAGTCATTAGCTTGCTATTCAGAATGCTAACAGGTGATCAAAAGCAAACGAAACCCTAAGAGAGTGTCTACCCCTCACCTTGCTTCGGATACTGAATCCAAGCAGAGAACGGTTGACCATTCATCACCTTCACGGTGTAGTTTTTTACTTCACATGACAAGTCACCAAGACTGCAATAGAGCTTCCCGTTTGCCTGAGAGAGATGAAGCCATTTATTCACAGTAAAATCAAGCCACCTGGAGATCCAACCAGTCCATCCTAAAGGAGAGCAGTCCTGAATATTCATTGGAAGGACTGAGGCTGAAGCTCCAATCCTTTGGCCACCTGATGCGAAGAGCCGACTCATTGGAAAAGACCCTGATGCTGGGAAAGATTGCGGGCGGGAGGAGAAGGGGGCGACAGAGGATGAGATGGTCGGATGGCATCACCGACTCGATGGACATGAGTTTGAGCGAACCCCGGGCATTGGTGATGGACGGGGAAGCCTGGCGTGCTGTGGTTCATGGGGTCGCAAAGAGTCAGACACGACTGAGCAACTGAAAAACAACACCACTTTCAACTGGGCTTGTCTGTCCAGCTGCAGTATCTCAGCCCCTTTTCACACCAATCCTGTCCAGGAGGTACCACTGTGGATGTCTTGAGCCATGGTGTCCATAAATGACCCCTGGGTCCAAAGGTGGAACCCATGTCTCTGTGAGACTAAGCCCAGGGAAGACAGCTTACCTTTGCCAAAAGTTTTGAATTGACGTAACACCCAATTTCGGAAACATTCCCATGCTTGTCCCAGACCAATCTTTTTCTTTGTGGATCTATCCTTAAGTTCGTAATCGGTGGGTCTGGATCGGAGATGGCTACACAGCGGGAGAGAGAGACAGAATGCTTAAGCTGTCTCTGCGGAGTCGGCCTTTGGAAAGCTGAGTTCTAGGCAGAGACGTGGTTGCCAGGAGCAACCACAAATCTGTACAAAGTCAAGAATTTGTAGCATCTTAGTGATCCCACCTTCTCACCAACAATGGTGGGGAGGGGGCGGGTAGTGGGGAACTTCAGGAAAGCAGGTCACCTCTCCCATCCTTGTTGCTAGGAAATGTACCTTGCTCAGCCACACACGTTGAAGAAAGTTGTGTTCATACGGCTGATTCACTTAGCTCTACGGCCAAAAGCAACACGGCGTGCATGGGTGCTGTCGCTTAGGTCGTGTCCGACTCTCTGTGACCCCGTGGACTGCAGCCCGCCAGGCTCCTCTGTCCATGGGCTTCTCCAGGCCAGAATACTAGAGTGGGCTGCCACACCCTCCTCCAGGGCATCTTCCCACCCCAGAGATGGGACCCACGTCTCTTACATCTCCAGCGTTGGCAGGATTCTTTACTGCTAGGCCACCTGCGAAGCCCAACCGTCTTTAAAGAAGGCAAGGAAAGCAGCAGACCTTCCCCCACCCAGCCTTTACAGGATGGCACCTGATAAAATGTTACTGGATGCAGAGAGAGGCAGTCATGTGTTGGCCATGAGCAGAAGCATCAAGGCTTAGAAATCGTCCCGCTGGGACCTCCCTGGTGGTCCACTGGTTAAGGATCCGCCTTCCAGTGGAGGGGATGTGTGTTCTATCCCTGGTCAGGGAACTAAGATCTCACATGCTTCGGGGCCTCTGGGCCCACACGGCATAACTATAGGGAAACCCAACTGCCACGACTAAGACCCAAATAAATATTCGAGGAGAAGTCGCGCCATAAATGGCAGATGACAAAAGAAAGAGAGAAGTCTGTTAAAACAGCCGTTCAGTTCCATTCAGTCACTCAGTTGTGTCCGACTCCTTGTGACCCCATGGACTGTAGCCCTGCCAGGCTCCTCTGTCCATGGGATTCTCCAGGCAAGAATACTGGAGCAGGTAGCTAGTTCCTTCTCCAGGGGATCTTCCCCACCCAGGGATCAAACCTGGGTCTCCTGCATTGCAGGCGGATTCTTTACTGTCTGAGCCACGAGGGAAGCCCAAAATAAATAATAATCATAAGTGAATAATAATAAAAGTAAACTAGAGACCCTCTAGTCAAAGCTATAGTGTTTCCAGTAGTCATGCATGGATGTGAGAGTTGGACTATAAAGAAAGCTAAGTGCCGAAGAATTGACGTGTTTGAACTGTGGTGTGGGAGAAGACTCTTGACAGTCCCTTGGACTGCAAGGAAATCCGAGTCCATCCTAAAGGAGATCAGTCCTGGGTGTTCATTGGAAGGACTGATGCTGATGCTGAAGCTCCAATCCTTGGCTACCTCATGCAAAGAACTGACTCATTTGAAAAGACCCTGATGCTGGGAAAGATTGAAGGTGGGAGGAGGAGGGGATGACAGAAGATGAGACGGTTGGATGGCATCACTGACTTGGTGGACATGAGTTTTAGCAAACTCCCGGAGATGGTGATGGACAGGGAAGCCTGGCGTGCCGCAGTCCACAGGGTCGCAAAGAGTCAGACACGACTGAGAGACTGGGCTGAACTGAAACTAGAGACCAATATGCCTTATCACATAGATACAAAATTCCTTTACAAAATGTGAGTACATAAAATAGGGCAGCATATAAACCTGGTAAGACCTCTTGACCCAAGACACTTACTCTAAGAATGCAAGTTTATTTTAACCATCCCTATAATTCACCCTTTCTAACAGAAAAGTGACCATCTCCTTGTCAGGAGCAGGAAATATTTTGACATTTTTTTCATTTATTGTTTCCCCTGTGGCCACACCACATGGCATGCAGAACGTTCGGACCCAGAGCAGGGATCAAACCTGTGTCCGTTACATTGGAACCACGGAGTCTTCATCAGTAGACCCCCAGGGAAGTCCCAACTTTTATTTTTCTTTTCTGAATATTTCGACAGCATTCTAACACCCGTGAAGATGAAAAGCTCTCAGCAAACTAGAAATGGAAGAATGCGTCCTTCCCCTAGATAAAGCTATGAAAATTCCATGCGCTAACTAAGACTCGGTGGTGACAGACGAACCACTTCTCCGTATGACTCAACACGAACATGTGCGCGGTCTCAGGGCTTCCTTCTCTTCGTCTGTCTCCTGTGCCCACAGCCCCTCTAATGCAGTTCCACCAAGGCTGTATTTTTAGGAGGGCCTGAAGGGTGGGTCGTTATAATGTTGCAGCCTGCAGCCCGCTTCCTTCACTGTCTCCTAGAGAGGAGGCCACTTCCTGCCTGTGGTCAGTGACCCCTCCTCACCCACGGGCCTGATGTGATCTCAGAGGTGGCGGCAGCCTCGCGCCCCAGAACAGTGGGGGTAGACAAGAGGCAGGACGTGCTGGGGGGCAGCATCCCGAGACATGAAGGAAGCCCCCTCCCCTTCTAGAGCTCCTGCATCTCCCAGCCCCTCGGTCACCAGCGGCAGTCTCGGGACTGATTTCAGCACAAAGAGACGGACAGAAGCAAACTGTGGTCCTTGCAGTTGCGGCCCCTGGAAAACCTCCCTGGGAGGCCTCTACACACTCCTCCTCCGAGGCGATGGAGCCAGCTGGGCTGGAATGAGTGCTGGTCTCTCTCCATCCTCCCCCACAAACCATACTGAAGACCTGACTTGCAGGACCTGAGAATCAGACCTTCTCTGGAAATAGGGTCTCTGTAGCTATGATGGAGTGAAGGGTCTGAGATGAGCTTCCTCCTGGATGGGGGTGGCCCTAAACCCCATGACTGGTCCTTCTAAGACATGGAAGGTGGAGATACGGACACAGAGGAGAAGCCACGTGGAGACAGAGGCAGAGACGGGAGGGAGGTGGCCACTGGCCCAGGGATGGATGCCCAGAGCCCCCATAAGCTGGAAGAGGCGGGAAGGACCCTCCCCTGGAACCTCTGCAGGGAGCTCAGCCCTGGGACACCCTGACCTCAGACGTCTGGTCTCCAGGGCTGATAAATAAATCTGTCACTTAATCCTCCAGACTATGGTATTTTATTAAGGCAACACAAAGCTGCATAAGTCAGTAGCCCCTAGGGAGACACAGACCCCCAACACACACATATACACGTATACACAGACACACATGCATATATGTATACATACACGTATACATATATGCACACACATGCACACACATGTATACAGACACATGCACACACATACATATACAACACACATGCACACACATACACCTATATGCCTGCCTGCGTGCATGCACACACGCAACACACATGAACACCTTAGCGCACACACACACACATCCATACATGCATGTACCCATAGAGACACATACACACTACACACATGCAGACACACACACACACAAACACACACATCCATATATACAGGCACACACATACACACATGTATACACACAACACACACACATATGTATGAGGGTAGGTATATGTGTATACACACATGTACACACGTGCAGACACACATATACACAGATACATACAAACATAAACACACACACCCATATATACAGACACACACACATACACACACAACATACACATACATGTATGTGGGTAGGTGTATATGTGTATACACACATGTACACATGCAGACACACAGATACACAGATACACACGGACAAACATAAACACACACATCCATATATACAGACACACACATACACACATGTATACACACAACATACACATACATGTATGGGGGTAGGTATACATGTGTATACACACATGTACACACATGCAGACACAGATACACAGATACATACGGACAAACATAACACATACACACATCCATATATACAGACACACACACATGTATACACACAATACACACACATGTATGGGTGCATGTATATGAATGTACACACACATGCACACACAGAGACATACAAACACATCCACATATACACACATGTATACACACAACATGCACATACATGTATGGGTGTGTGTTTAGGTGTGCACACACGCGTGCACACACAGGGAGAGACACACACACACATGTACACAGCCACACACACCAGCTCCATTCCACGACCATATGCAGAAGGAACAAACCTCTCCCGGTTATGCAACGCTGTGGCTGTCACCACAGGCAGGTCACCCTGTCTGACGCAATCACAGAGCATCTGTGCTGAGCAGCTGGCCTGGCTCTGCTCCCGTCTGTCGCCCAAAGCCTGGTCCCCGTCTGCATGCAGTGGGGGTCGGACAGGAGGCTGAGGTGGACGTGGCCCCCACGGCCCCTGTGCGGGGTCTGCTGATCAGCCAGAGAAGTCTGCACGGGAAGGGCGTCCACTGCAGACCCTCCCCAGGGCACACGCCTGCCTGGTGGGCACCGTGTCTCCTTGAATCCCACCAGCATCCCCGGCCTTGCAGCCAAAGCAACGTACAATCTCTGTACCTGGGGCGGCTGAGGGCATGGGTGTCCCCCGGGGAACCTCTCCTGCAGCAGCTGGCTAGTCCCCCCAACCCCCACTCTGAACGGTCTCCGTCAGCCACAACTGCCACCCAAAATCAGCCGGACTGTCAGAGACGGGTGTGTGGTGTGACAATCTCCATCACCTGTTCTCACGTCTTGATCAACTGTTACCTCCGAGGAGTCTCATGATGGTTTCGTGAACCCCTCACTATCCACTATCTTCAGTGACAATCCTGGGAACCTGAGACCCTGGTCTGGCCCCCACCTCCCTTAAATCTCCATGAGGAACGTCAGAAGAACACGATGGAGTTGCCCTCAAAGCATCTTTTTTTTTTTCATTCTCTTTCTTCATGTGGACCAGTTTTTAGGTCTTTATTGAATTTGTTACAATATTGCTTACATTTTATGTTTTGGATTTTTGGCCACAAAGGTCAAAAATCTTACCTCCCCGACCAGGGATCAAACTTGCATCCTCTGCATCAGAAGGCAAAGTCTTAACCACTGGATGGCCAGGGAAGTCCCAAACTCTGTCCTTTAACCCATGCCCTAGAGCCCGTGATCCGCAAGAACAGAAGCCACTGCAATGAGAAGTCTGGACACCGTAACTAGAGAGAAGGCCCCCTGCTCGCCGAAATTAGAGAAAAGCCCATGTGCTGAAACAAAGAACCAGCACAGTCAAATAATAATAATAATAATAATAATAATAATAATAATAATAATAATAATAATAATAATAATAATAATAATATAGAGCATGTGTAAAGACTATTTCCAAACAACTCCCCTCTGGGGTTCTGTTGGTTAAGACTTGAGCACACGCATTTGCTGAGGACAGAGTTCAGCCTGTCTCCTTCATTTTCCCACGGACGTCTCCCGATCCAGGAAAAGGATGACAGGAAATCGAAGATAAGAGATGGATCCTGGCGCCCCAGCTACGCCAGCCGCTCTGGCTGTAGCCTTGTGACCGTATCAGCACGAACATTCTGGCTCTGAGGTCTGAGTTTTGCAAGACGCGCCCGCCAAGGCAGCTGAGAAGAGGGCCACATGGGAAGCAGCTGATTATCTCCTTCGGTGGCCAAGCGGCTCGGCCGTGACCCCAGTGCCGGCCGTTTAACTGAAACACAGCACAGCCCCAGGCACCCCAGCACACCGCATGGGGCCGTTCCCCACCCCCCACCCCCCATCCCCGCTTTTCCTACCCTGGTCCGTGGTCATTGAGCGGCAGATGAGTGTCAGGAGCACGGCCAGCCAGAGGAGGGCCATGGGTGAGGCAGTTCCCAGAGGAGGGCAGGTGTCAGCTGGAGGAGGAGACACAGTGACCAGTGGGGCGGGTGCAGGGGACGGCTGGGAGAGGGGGCGGGAGGGGCCGAACCCCCCGGGGTGTCCCGCTGGAAGGGCAGACAGCCGCTTCCGGAGGGGAGCCTCCTGTGTGTGTGCATGTGTGCACATGTGTGTATATGCAAGTGTGTGCACTGAGTGTGCATACATGTGCACTGTGTACCTGTGTGTATCTGTGTATACCGCATGCCTATGTGTGCATGTGTATGCACATGTTTATGTATTCACTGAGTGTGCATATATGTGCATGCATGCGTCTGTCGGTATATATCTGTGTGCATGTGTGTATATGCACACGTGTGTATGTGTGTCTTGTATATGCACCTGTGTACACTGTATGTCTGTACATATGGATGGATGTGTGCACATATTGCTTGTGTTTATTTCACTGTGCATGCATATATGTGGATGTGTATATCTCTGGGAATATGTCTATGTGCACTGTGTACACATGTGCACACATACATGTGTGTGCATGCATCCATTCAGACCGCATGCATGTGCACACATGTGTGTGCATGCATGTGTTTGTGTCTGTGCACTGAGTGTGCATATATGTGCACATGTGTATCTGCGTGCATGTGTGTATATGCATGAGTGCACGTGTGTGTATGTCTTATATATGCATCTGTGTACACCATACGTATGTGCCTGTGTATGCCTGTGTGCACATACTACTTGTGTTTATGTATCTGTTGGGACACTGTGTATGCATATATGTGCATATGTGAATCTCTGTGAATATGTCTGTGTGCATGTGTGCCCCTATGTATGTGTCTTGTGTATGCATCTGTGCAAACTACATGCCTATATCTATGTATACGCATGCATGTGAGCACACATTGCCTGTGTTTACGTGTGTGTGTCATGTATGTATGTGTGTGCATCTGTGTGTGCACGAGTACATGCAGGTCTGCATGTGTGCACACATGTGTCTCTGTGGGTCTTGCATGCATCTGTGGGTATCTGCATGAACACCTGACTCATGTGTTTGTGTATCTGTGTGTGGAAATGTGCATGCATATCTGCATGTGTGCACATGTGTCTGTGTGTGCTGGGTATGGATATGGATCTGTGTATCTGTGTGCACACATTACACATGTTGGTGTCTCTGTGTCCATGTGTTTGTATGTGTGTGCTGGGTATGGATATGTATCTGTGTATCTGTGTGCACATATTACACATGCTTGTGTGTCTGCATGTGCTTGTGTGTGTGAGCTGTGTATGCATATGTATCTGTGTGCACACGTGTTTTTTGTGTGTGTGCTTGTGTGTGAGCTGTGTATGCATATGTATCTGTGTGCACACGTGTTTTGTGTGTGTGTGCATGTGCTTGTATGTGTGCTGTGTATGCATGTATCTGTGTGCACACGTGTTTTGTATGTGTGTGCTGTGTATGCATGTATCTGTGTGCACACGTGTTTTGTGTGTGTGTGCGTGTGCTTGTGTGTGTGTGCTGTGTACAGACATGTTATCTGTGTGCATCTGTGGGCACACATTACCATACATGTCCACATGTGTGCACCTCTATGTCTGTATGCCTACATGTGTATCGCCCAGCCTCTACAGCGCTCCCGCCCTGGGTTATAAATCGCCCTCGGCACCACCCCACCGCGGAGCCCAGAAAGCACCTTCCAGGCGGCAACGGGAAATGCTAGGCTCACAAACGGTGGAAGGAAGTGCAATGAAACGCATGAAATCAACACGGACTCACCTTCCTGCTCAGACCAAGTTACGGTAATGGGCACCACCTCCACCAGAATTCTTCCCCCTGGGGTCCGCATGAAGCACCCCCCTCGGCAGGCTGGCTCTCCTGAACCTTCCCCGGGGTGGGGGGTTCACCTTCCTCGCCTCCTGGGCCCCAGCCGTGGGGGTCTCCTGGTGGAGCCCACCCACCCCTCCCCGTCTGCCTGAATCACTCACGCAAACACCATCGGCGCCTGTGGGCCAGTGGGGGGCGGCTACACAGATGGAGCCTCGGACACTCCCCTGACTGGGGGGCCGCCCCTCACCAGGGCCTCAGGATTGCTCCTGCAAACGTACCCCCCTGAGGGCAGCTCACCTTGAGAATCTAGCCTGGAACTGACGAGGAGGGGCGGGGACTCTCCCCCCCCCCATCCTTCAGGGCCTTCTCAGATGCTCTGTCAGGACACCCAGCCCAGACTCCAGTCATCCAGGACCTTGCCCGCTCTCTCAGCCCCCTCGGGGGCTCCCCAGGACTCACCTCTGCACCCACACACCCCCCCAGAAGCGCCAGCTTTCACACACATTTGATCCCAGAGGCTGACTCCAGTTGTAGTTCTTGCTGAACCTGGGCGGGGGAAGCCCAGAGAGACTCCGTCTCAGGACAGGTCAACAGGGAAGCCCCAAGACTTGGTATCATGGGGAGGTACTCAGGGACGGACGCCTGGCAATCCGCGTGCGGTACAAGGGTCAGGGTGCGGAGGGTGAGGCGTCAGCCACCTCCTAACGTTTGAGTCTGAGAGGAGGCTGCCTCCAAGTCCAGGACAGCTCAACACCCTGCCCATGAGCATTCTGGCTTCCCAGGTGGCTCAGTGATGAAGAACCCGCCTGCCTGTGTAGGAGACGCAGGTTCGATCCCTGACTCGGGAAAATTTCCCTGGAGGACGAAATGGCAACCCACTCCAGGCTTCTTGCCTGGGACAATCCCATGGACAGAGGAGCCTGGCAGGGCTACAGTCCATGGGGTCGCAAAGAGTCGGACACGACTGAACGACAACAAATGGTCCAGGTAGCAAGCTCACGGGAAGAGAAAAAAACCAAAATCCGAACAGTGAACAAGTATCAGATGAGGTTGCTTCCCTGGTGGCTCAGCTGGTAAAGAATCTGCCTGCAATGTGGGAGACCTGGGTTCGATCCCTGGATCAGGATGATGCTCTGGAGAAGGGAAGAGCTAACCACTCCAATATGCTGGGCTGCCCTGGTGGCTCAGCTGGTAAAGAATTTGCCTGCAACGCGGGAGCCTTGGGTTTGATCTCTGGGTCAGGAAGATTCCCCTGGAGAAGGGAACGGCAACCCACTTCAGTATTCTGGCCTGGAGAATCCCATGGGCTGTATGGTCCATGGGGTCACAAAGAGTCAGACACGACTGGGTGACTCTCACTCATCACGATCCAATGAGGAGGGCGTGGGGCTCATCTTAGTCTATGCAGACAGCCCTTGGGGATGTCCTTGGAAGGGTGGCGGTGCGCTCCCGGCTGTTGCTCAGGAGAGCCAAGCCCCCCCACCCCACCCCACCCCACTGCAACATACACAGGGCTCCAGCCCCGTGACATTTGCGTGCACCCACAGGCTTCCCTCCTCTCCTGGAGATGCTCACATCTTTAAAGACCCAAATAGCACAGATGTGGTCATCATCTGCAGCTGACCCCAAAGGACAAAGAGAAGGGGCCTATCTGGACAGACCTGGGCCCCCAGAGGCTGGGGCTGGGGTCTCAGAGTTGGAAGGGGGAGACGGTGGAGCTTTTGACATTAGCAGCCCCGCCTTGCCTGGGTTGGAGGTGGCAGAAGTTTGAGCCAGAAAGAGTTGCTGGGCATTCTGGTTACCAGGAGCCTCTCGTCCTGGGAAAGCCATTCATTCAAGCATAAGACCCAGCACAAAATACAGAACCGGCAAAGACACACCACACATCCACGCTCGCACCAGGGTGAAACCAGCGTCCTGTCCTGTTCTCAGTCGTGTCCGACTCTCTGCGGCTCCATGGACTGTAGCCCCGCCAGGCTTCTGTGGCTGTGGGGTCCTCCAGGCGAGGATACTGGAGTGGGTTGCCATGCCCTCCTCCGGGGGATCTTCCCGACCCAGGGCTCGAATCTGCCTGACCTGCGTTGGTTAGTTAGACCCTCCATCATTGCTTCTTGGGCATAAATAACGTCTTTGGATCCGGCCTGTAGTGGACTCCGGACGACACATCTCAGGGGCCACGAGATGTGTTCAGAATCCCGGTGTCTCCCAGGAGGCGGTGCTCATGACTGAGTCTCCAGGGGCAGCCGTCTGCCTTCCCCACCTCTCGGGTGAGGGGTGTGTGTGGGGGTCTTACCTGGGATGCAGAGCAGAGTCCGACGTCAGTGGGAGCCAGGCGGGCCCCGCTTGGCGCCCGTCCTGCTGGCCTGGGGGTGGATCCTGGGCTCGAGTTCCCGGCCGTGTGATGCAGTTCGCTTCCTGAGTGAGAAACAAAACTTGTGTGTGTTTTTCTTCTCCCCCATTTAACGTTTTTATAGCCTCCAGCGGGTGGGGGGGGGGGGGGAGGAGGGCAGGGAGGGCAGAGGGGGCGGCTCCACCCCATCAGAAAAAAAGAAAAGTAAAAATCATCAACCCCAGGAGGGTGTGACCGAGTCCGGCTGGCATCCTGCCCCTCCTCCCCAGCCCGTGAGTCACAATTATAATCTGGGGGTCAGGACCCTGGCCAAGGTTCCGGGTTTTTCCTGGAAGAAACACTCTCTCTTTCAAAGTATTTCTTTTCCTGTTCTCACTTCTCCTTTGCAGCTTCTGCTTTGTCAGGACCCCGGTGGCTGCCCACCCCTCCACCTCGGACTTGGGCAATTTCCGGGAGCCAGCCGGAATGAATGTCTAGGGGGGGGGGCCCTGGATGCCTGGACGCCCCCCCACTTGTCGAGGTACCAGTGGGAGTGACCCCTCGTGCCTGCGGGGACAGGGAGGTGACCCCGGGTACGCCCATGTGCTGGCTGCCTGAGTCTCAGTCCGCCACATTCACCTTTCAGCCCGGAACGCACACCAGGACGTCTCTGACTTCCCGGCGCCCAGAGCCTCCTCCTTGCCCTCACTCAACATGGGTCACCCATCCATGTGTCTGTCACAGCTCCAGGTTCCAGCCCCACTCGTCAGTCCCCCCTCCTGATGGACCCCGGACGGCACCTCTCAGCGGCCACGAGATGCGTGCCAAATCCCAGTGTCCCCCAGGAGGTGGTGTGTCTCCAGGGGCAGCAGTCTGCCTTCCCCACCTCTTGGGGGTGTGTGTCGGAGGTAGGGGGGATCTTACCTGGGATGCAGAGCAGAGTCTGACAAGGCTCCACCCCATCAGAGCGGGCCTGATGTTGTGGGCTGGGAAGTCCCTTCTGCGTCCGTGTCTCCTGTCTACCTTTCCCCCGCCTAAGCCTTGCATGCCCACCTGGAACCTCAGAGCCTGACCTCTTGTGGAAGCGGGGCTCTCTCTCAGGGGTAAGGATGAGGGTAACACACAGTCCAGCTGGGACAGGGCGGTCCCCACGTCCCACGGGGCTGCCACGCTTCTGAGCAGATGGCCCCTCGGACATGGGCAGGTAGAGGATACGGCCGCTTGTGGATGGAGGCAGAGATGGGAGGGGGGCGGCCACCGCCCAGGGAGGGACGCCTGGAGCCCCCAGGAGCTGGGAGAGGCGGGGAGGACCCTCCCCTGGAGGCTTCCTGGAGGGAGCTCAGTCCTGGGACCCCTTGGACCGTCCTGGGACCCCGGGACCTCAGACATGTGGTCCCCAGGACTGCGGGAGAGGATGGATTCCTGTGGATTGCAGCCGTCCAGCGTGAAGTCCTCTGTGACGGCCGCCCACCCGCCACAGAGCAGGAGTCTTGGTTCCCGAGTAGCCCCTCCAGGAGATGAAAGCCTGTGTCCCACCCCCTCCAGATGGCCCCTTCATCCCCCTCAGGGATGATGACTGTCTTGCTAAGCGCTGGGGAGATTCCAGAATGTCCGATGGACAACGACCGCCTCCCGTCTCCGGCCCCTCTTGGTCTGGGACGGAAGCAGGATGATGAGGAGCTGGGTGGAGGGGGGGTTTCCAGGGAGATGGAGGAGGCGGACAGATGACCCAAGTGGGGGGTCGCAGTCAGTCCAGAGCGGACAGCGCTGAGCCCCGGGCGGACCTCTTTCCGGGCAGCGTGTCCACCCTGCACCCCGACGCTGGGTTCGGGGGAATGGGGTGGGGTAGGAACCGGGCAGTTTCTGCAGAAGCGGGGGCAGCTGAGGCCCGCGGAAATAAGGAGGCCACGCTGACCTCGGAGCTGGTCCCACGGTTACGACACACGCTGGCTGGCCCTCCTGCCGTCCCGGGCTCTGATGAGAAGGTGTGGCTGCCACGGAGAAGGCGGCCGGCGCAGGGCGTGCAGACGTAGACGTTCCCGAATGCCAGCGTCAGCGCCGAGGGATCTCGTGGGGGCCGCCCGGCTTTGCTGCTTTCATCCTCTTTCCCCTCCCCGACGCTTCGCCTTGCTCTCTTTTTCCCCTGCTTTTCTTCCTTGCTTCCTTTCTTTCTGTCTCTCTGTCTTTCTTATCTTATTTCCCTTTCTTTTTTCCACGTTCTTTTCTTTCTTCCTGTCTTTCCGTCCTTTCTTTCTTCCCCTTTCTTTGTTCGTTCCCCTTTTGTTTTCTGTTTTCATTCTTTCTCTTTTTCTTTTTAAAAAAACAAGACGCGTTTTGTTTGGACAGTGTAACGGGGCATAGTCCTATTGGCATCATTGTGGTTCGCTCAGTCGTGTCTGACTCTTTCTGTTCCCCGCGGGCTGCAGCCCGCCAGGCTCCTCTGTCCATGGGATTCTCCAGGCAAGAAGGCTGGACTGGGCTGCCGTGTCCTCCTGCAGGGGGTCTCCCGCGTGGCAGGCAGACTCTTTACAGCCTGAGCCTCCAGGGAAGCCTGGACGTGCCGTGAGCAGAGCTGCCAGCGCCAAGCCTGCTTCAGGAAGTCTGCACCCGAGGTCTGCTCACAGCCCTGCCAGCGTCCCCACAAAGTGGGAGCAGGCTCAGCATCTGGCCCTGAGGCACAGAGGCTTGTGGGCACGTGCGTGCTGGGCCCTGAGCCTCCCCAGCATTGCAGACCCGTGGGTCCCCGACTCCGGGTACCCTGGCTCCATCCCCACCTGCCTTTCCCCAGCGCCCCCCCACCACTAGCCCCTCCATCACCTGTTTCCTCTCTGCTTCCTGCGACCACCACTGACCAGCTTCAGAAAAACCGGCACAGAACCAGGAGTGCCAGAGATGGATGCGCTTATGCACCGTGCGGCGGAACCGGCCCTCGAGGCGGGGCCGCGAGGAACAGAAAGGGGGAACCCAGGGCCCCGAGCAGCTGGGCCGGGAGAGAGGCCAGAACCGCGGCTTCTCCAGCGAGCGCGGGCGCCTTCCCCTCAGCCCCCGCCTCCTGAGGGCGCGGCAGCAGGGCGGAGGGGTCACCGTGCAGGAAGCGGGGGACCCCTTCCCCGCTCTCGTCCGACGCTCGGAAACGAACCGTTAGAGGGGAGACGCGTGCTGAGAAAGCAAGAGGTTTCATTGGAAAGGGGGCCCCCCGACCCCCGGGCGGGGAGCACCGGGGTAAGGGAACCCAGGGTGACGGCTCTGCGCCGTGGCTCCGCGGTCCCGGCTTTGATGCCGATGAGCTTGAGGGTTCGGTCGCTCGGGCGTGTCCAGCTCTCTGCGGCCCCGTGGACCCCGCAGCAGGCCGGGCCTGCCCGTCCGTCACCGACCCCCGGAGCCTGCTCAGGCTCGCGTCCGTCGCGTCGGGGAGGGCAGCCGCCGAGAGCGCGCGTTTCCAGGTTCCCTCCGGCCAATCGCTCCGAGTCGGGGTCCTTCCCGGGGGCGCACGCGTTGCGCAGCATGAGTTCCGTTTCCCTTCTCAGGATCTTCTCGCCATATAAAAATAACTTACGCACACGGCCACCAGGGTGCCCCATCACGGTTTCGCTCTGAGTGTTTCCTCTCATGGGAGGATCCTGGGAAGCCCGTGGCCCCACGGGTGACGGACATCAGCCCAAGCCCACATGGCCATCGGGGGCTGGACGGCAGCTCTCTCTCTCTCTCTCTGGGTTCCCAGGCAGACGGAGGTTCTGAGCGTCCATGCAGATGCTGGACGGGTGGGTCAGCTTCCAGGGTGGGAGGTGGGGAGGGGTCTCCCTCTGTGTTCCCGGAAACACAGCCCCTAAAACCCCCTCCCACTCACCCTCTGGCGGGGACCATATGCCCAGAACGCAGACCAGAACACACAGGGCTGGCCTTGCCCTCGGGAGTCAGGCCAGCCTGCTCTCTGTCAACTAACAAAAAGACAAAAATAAAAATACAGTCACGGCCTGAAAGTGCAGTCCTTTCTATTCCGGCGAGCCTTGGGAGACAGCATCTTAGGAGCTCTGAGAAACTGCTCCAAGGAGACAGGAGGGGGAGTCAAGCCATACACAATTTTGGGGAGCAGGCAGTTTAGACATGAAAGACCAGATATCGAGTTAACAAACCGCTGGGTCTACGTACGGGAAGGTGCAAGCCTCTGGGCTCACCAAGGTCATTCCATTCACGTGCATCTCAGCTGTCTGGGGCCAACGCTGTTCCCTTGTTCAGCTTCAGGAGTGACAGATGTCTGATTCTTGCATTCCCCGGCCCATGGACCCCGGGGCCATCACCTCGGGGAGCAGTGGATCTAAGTTTCTGGAGCCCGGCCTTCACGCCTGGAACCCGGAACTCGCTGCTGGCCGAGACGTTTCTTTCTTACTGACACGGCAGGAGATACTCTTTTTGTATCTCCCCAACCATTGCCCAAGGGATTCCCCCGAGACGAGGGGCTTCCCTGATTAATTTACCCGGCAAATAACACTTCCAGCAGCAGTGGCCAAGCCACCTTCCTCGTGTGTGTTTGGGTGTGTGTGTGTGTGTGTGTGTGTTGGGGATGGTGGGTGGCAGGGGGCACTCCTTGCTCTTTGATCCTCCAGGTTTGCCCTCTGTAACCTCTGGGAACCTGCACACCTCTCCCCCAGCCAGCTCCCCCGGGGCTCCAAGCCCTGATTCTGGGCATGAGGCACTTATGATTCCTCAGCTCCCTGTCTGCAGGGCTAGATCTTTGCTGCAAAATTTCCCTCCGCCCTATTTTGAAATGATTTTCATTTACAAATAGAAAATGCCTTGGAAGAAGAAAAAAAAATGAAAGAAAAATGAAGGCAAAGCAATGTTTGCTCCCCGAGCTTCTCAAATCCTCACTTGTTCACCACTCCCCAAGATGAAAGATAACTTTTCTAAAAAGGTACTCGGCCACCGACAATGATGGTATTCTTAGGTATGTGGATCAGTTTTACAGGAAAAAAGAAGAAAAGGCGATGAATCCCATGACAGTAAATCCTCTGGCTTCTGCATGGGAAGGACTGAGGCTGAAGCGGAAGCGCCAATCCTTTGGCCACCTGATGCAAAGAACTGCGTCTTGGGAAAAGACCCTGACGCTGGGGAAGACGGAAGGCGGGAGGAGAAGGGGACGGCAGAGGATGAGACGGTTGGCTGGCATCACCGCCTCCATGGACATGGATTTGAGTGAACTCCGGGAGTTGGGGAAGGACAGGCAGGCCTGGCGTGCTGCAGTCCATGGGGTGGCAGAGTCAGACACAATGGAGAGAGTCAACAATAATTCTTAAAAGCCTGTATTCAGTTTGTTACAATACTGCTCTGTCTTATGTTCTGCTTTATTGGTGTGGAAGCATGAGGGATCTTAGGCCCCTGACCAGAAATCAAACCCACGCCCCCCTGCACTGGAAGGAAAAGTCTTCACCACCGGCCGCCAGGAGAATGCCTGGGTTCTGATGTTTAACTCACCCGTAAACTCATACCTGTCATTCAGCGTGTCCTGGGGTCCAAGCCCATTGTCAGCCGGACCTGAGGCCAGAGGGGAAGCCGGTCTTTGCGAGTCCAGGCCACTCCCGGCCGGACCTGGGGTGTCCGCAGTCAGCCCCGCCCGGTGATCACAGGTGTACCTCGCCCTGGAGACGCGCTGGGGTGGCCGCATGGCTTATCTCGGGGCTGCAGGCTCTGCGGCCACTGCGATAGCCGGCGCCTTCTCTGATTCCAAGACCTCATCTTGCTCGATTTTCTCAAGATACCACAAGCATTTCACAAGACGCTCTTCCTGAGTGAGGTGTGCCAACCCCAGACGCGGAAGCCTCGCGATGAAATCTTACCAGCAGCCGTCTCTTGCGAAACACCTGTTTCTCCGTAGCCTTGGCTTGGGACCGGCTCACGGTGTTTCCGGGAAATCGGAGTGGGAGTCGGGGTGGGGGTGGAGGATCCTGCTGTCAGAGCTGGGTGTCTCTGCTTCTAGCATTGCCGGCCGGCAGCCCGAGCGTGAGAGAGCTGTGCCCGGGAGACGTGTCCCTCCTGGACGAGGCTGGAACCCAGAGAGATGCTTCCCCGTGTGGTTGTCCAGAGACGCCACAGAAGAGGATCGTGCTCAACCTGACGTCTTCCGCCCTCATCCTGTGTCTGCTCCCGTCGCTCGAAAAACGGACAGAGGCCAGTTGATTCATCGGGAGAACCGTGCTCACTTTCTCTTAAGGCCTCCGTCGCTTTCCAGGCTATCTGGTTGCCTGGCACCCTTCAGTTCAGCTCAGTTCAGCTCCGTCTAATGGGAAACCCGTCCCCAAAAGGGAGACCACGCTGACGCTGTCCTGTACTTATCCATACGGGACGGCTCCAGCACGTGCATGCTGTTCCTCTTGTTGCTTACTTGCTTTAGCCGTGTCCGACTCTTTGTGACCGCAGGCACTGCAGCCTGCCAGGCTCCTCTGTCCATGGGGTTCTCCAGGCAAGAATCCTGCAGTGGGTTGCCATGCCCTCCTCCAGGGCATCTTCCCGAACCCATGGAGACCGAACACCCCATTATTTCTTCATCCCCATGTCTGTGCTGTTTTGGGCAAGTTCGGTGCTCATCTTCACAGGGAGAACCTGGACCAGAGCGTGAGCTGGACTCTGCCAGGACCCTCACCCACCGACAGGGCACATCTGGGCGACGGCTGCTGGGGGCGGGACCCTCCTGCAGCTGGGAAAGGCGTGTGCAGCGGTGGCCAGCGGGCAGGGAAGCGGGGGGACGACGTAGCAGAGGCTGAGGCAGTGGAATCGGACGGCGAGCGGCGGGCGAGTCGAATCAGGTTCCTCTCAGTGGCTGGGTAGAGGATGCCCAGAAGGGACGTTTTCGTAAGGATTGGGGTCTGGGGCTGGGCCTACCATCTTCGCTGGTCTGCTCGCCAACGACTGTGTTTCCTCCACGGTGAAGATGTCCTCGGGGTCCTGGGAGGCTGACGGTGGGTGGCCTCCACACGAGGCCGTCTCCTAGAAGAGAGGACACAGCACACAGGTGAGGCCATGCTTTGGAGTCCCTGGTCCTCCCAGTCAGTGGTACTCATGACGGCCAGAGGGTGGAAAGGGTCCACATGTCCATGCACGGGTGAGTGGATGGATGGGTCGATGATGGATGGATGGATGGATGGATGGATGATGGATGGAGAGATGGATTATACATGATGGGTGGATGGGTGGATGGATGGATGATGTATGGACGTATGGATGATGGATGATAGATGGATGGACAGAAGATCGATGATGGATGGGTAGATGGAAGGATGATGGATGGTGGATGATGAATGAATGTATGGATAGATGGATGGATGATGGATGGACAGATGATAGATGGATGGATGGATGGATGGGTGATGGATGGACAGATGATGGATGAACGTATGGATGATGGATGGATGATAGATGGATGGACAGAAGAT
>SNSB01003464.1:366290-402051 GCA_012922965.1 Capreolus pygargus
GAGACAGGAGACCCTGTCCCCCGCGAGCGAGGCGCCCTGGACCCCAGGCCCCTAGCTGCGGCCAGGGCAGAAACCCAGAGGCAGGCGGCCTCGGGACCGGGACGTGCCCGGCTCTAGACACCCCACCAGCCTGTCTGCGCAAACTCGCCGAGCATGTGGCCTCAAGACCCTCCAGGGACCCAAGCCCCTCGGAGCGCCCTCAAGTATCCCCTCTGCAGGCCTCAAAGCCTCCTGGATGCCATACAAACACCGCTAGGACGGCCCTGTCCTCGTGTGCGTGCATGCGTGCGTGCGCCTGTGTCCGTGCGCCTGCGTCCGTGCGCCTGCGTGCCCGCTAAGGCGCTCAGTCATGTCCGACTCTGCAACCCCGTGGACTGTAGCCCGCCAGGCTCCTCTGCCCACGGGATTCTCCAGGCAAGAACACTGGAGGGGGCTGCCATGCCCTCCTCCAGGGGATCTTCCCCCGCCCAGGGATCGAACCTGCATCTCTTACGTCTCCTACCGTGGCAGGTGGGTTCTTTCCCGCCAGGCCCACCTGGGAAGCCCCCGTGTGTCCTCACAGACCGCCTTCTGTATGAGCGCCCCGAGACACGCCATCACTGATTCCGGTCCAGACACATCTAGCGTGGATACCAGAACGGCCTCAATTGCCCGCCGTATGCCCGCTGCCGCCCTCTGCCCTGGGTCCCCTACGGGCGGCCCTTCTCCGGACACCCCGGGGCGGGGGGTCACCTGGCTTCCAGTACCCCTGCGCGGCTGTGAGGAGGCAGCCAGGGAAGAGGACAGAGCCTGCGTCTGCCGCTGAGCTTGATGCCACATAGTCCGGGTCTCCCCTCCGGCCAGAGTCCAGCCCTCTGTTCCTCCGTTCAGTGGTGCCTGACTCATTGCGGTCCCGTGGACGCAGCACGGCAGGCCTCCCTGTCCATCACCATCTCCCCGAGCTTGCTCAGACTCACGTCCTTGGAGCCGGTGATGCCATCCAACCCTCTCATCCTCTGTCGCCCCCTTCTCCCGCCTTTGGTCCTCGGAGGCTGACACACCGGGGCTTGGAAACGGGCGTGCATCTCGCTGCCGCCCCCGTGTGGCGGCTGTGGCCTAGCCGGCCTCCACCGCCTTCTCGGCTGAGCCTGCAGGGTCCCCGGGAAGGCATTTCTGGATCGTGACGCCAGGGACTGCGCCTAACTGGGGCGCTCGCTTGGCCCGGCCACGTGCTGCGGACCCATCTTCCGCACAGGTTTGTCTTCTCTGCAGAGACACCTGGCCTCACCTCTCTCTTGGAAGCCTCTCTTTAAAGTTCACTCCTTCCGGCACAAAATCAAGAGTGCATTTGGCACTACACAGGCAACCCCCAGGGACACTGGAAAATTAAGTTGCGCGTGACTCGGCCCCACGACACACCAGTGTCGAAACACGGCCCCCTTAATAACAGCCACTCCGTGTTCCCAACCCCTCCACCGTGAGCAACCTCCACGCTGCTTTCTGACCCTGGGATTCTGGCCACTCCACGGGGCTGCAGTGACAGCGTGGGCTCTTTTATGTGTGGGTTCTGACATGCCGTTTTTGAGTTTACTTGTGGGGGGGGGAGTGTGTGTCTTACCTTTTACAGAGGAACATCACGGCCATGCCAAACAAAACCGCGGCCCCCGCCGCCAGCCCGATCGAGACCACCAGGAAATTCTTTTCGGGGACGCCTGGCGGGCAGACACGCAGAGGGTCAGGCGTGACTGGGCGCTCCGCTTTGCACACACCAGCCCTGCCCGCCCATCCCTGGTGTCAGGCGACAGGGGGGGATGTGGTGGGGGAAGCAGGGCTGGAGAGGAGGAGGGGGGTGCTTCCAGGCAGAGGGACCCCAGGGATTTGAGAAGGATGGCACCAAAGGGTCTATTCTTCTGGGATCCTGCGCCCACCACACCACACTGTATATTGCTGTCCCCAACCAGTCCATCCTAAAGGAAATCAACTATGAATGTTCACTGGAAGGACTGATGCTGAAGCTGAAGCTCCAATCCCTTGGCCACCTGATGCGAAGAACTGACTCCTTGGAAAAGACCCTGATGCTGGGAAAGATTGAAGGTGGGAAGAGAAGGGGACGACAGAGGATGAGATGGTTGGATGGCATCACCGACTCGATGGACATGAGTTTGAGCAAGCTCTGGGATATAGTGAAGGACAGGCAAGTCTGGCATGCTGCTATCCACGGGGTCACAGAGTCGGGCACAACTGAGCAACTAAACAACAAATCTCCCCGCCTCCCCCCTTGCCACTCTCAAAAGATGATGCACCAATTACTTTTCCACGAAGGCACAGTTAATACTGCACAATGCCTTCCTTGTCAGTGAATGTTAACTTTCAGTTCTGTACTGCATAGCCAAAGGAATGAATGTGTAATTGTGAAATGCCAAGGGTGAGAGAAAGAGGTGTGTGTGAGCAACTGAACAACAAAAATGAAGGTGAACTGGTTTGAGAGAGAAACTGTCAAAAAAAAAAAAAAGGAGGATTGGACAACAAAGGAAAGGTCATCCCTATTCCCCCCCAGGCACATGTGGGCATCCACGGGTATTTCTGGGAGACTCACCAAAACGGTGCGTGGAGCTCCACTCACTCCAGATTTGAAACTTCACATGTTGCACCCTCATGCGGACGGTGTGCTCTCCTCTCACGTCAGAGCTGGGCAGTCTGTACTCGTTTTTATGTTGTCTGCTTAGAAAAACCTTTGAAAGAAAAGAGGACCGTGTGACGGCCACAAATACCAGACTGGAAACGCGGAGAAGGCGGAGGGTGCGCCCCCTGACAGCTGGGGGCACAGCGGACCTGCCGCCTTTGGTCCATCCCTCCCAGCCCACTGTGGGGTCCCGAAGGGGCTTTGCCAGCTCGAATCCAGGGCTCCCATCACTTCATGGCAAACAGGTGCATAGAAAATGGCAACAGTGGCAGACTTTATTTTCTTGGGCTCCAAAATCACTGCAGATGGTGATTGCAGCCATGAAATAAAAAGACGCTTACTCCTTGGAAGGGAAGTTAGGACCAACCTAGACAGCATATTAAAAAGTGGAGATATCACATTGCCAACAAAAGGTCTGTCTAGTCAAGGCTATGGTTATTCCAGTAATCATGTATGGATGTGAGGGTTGGACTATAAAGAAAGCTGAGTGCCAAAGAACTGATGCTTTTGAACTGTGGTGTTGGAGAAGACTCGAGAGTCCTTTGGACTGCAAGGAGATTCAACGAGGCCATCCTAAAGGAGCACAGCCCTGGGTGTTCATTGGAAGGACTGATGCTGAAGCTGAAACTCCAATACTTTGGCCACCTCATGCGAAGAGCTGACTCATTGGAAAAGACTCTGATGCTGGGAAAGATTGAGGGCAGGAGGAGAAGGGGACGACAGAGGACGAGACGGTTGGATGGCATCACCGACTCGATGGATGTGAGTTTGAACAAGCTCCCGGAGTTGTTGATGGACAGGGAGGCCTGGCGTGCTGCGGTCCATGGGGTCGCAAAGAGTCAGACATGACTTAGCGACTGAACAACAACAATCAGGGCTCTCGGCTGTCCGTCTGCGTCCGTGCCTCCTGCAGGGTCCCCGTGCCCTTGGGACGTGGGCTTGCGGTTATTCCGTGTCTACACAGAGGGGTGACTTCCTGGTGGTCCCGTCGTTAAGACTCTGCACTTCCACTGCTGGGGATGCAGGTTCAATCCCTGGCCTGAGAACTAAGATCCTGCATGCCTCACAGTACAGCCAAGATAAATAAATAAAAATACTTAAAAAAAAATTTTTTTTTTAAATAAAATGAAAGGATTCTACACACAGGATCCGGGATAGGGCAGGAACGTGCAGGGCACAGCCAGGCCCGGACGCCTGGGGACGCCTCACCCTCACGCGGACACCGGACAGTCCTTTTCCTACGGCTGGGGGTCACAGCCTGGCAGTCCCTGGATGCCCCCTGGGGCTCCTGGGACCTGCAAGTCTGGAGAGGCTGGGTGGTCAGGGAGGAAAGGGGGGCCTGGCCTGGGGGCGCCCGGTGGCCACAAGGATCTGGGGCTGAGCTCCATCCAGGGGCTCCAGGGGAAGGTCCTCCCCGCCTCTTCCAGCTTCTGGGGGCTCCAGGCGTCCGTCCCTGGGCTGGTGGCCGCCTCCCTCCCATCTCCGCCTCCGTCTCCACGTGGCTTCTCCTCTGTGTCCGTGTCTCTCCTCTTGTGTGTCTTATAAGGACCTGTCCCTGGGTTTAGGGCCACCCCCGTCCAGGAAGGACCTCATCTCAGACCCGTCACTCTGTCACCTCTGCAGAGACCCCGTTTCTGAATAAACTCCTGCAGTGCAGTTCTAGGCAGACCTGACTTCTCGGGGGACCCTTTGAGCTCACTGCAGTGTAGACTCAGGAGCAAGGAGGCCCACTTGGGACCGTGATGTTATTCCGTCCACGAGGAGGGTGACGACAGGCTACCTGAGCTGAGTCAGAGGCGTCTACGAAACTACAACTTCTCCATCGGTCCCCAGAGCCTGGTGACCCCGAAACGTAGGCACAGAGGGACCCAGGGCCGAGCTGAGCGCCCTGCCCGCCGAGGGCGGGACTCTAAGCATCTGTGATTCAAACACAGATACATCAGAGAAAAGAAGCCATACTTACGGGTTCTCTCTTAGAAAAGCTGCCCTGTAAAGAGAGAGCAAAGGAGAGATGTAAGTGCCTGTCTTTTTGGCTTTGTCCGACAACTCAAGACCCGCCCTGGGAATCCCAGGAGGGCTGTGAAGGTTATTTAAAGCTGGAGATAATTGTGATTCCACAGATACAGTGATTTAAAAGAGGTTCCTCAGAGTTTCTGTTATCAGGCTGAAAGCAGAAAGCTTCTGGGAGTGAGTGCTAAGTCGCTGACTTGTGTCTGCCTCTGTGGGACCCCAGGGACTGGAGCCCGCCAGGCTCCTCTGTCCGTGGGATTCTCCAGGCAAGACTACTGGAGTGGGTTGCCATTTCCTTCTCCAGGGGAGCTTCCCGACCCAGGGATCGAACCCACCTTGCCTGTATCTCCTGCATGGGGAGGTGGATTCTTTACCAAACTTAGTACTGTGTTCACCCCTCTGTCGTGTCTGACTGTGATCCTGTGGACTGTGGCCCTCCAGGCTCCTCTGTGCATGCAATTCTCCAGGGGGTCTTCCTGACCCAAGGATTGACTGAACAACATCAGCCCTGGTGTTCTGGCGGTTAGGACTCTTGTGTTTCCACCACTGAGGACAAGGGTTCTATCCCTGGTCCGGAACGAAGACCACAAAAGATGTGTAGCCAAAAGGAAAAAGAAGGAACACATTATTTCTCTCCTCTTCTAGCCTTTCCTCTCTCCATCTTGGAAGGAAAGATGCTACCTTTTGGTATGTGAGCTCCGTGCAGGAATGAATGAAAGTTGATTTATTTTTTTTTTGTTGGGGCCCGTGCTCTGAGAGAACTTGCCTTCCTGTGGGGAGGGAGAGAGGCAGACAGCAGACGTGGATGAAAGCCCTAAACGGAACCGCTAGAACCACGAAACCCTGAGACTCAAACACACGCACCATCTTCATGACCTGCTGCTGCTGCTAAGTCGCGTCAGTCGTGTCCGACTCTGTGCGACCCCACAGACCAGCAGCCCACCAGGCTCCCCCGTCCCTGGGATTCTCTGGGCAAGAACACTGGAGTGGGTTGCCATTTCCTTCTCCAATGCATGAAAGTGAAAAGTGAAAGTGAAGTTGTGTCTGACTCTTAGCGACCTCATGGACTGCAGCCCACCAGGCTCCTCCATCCACGGGATTTTCCAGGCAAGAGCACTGGAGTGGGGTGCCATTGCCTTCTCCTCTTTATGACCTCGGGCGCCGCAAACCGGTTTCCTAGGTACTACCGCCAACACCATTGATGACAGGAGAAAAAAAACAACCCCCCCCAGCAGTTCGTAAGTGAACGTCAGCAAAAATGAATGAGCATGGACTTCCCTGTGGGGGCAGGGTCTGTGGTTAACGCTCCACCTGCCGATGCGGGAGACATGGGTTCGATGCCTGGTCCAGGAAGATCCCGCGTGTCCTGCAGCAACTAAGCCTGAGCATTAAAACTCCTGACCCTAGAGAGCAGCCTCCACTGTCTGCAGCTAGAGAAAAAGGGCCGCGTGCAGCAACAAAACCTCAGCGCAGCCAAAAATAAGAAATCTTAAGAGGAATGAGCGGCACTTTTTGGACAAAGAGACAGTAAAGGACGCCTCACAGAAGAGAGTCGTGAGGCAAAGAGGGACGTCCGGGTGTGTGTGTGAGGGCAGGGGGTGGGCCCCAAAGCGAGAGGAGCAGAGCAGAGGCAGTCCAAGTCCCCCCACACAGGTCCAGGTCCTCACCGTCTTCTGGATATCCAGCGCGTAACACAAGACGCTATTGGACAGGCTGTATCTGATGGCGGGGGCATCCCAGTGAATCACGTAATGGGACACGTTGTGCTTGACGGTGAGGTTCGCGGGCGGGTTATACTTTTCTGAGAAGAGACCCAAACAGGAAGCAGGGTTGCATACCTGCAACCCACAGGGGATGCGGGGCAGCGTGGAAGGACATCCCCCGGTAACCTAGGCCCGTTTCCGTGTCGTTGCATAAAGCCGGACACAAACCCCTGAATCCTGGCGAAGCAAAACCTCAGGTCCGCTGAGCGTGCGTCCTGGGCTTGTCCGCTCCTGGCCGGGCTCCCCCGCCCTCTGCGTCTACCTTCAGCCTCGCCGAAGCCCCAGGCAGAGATGCTGCCCTGCGAGCTACCTTGCTCCAGCCGTGTCTGACTCTCTGCGGCCCCGTGGACTGTAGCCCCGCCAGGCTCCTCTGTCCGTGGGGCTTCTCCAGGCAAGAATACCGGAGTGGGCTGCCATTCGGAGAATGTTCTCTGGGCACACCCCTCGCCTTTTCCAGGACACCCTACAAGCAGGAAGTAAACTCCCCCAGCATCTACATGGACCACCCAAGCAGCCAGACTTGGTGTCAACACTTGGAGTCACTGCTGGTCTTCCCTCGTGGCTCAGATGGTAAAGAATCCACCAGCCAGTGCAGGAGACTCAGGTTCAATCCCTGGGTCAGGAAGATCCCCTGGAGAAGGGAAGCAACAACCCACTCCAGTACTCTTGCCTGGAGAATCCCATGGACAGAGGAGCCTGGCGGGCTGCAGTCCACGGGGTCGCAGACAGTGGGACACGACTGAGGTGAGTTAGCACAGCGTTGCATTGTATATATGCACTCTATATTCTTTTCCCATTCACCAGGTAATGAACCCTTAGATGGCTTCCTTATCCTGGCAGTCGTCAACCACGCTGCAATGAACACTGGGGTTCGTGCCATCTTTTTGAACTAGTATTTTCAGTTTTTCGTGTTCGGCGTTTTATTTTTTAAGGAGTGGAATTGCGGGGTCATACGTTTAGTTCTGTTTTTAGTTTTTTTCCTGAGACACTTCCACACCGTCTTCCACACCGCCACGCCCTCTGCACACCACAGCGAGTCAGACACGACGGAGGGACTTAAACACACACACGCCTGGAGTCACTCATGTGCCCAACTCAAGGTAAACACACCGGCCAACCCAACGAATGGTCTGTCCAGAACCAGACTCTGTGACGTGGGAGCGTCCCCCAGAAGGACAGTGGGTGCCCTGCAAGAGAGGAATTCCTTTCCAAGACTTCATCTGTCAGTCCAATTTGTTCACGTGTGACGCAAGCATACACCTCCCACCCCAAGGGAGAGTTATGACCCTCTCTACACCTGTGGTGGTTGTTCAGTCACTCAGCCGTGTCCGACTCTGCATCCCCGTGGCCTGCCACACGCCAGGCTTCCCTGTCCTTGAATGTTGCCCGGAGTTTGCTCAAACTCGTGTCCATTGAGTCGGTGAGGCCATCCAGCCATCGCCTCCTCTGTCGTCCCCTTCTCCTCCCGCCTTCGATCTCTCCCAGCATCAGGGTCTTTCACCCCTAATCTAGATCCTGCTGAGGCCAGCTCTGGAATGCAACACGCAGCCTCCAGAGCCCTGGGACAAATGCGAACGCCATGAAGCAGACGGCTGGCGGAGGAGCAGAGCAATATAAGGGGAGTGAGCGACTGTCTCACCCAGCCCCTGGCCGTTCATGGGAAGACAGTCCAAAAACTGGATGTCTGTGTCGCTGCTGGTTCCGGTCACCAGGAAGAAGTAATCGTCTGTGGTGTGGCCTTCGCCGAGCTCGTCGAAGTGGCAGCCCACACGCGTCCCAGCCGAGTCAAGGATGTAGTGGCCGCACTCGGACACGTCTCCATGCCTGTGACGTCCAGAAAAGACATCAAGGAGCAGCTAAGTGGTGTGTATCCTCCTGGGGTTCTTCTTGTTCAGGGGCTCAGTCGTGCCTGACTCTTTTGTGACCCCCTGGACCGTAGCCCGCCAGGCTCCTCTGTCCATGGGATTCTCCAGGCAAGAACACTGGAGTGGGTTGCCATGCCCTCCTGCAGGGGATCTTCCCGACCCAGGGATCAAACCTGCATCTCTCACATGTCCTGCATTGGCAGGAAGGTTCTTTACCCCTGGCAGCACCTGGGAAGCTCACATATATGTATATGTTGTGTCTGTGTGCATGCTATGTACCTGAAGCTGTTGTACTTCAGTTTGAATGATACTTCAGTTGTTAAAAAATAATACAAAAATGCTCATTTCCCGACACTCTCAGACCCACAGGTGCATTGACAACTTGGAGCGACAAGCCACATGAAGGAGAAAGGGACATGGGTGCTTTTCTCCCTGGGTGTTTGGACATCATAGATCGATGTCCTCCAGTCTGAAAAGAAACATTTCTGGACTATGGGACGGGCTCATGCGTTATCCAGCATTTAGCATCCGATCACCTGGAGGAGGCCGTGGCAGCCCACTGCAGTATGCTTGCCTGGAGAACCCCACGGACAGGGGGCCTGGGCAGGCTACAGGCCGAGGGGTAGGAAAGAGTCAGACCTGAGTGAGTGGCGAAGCATAGCAAAGCCCCACTGAGGCCTCGGACTGTGGCCCAGCCCACAGATCACCCAGCATTCAGCTTCAGGACCCTGTGAGTGCCTGCTCCATGGGGGGTCACGGCTGACCCAGCATTCACTGTCAGGACCCTGTGAGTCCTTGCTCCATGAGACAAGCCCGTGGCTCCCCCGGCATTCCGCATCCAGACCCCAGCCAAGCTTACACAGAGGTCCATGTGTAGAGCTGATACCGCACATCTGCAGGGGCGGCCGGGCCCCGCGTCCAGCTGCAGTTCATGAATCGGATGTTGTAGATGACGCACGAGAGGTTCTGGGCTCCGGAGCCCTCCTTGCCTGGGAAGACAAGACAGCCAGTTCCTCACCACAGGCCGAGTCATCAGCAGCGCCCTGCCGGCCACGCGGATGCCGGGCACCGTAGGAAACGTGCCCAGCGGCCGGGGAGACGTCACCTGGGTTTTTAAAGGTCAGCTGGTGCGAGAACTCCTGGCCCTCAGAGGTGGCGTTCACGGTCAGCGTGGCCCCCTGGCGCAGGACGGCGTTGGGAAACGTGCAGAAGTAGGTATCGTTGTTTCTGACCTGTAAGGGGCAGAAGCGAGAATAAATGTACAACCTGTGGTGTGGGCTCCCTGCGATTGGATTCAATCCCGCGGCAGTTCCAGCGACTCGGGGTAGCGTGGGGGACGCTCACAAGGACCCACGTCCTTTTTTATTGCCGTGCAGTTAACAGACAGTGTGAGATTAGTTTCAGCTCGACAACAGCGCGGTTCGCAATTTGTAAAGGTTCTAAGATACATTCCGGGGCTTCCCAGGTGGTGCTATGTGGTAAAGAACCCTCCTGCCAACACAGGAAGCAAGAGACCCGGGTACGATCACTGGCTCGGGAAGACCCCCTGGAGGGGGACATGGCAACCCGCTCCAGTGTTCTTGCCTGGAGAATCTCACGGACAGAGGGGCCTGGCGGGCTGCAGTCCACGGGGTCGCAAAGACTTGAGCATGGCTGAAGCGACTTAGCATGCATGCAAGCGCTCCGTTTTTAGTTACGATATAATGTTGGTTCAATTCCCTGTGTTGTGTAATATATCCTGGTAGCTTATTGAATCATACTGGTTTGTTCCTCTTACTCCTCCCTGATCTCCCCCTTCCCACTTCCCTCTCCCCACCAGTCACCACCAGCTTGGTCTCTGCATCTGTGAGTCTCCTTCTGTTTGGCTGTATTCACTGGTCTGTGGTATGTGTTAGATTTCACGTACAAATGATATCATCCGATACTTGGCTTTGTCTGCCTGACGTGTTTCACGCTGCATAATACCCTCCAGGTCCATCCATGTAGCTGCAGATAGCATCTCTCTGCCCTTTTTCGTGGCCGCGTGATATTGCATTGCGTACACATGCTTGATCCATTCATCTCTCAGCGGACACCTAGGTTGCTTCTGTGCCCTGGCTATCGTCAACAGTGCCGTTGTGACTACTGGCGTGTATGGACCTTTTCAAATTAATGCTTTGGGGATCCCAAGACATGCCACTTTGGCATAAAGATTTTTCAGAGCTGAAGGCAGTGAAGAATCAGTAACTGCAGAACCGGTTGCTCTCTGCACAAAAGCAGGCATAGCTGTCCCTTTGTGAAGGTGGCATAAACATCCTGTCTTATCCACATGGGACTGAGGACGTTGGTCTTTCCCACTCAGATGGGGAAGTAGCTTCAAGGTGACCTCATAAAATAACTTTTTTCCTCCTTACATTGCAGTGTACAGCTTGTGAGATTTCAGTTCCTTCACCAGGGATTGAACACAGCGGTGAAAGCCCAGAGTCCTAACCGCAAGGAGCTTAAGGAAGTTAAAGGAACTTTAAGTTAAGGAACTTACGGAACTTAAAACAATCTTCATCTTCCATTAGTTTCCTTACATATTTCTTAGTCACTTCCCCACTATTTTTCAGCCCCAGAAACCCAAATCCCATTTTCTTTGTCTTCTCACGTTTTTGTGATTTATTACCTTTTTTAAAAAAGCCACACAAACCCCCTAGTCTGATCACTTCTTTTCTGTGAAGCCTCATTTATGTCAAAATTAGAAATGTCGGGACTTCCCTGGTGATGCATGGTTAAGACTCCATACTTGCAGTGTGGGGGGCTGTGGGTTTGATTCCTGGTAGGAAAACTAAGGTGCCATATACCGTGTGGCCAAAGAACAAAAAAGTAAAAGTGAATAAACTGGGATGCTTTTTCTCCCAGTTATCTGGCTTTTGTCCAGTTCATCTGCAGACCCCAGTCACTGAACCTAAGAAGATGAAGGAAATATGTTTTCCTCCCAGCCAAGAATATTAAACAGTGAGAGGCTCAAGAGGCATTTTACAAGGAGACTCAAGATTGACAAGGAGCAGAGAGACCCACACGACGTGAGCCATGAGCACCCACCTGTAGGTTTGGGCTGATGTAGTCGGGGTCGAGAGGCGTGACGATCGCACATGTTTGCCGAGTCACGATTCCCCGGGTATTCCAGCTTAATATTTTTTTTCTTGGATCCAGCGTCACGTTTACAATAGGAGATTCCATGTCTCCTGCTGTAATTAAAAACAGAACAAAAAAGACAGTTAGGGAGAATCAGGGCTTCCTTGGTAGTTCATATGGAAAAGAATCCACCTGCAATGCAGGAGACTCAGATTCGGTCCCTGGGTCAGGAAGATCCCCCGGAGGAGGGCATGGCAACCCACTCCAGGACTCTTGCCTGGGGCATCCCGGGGACAGAGGAGCCTGGCGAGCCACAGTCCACGGACACAAGAGACACAAGACACAAGAATCGGGCACGACTTAGCGACTAAACCACCACCAACATACAAGTATATTATAATGTATAAATAAATGCATAGTATATAAACATGTTTATATTATAATATATAAATAAATGTATATATAAATGTATATCTTTATATTTATGTAGCATATATATTATTAATTCTGTTATCTCCTATATTATATAGCATGCATTGTATATAATTATGTTAAATACATTATATAATAAATATAATTATAACACAAATGTATGATGCATATATTTATACATAAGTAAATATAACTGTAAATGTAACACAATATATGAGAGTACAATATATAGAATATATGTGTATGATATTGAGGGGGTAACTGGCAGGAATGACAGGGGTCTCTGAATAGAGGAAATAGGCTGCACGTGTCAGACATTTTTTATCTCTCTCCTAAGCAGCAGTAGGAGACAAAGTAGCGATGTATTTTTTTTCCCTTCTCTATACAAATTTAAAAAGAGGTTTCTCCTAAAATACTGTGTTGCCAGAGTGACCCCTGGTTCCACCTGAACTTTACTTTTGTCAAATCTTGAGCTAACCCATGCATTTTTATTAGGGAAATGTTTGTCTTAAGCTATGTTAATGTACTCTGCATTTACCCCAGACTCTGTCTTCAGGTCGGTTCTGCCTAAAGGCTCAGAGCTGAAAAAACAAATATATTATACTCAGATATTGTTCTCCTAATCTATGTTAATGAAACTATCTATTTGTATGGGAATCTGCCTTTCTTCAAGATTCATGCCAATGGTGTTATGGCCCGGGATGACTCACCTGGTTCCAAGATTATCTCAAAATGCATCTTGTGGGTGAAAGGCCTGAAGCCGCTCTCTGGTCTTGAGACATTTCCTTCCTTTAATTAGCAGACTGCTAGTAGCTATATAGCATCCACCTAAAGACTAGTAGGCGGGCACTGTCTCTGCCCCTTTCTGATGCCTCTGTCAGAAGTTTTCTTTATCTCCTTTATACTATAATAAAGCTTTGTGACACAGAAGCTCTGAGCCATCAAGCCTCGTCTCTGGCCCCGGATTGAATTCTTCTCCTCCAGCGGCCAAGAGTCCCAGAGTCTTTTTGTGGTTGGGCAGTAACCTTTCAAATTGTTACTATGGAAGTACAATATAGCGATTCACCACTTTTAAAGGTTGTAATTCATTTACAGGTATTATAAACTATGGGATATGCTCCCTGCATTTTGCAATCCACCCTTATGTCTTATCTGTTTTATACCTCCTAGTTCGATCTCCCGCCTCTTATAAACCCCTGCCCCTATCTTGCACCCCCCGACTTCCGTCTCCACACCGGGAACCACCAATCTGCCTGCTATACCTGGGAGTAGGCTTCTTTTTTGTGACATTCACTAGTTACTTGTATTTTTCAGATGCTACATATAAGTGACACCACACAGTATTTGTCTTTCTCTGGAATTAGCTATTTTATTCTGATGTGGACTATTCTTTTTTCCTGTCTTTTATCGAATCTGTTACAACACTGCTCGTGTTTTACGCTTGGCTTTTTGGCCACGGGGGCACATGGTGGGGGGGTCTGAGCTCCCCAACCAGGGGATTGAACCCACACCCTCTACATTGGAAGGGGGAGTCCTAAACCACTGCAGCACTGGGGAAATACCTAAGCAAGCTCTTTTAACTCAAACAACGCAGGGACACCCAGGAGCGCGTGACAGATGGTGGGCGCCCTGAATCGTCAGAGGGACCAAATCCAAACTTGGGTGAAGCGCCGAGCCATCCCCATGAGATCAGCTGTGTGCTGTGCTGGGTCAAGCCCGCCTGGCTCCTCTGTCCCTGGGATTCTCCAGGCGGGAACACTGGAGTGGGTTGCCGTGCCCTCCTCTGGGGGAATCTTCCCCACCCAGGGATGGAACCCAAGCCTCTGACGTCTGCTGCATTGACAGGCGCGTTCTCTTAGCGTCACCTGAGAAGCGGTGCTATAGTGACGTCTACCTCTAGTAATGATTTGAAGAACCAGAAGATAATCTTTGGAGAGGATGCGTAGGAGCCGGAACCCTCCGTGTTGTTGGTGCGGATGCAAAGGCAGGGTATGATGTGTTGGTTTAAGTGAGCGGCTTCCCCTTTCTGGGCATTCAGGATGGAGGAGGGGATGGGTGAGCTGTGTGTGTGGGTGTGTGGGTGTGTGGGTGGGTGGGTGGTGGTATGCTGTCCCGGAGAGTCCCCTTTGAGTTGGGGGCTGGAGTGAAGGAGCTGGTGCTGGACAGGTACCACCTGTCAGGACAAGCCTGCCCTAAATGAAGACATTGTTACCACCCACCCCACCTTCTCTCGTCTTTTCTCTGCTTGACCTTTGCAGATGCATATAAATCTTTTAACTGGCTAAATAAAAGCTCTGGCCAGAGGTGACCCTGGAAGAAAGCTGTGCCCACCTCCCCAGTTTCCTAGGAGGAGAGAACCCACCTGCAGCCGGAACCTCCAAATGGCAAACCCACTGGAGGTAATGGGTTCTTCAGTCTCTCAGCTGTGCCTGACTCTCTGCGACCCCATGGACTGCAGCACGCCAGGCCTCCCTGTCCATCACCAACACCCAGAGCTTGCTCAAACTCGTGTCCATCGAGTCAGTGATGCCATCCAACCATCTCATCCTCTGTCATCCCCTTCTCCTCCTGCCTTCAATCTTTCCCAGTTTCAGAGTTGTTTTTTTTTTTTTCCCAATGAGTCGGCTCTTTGCATCAGGTGGCCAAAGTATTGGAGCTTCTCATATCAGGTAACATGTTGGACTTGGTTCTGTCATGGGGTGAGGTGTCTTTCCATCTGAGTGATCTTGTTAGTGGGCATAATTCTGGTTCTGGGCTTATTTCACAAGAAGATTGTTTTATGTCTCTGCCTGCTTCACAGAGAGGCTTCCCAGGGATTTTCAGGGGATTTCATTTTCAATGATGGAAAGTTGGCTTAAAACTCAACATTCAAATAACTAGGATCATGGCATCCGGTCCCATCAATTCATGGCAAACAGATGGGGAAAAAATGGAAACAGTGACAGATTTTATTTCCTTGGGCTCCAAAATCACAGCGGATGGTTACTGCAGCTGTGAAATTAAAAGACACTTGCTCCTTGGAAGAAAAGCTATGACAGAACTAGACAGCATCTTAAAAAGCAGAGACATCACTTTGCCAACAAAGGTCCGTCTAGTCAAGGCTATGGTTTTTCCAGCAGTCATGTATGGGTGTGAGAGTTGGACTATAAAGAAGGCTGAGCGCTGAAGAATTTATGCTTTTGAATTGTGGTGCTGGAGAAGACTCTTGAGAGTCTCTTGGACAGCAAGGAGATCAAACAATCAATCCTAAAGGAAATCAACCCTGAATATTCATTGGAAAGACTGATGCTGAAGCTGAAGCTCCAGTACTTTGACCACCTGATGGGAAGAGCTGAGTCATTGGAAATGACCCTGATGCTGGGAAAGATTGAAGGCAGGACGAGAAGGGGACGACAGAGGATGAGATGGTTGGATGGCATCACTGACTCAATGCACATGAGTTGGAGCAAACTCTCGGAGATTTTGAAAGACAAGGAAGCCTGGTGTACTGCAGTCTATGGGGGCATAGAGTTGGACAGAACTGAGTGATTTAATGACAACAACCTTAACATAGGCAGCAAATCTGACATTCCAGCTGAGTTTGGGGTTTGGGGCTGGAGCTGTAGGACTCTGCCTCTCTTCCGAGTCCCTGATTCTGCTGAATGATAAAGGTATCCACCTCTAGAATGATTTGCAAGAAGACCCCCTTCACCTAGCAGTGGTGGGAGGTACTCCAGGTCATGAGAGACTTTGCCCTTTTAGGGGTTAGGAGGGTGGCAGCCGCCACCACAGCATGGACTCCCCAGCATTGGAAGACTTACTGGCACTTACCCAGGACCACGGAGCATGCTGAATTCAGGAGTACCAGGAGGCTTACGAAATCCAACAGGACCACCATGCCTCAGACCTGAAGATGGACCTAAACCTCCAAAGAGGAGACAGAAGTTCAGAAAACGGGTTCCAATCAAGGCAGGAGAACTTCCTTCTTAGCACAACCTCCAGGCAGTCGTTGGGAATCAGAACCTGGCTGCCAGAGCCTTTGTGAGTAGAGAAAAATGGTAGGCCCAAGGCACTTAGCTCAGGGCCAGACAATGTTGACTCATATCCCAAAGTGGCTGCCATGGACCTGCATTCTCATTACATATCCCTTCTTTTCACTGGTGGCCTCACCCCTTCCACCCCTCTAAAGGGTTCTTGGTTTGTCCAGATGTCCCTATTTGGTCAGCAATATTCCATCAGAGTACAGTGTGAGGTTACCATCCTCCTTGTACACCTCTGGGTTACCTGGCACGATCAGATTCCGTTTTTCTAAATTTTTTTTACTAGAAGACAGTTGCTTTACAAAATTGTGCTAGCATCTGCCATACATCAACATGAGATTCCCTTTTAAATTCTGTTTCAAACTCTATCCATAGCATCAAAAAATTTAACACATATTCATGATGACAAGGCTCAGCAAACTGGGATTAAACAAATATTTTCTGGGCTCTGCCCAACCTATTTTTCTGCCTTCAGCCCTCTACCACTGGTCCACATTACTGCTGCTGAGAGGTATACTTGGGAGTGGCTAATCAATATTATCTTAAGCTGATCCTCTCCTAGGTGGTCAGTGAGGGTCTGGGGAGCTGACACCCCCAATGAAAAGAAGGGATGTATGATGAGGATGCTGGGTCCACAGCATCCACTTTGGGGGCATGAGGCAACTGTTTGTCCCTGAGTTCAGGCACCCTGGTTCTTTCATTTTCTTCTGCTCACAAAGGCCCCTGCAGGTAGGAACACTCCCAGCAACAACCTAGGGGATAAACCATGGCTTAGGAGGGTCAGCTGACTCCTAAACACTTACTTCTCCTTTGAAAAAACTGCTTCTTTCACCAGGGCAGCAAGAAAAAAAAAAGTCTGTAAGAAGTTCTAGAATATTCTGATGGAGGTTCCTTTTACGTTTGGTGATTACAGGGCTGGGTTTGGTTCATTTGAATAGATTTTTTTTTTCTTTCCAGATATCTTCACGACTCTCCGAACACACAGAGATGGGCACGTCCTTGCTGGTTGCACAGAGATGATCAGGAGGGAAGCTGCAGGCCACCTGGCTGACAATGAAACACCTTTGCAGGAGGAGGTGATAGCAGCCAGGAGGCCACCCACAACATGGGGCGCAAGGACCCTCGGCATCTTGGCTCCTTTTGGGAGGCAGCTGCTGACACCCTTTGGAGACAAATTCATCTCCATATCTGGGGTAGCCTCCTTTCTGCCCCGTGTCTCAGCAGCGAGCCAGAAGTCTTCCTGTTTAGGACAGGCTGAGGCAGGGAAGGACAGGGCTTCGGGAAACCACAGCGTGCGTGCAAACTGGACGCCTCTTCCCTGGTGGGTGGGGAGGAACAGGACGTGCTCGGGGCGGGGGAGGGTGCGCAGCAGCTGTGCCTTCTCCCTTTTAACAGATTCTGTCCACGAGCAGTGGGGCTCTTTATCCACGCGGTCCACATGCCCACGGCCATCTTTTTCCACGAAAGCTTCCTGTGGCCGAATCTCATGCAACGTCCCAGCGTTTGGAGAGGTGTCAGCTCTGCCCACGTGTGCTTTCAGCGGGTGTGTGCGGAGGTTCCCTGCAACATCTCTGACCATCATCGCCTCCCCACCGCCTGTTTCCTACATGTCTCCACGATGTCAACTGCCTCCAGGGCTACTTTTACTGCAAATGCTCATTTCTTTCCTCCCTTCCTTCCTTCTTTCTTTCCTTCTCCTTTATTTAGCTGAGCTGTGTCTTAGCTGCCACATATGGGGTCTAGTCTGACCAGGGATGGAGCCCATGCCCCCTGCATTGGGAATGTGGAGTCTTAGACACTGGGCCACCAGCAAGGTCCCAGACCCTCACCTTTTCTGCTTATTGGCTCAGTCGTGTCTGACTCTTTGCAACCCCAGGGACTGTAGCCCCACCAGGCTCCTCTGTCCATGGGATTGTTCAGGCAAGAATACCGGAAAGGGGTTGCCATTTCCTCTTCCAGGGGCTCTTCCCGGACCAGGGATCAAACCCACGTCTCTTGTGTCTTCTGTGTCGGCAGGCAGATTCTTCACCCACAAAGCCATCAGGGAAGCCCCTGACTTCTAATCCGTGGACAGACATCTCCATCTGGATTGTTTTCTTTCCCCCATCTGTATCTCTAAGTCACGACGGGGACGCTTTGAAACGTAACCCCAGCATCTTGACCTCCCGGAAAATAAGGAAACGTCATGGAATGAGTTCTGGAGATGGACTGGGTCTGGTACCCATCCACTTTCTTCCTGCGGGCCCCGTGCGTGAGTGCGTGCTGAGTCACTCAGCTGTGACCAACTCTTTGTGACCGCGTGGACTGTAGTGCATCAGTCTCCTCCGTCCGGGGAATGTTCCAGGTGAGAATACCGGGGTGGCCTGCCATTTGCTTCTGTACCAAAGGAACCTAAACGTCCCCATCTGGCTCCCAGATGCTCTGCAGTGAAAGGCACGGAAAGGCTTCCCAGGGGAATCTGACGGTGGTCCAGTGATGATGACTCTGCACCCTCACCGCAGAGCTTCTGGGTTCGAACTAAGATCTGACAAGCCGTGTGGTCAGGAGGTTAAAAAAAAAAAGCTTTGTGTGGTTTTGAGCACAGGCTGACATACCCCGCCACTCCTGTTAAGTTTCATGAGGATGGAGTGAAGGTGATCTCAGTTCTGTGTTTCCCAGGGGAGAGACCTCCCCACCTCCATGCCCTTGCTGGGTGTTACCAGAAGCCAGATCAGAGGGAGCTATGTCCCCATCAAGGGTCTGTGTCCCCAGCAAGACCGAAGGGGATGGGAGTGGAAATCAGTCCCGTGCATGTTGTCCCATGAGAACAAAACCGTCGAGGACTTCATAGCTTAAAGACACCCCCAAAGGAAATATTTCACAGGTAGATAGCGCGGGCTTCCCAGCAGCTAGCAGCAAAGAATCCACCTGCCAAGGCAGGAGACCCAGGTTCGCTCCCTGGGTCGGGAAGATGCCCTGGAGGAGGGCATGGCAACCCACTGCAGTGTTCTTGCCTGGAGAAGCCCAGGGACAGAGGAGCCTGGCGGGCTACAGTCCATGGGGCTACAAGAGTCAGACACGGCTGAGTGACGAAGCGTGCACGCAGATAACACGGCGTACAGAGGAATCGGACCCCACCAGACAATGACTCCCCGCCACCTCAGTCAGAAATGGAGAAGACCCAGTGTCCACCCTTCCCTTCCCGAAGCTCGGGTGGCGTGACTTTCTCCCCGGTAGCATCTTTCTCCAGCCTCCCCCAGGGTGAGGCCATCTCTCTGGGACTCCAATCTCCAGTCCCATCACAAACCCACATGGTCAGAGGATCCCACCGGCCAGAGCAAGCCCCCCTGAAGATGGGGGTGCCGTCCACCTACCGGTCCGTCAACTTTCTGGATCTTTCTCGCCCAACTGTCCGAATCCGGGGCTCCTTGGAGCCGCTGTCCTGCCTGCCCAGGGTACGTGGTGGGTGGACAGTGCCAGACACCTCAGTAGTAGCTTCCCCAAGGGGGGAGTGCCCCCAAGGCCCTTCCGGATGTAGGATTCGGGGGACAGCTATGGCAGGTATGGCTGAATCTGGTCCTCCGCACGAACACGCTCTCTCTCTCTCCCTCGCTCTTTAAATAATCTAGCAGCAGAGCCTTCCTCGTCTCTGAGTGACCAGCCAGTTGTTATCATCATCTCAAGGAACAGGAAATGTCATAACACAGTCCACATTCCCTCTCAAGCAAGTAGGCTGCCTCTCAGTTTTTTTTCTTTTTTGTTTAACCAACCTCCCAAGGTTCCTCTTTTAGCAGCAGGGGTCTAGATGGCCACTTGGCTTTCCTGCATGTTCTGGTCAGGGGTGGCAGGGTGTCGGGGGTCACCGGGGTGTTGGATCTGTGTCCCCGTGTTCGGGAAACTGGCTTCTCCTTAGAGCATCCTCTGCATCCACTGGGAGCTGACTCCCTTTCAGCTCGGAAGCTCGGCCAGAGGTTGGGACAGGCTCTTGCCCGGGTCTGTGTCCTCCAGGGGCCCCGGGGGCAGAGGGAGGGAAGCACTGAGCTGACTTACATTCAGCCATCTCTCCCTAAGGAGTGACTCACACCCCTTTGCTATGGCACACTCCGTTGTGTCCGACTCTCTGCGACCCCACGGACTGTAGCCTGCCAGATTGTTTCCACTGTTTCCCCATCTACTTCCCATGAAGTGAACGGACCGGACGCCATGATCTTCGTTTTCTGAATGCTGAGTTTTAAGCCAACCTTTTCACTCTCTTTCACCTTCATCAAGACGCTCTTTACTTCTTCTTCGCTTTCTGCCATAAGGGTGGTGTCATCTGCACATCGGAGGTGATTGGTATTTCTCCAGGCAACCTTGATTCCAGCTTGTGCTTCATCCAGCCCGGCATTTCACGTAATGTACTCTGCATAGAAGTTAAATCGGCAGGGTGGCAGTACTCAGCCTAGACGTACTCCTTTTCCTATTTTGACCCAGTCTGTTGTTCCATGTCTGGTTCTAGCGGTTGCTTCTTGACCTGCATACAGATTTCTCAGGAGGCAGGTCAGGTGGTCTGCTTTCCCATCCCTTGAAGAATTCTCCAGCTTCTTGGGAGCCACATGGTCAAAGGCATAGTCAGTGATGCAGAAGTAGATGAAGGTGTGATTGGAAGACGGCTGCTGTGGCCCTGAGGCTCCAGGGTGGCAGGAATCGCAGGCCTCCAAGGGTGCAACCTGCCCTAGCCCTGCAGGATCACGTGTGGGACCAGACTCAGGGGGAGGAGACAGAGGAGAACCGGAGTCCGTGAATCTGTGAGTCCATGTCCCGTTTACACCTCTGAGCCGGCACGAGCACCCACAGGAGGACCAGGCATGCCCAGCGTGGCCCCCGGAGCCAGCAGGCACCACCCACTGCAGAGGCCGTCTCCCCGTGCCTCAGACAGACAGACAGACAGAGAGACAGGGCTCCCCGGGACCCGGAGGCCCTAAGCAGTCAGCCACGGCAGCTGGGGGCTCGTCTGAGAGAGAGAGAGACTGAGACACGCTAGATACAGCCGGAAACAGTGCAAGTCGGCAGTGACTCAGTTTGTGCTGCGGTCCACCCACAAGTGACATTTCCTGAAGTCTCCCTTTTCTGTCTTAACTTCTGGGTTTCATCACCTAAGAGAGAGAGTCGGCCGGGACCCGGTTTTGCTGCAGAAGACCCTGATATGCTTTGTAGATACCGGCTGTTTATTTTCCCCCTCCTGGCTTCGGTAATAATTTCATATGATCGCTGTGTGCTCACTCGCTCAGCTGTGTCTGACTCTTCACCGCCCCGCAGACTGCAGCCTGCCAGGCTCCTCTGTCCCGGGGAATTCTCTAGGTAAGAACACTGGAGTGGGTTGCCATGCCCTCCTCCAGGTGATCTTCCTGACCCAGGAGTCTAACTCTTCTCTCCTGTGTCTCCTGCATTGGCAGGTGGATTATTACAAGTGGACTTTATTTTTTTCACATTTTTTGCTTTTTACATACACCTAGCAGGAGGTAGAGTGCCCATGGACCTCTCCTCCACCCTCCCCTGTTTTCCCGTGAGTTCCATGCTATGAACATCCTGCAGTAGGCAGGCAGTGAATCTGTTACCATGGATACATTCATAGTGAGACACTGCTATCAGCTGGGATGTGGTATACATGTTCCTGGGGTGGTCAGTTCATGTATCCATCTGTCCAGATGACAGCCCCATTCATTCACACACTTGCCTAAGGGGTGGCTGGGCACATGTTTTGTAGGTGTGACTCAAGTTCACAACCAGCTGACTTGAAGCAAAGATAAGAGGCTCCAGTGGTGGTGGGCCTTGTCTAATCAGGTGAAGTGGTGTTTTTTTTTTTTTTAATGGGGAGGGGGACTTGAAGCAAAGAAAAAAGTGCTTCCTGTAGTGGTGGGCCTCATCTAATCAGGTGAAGGTTATTTTTTTTTAAATGAGGGGGTTGAAGCAAGGCAAAGAAGCTCCATGTGGTGGTGGGCCTCGTCTAATCAGGTGAAGAGACGACATCTTCTTTTTTAAATTTGGCCACACTGCACAGCATGTGGGATCTTACTTCTCCTGACCAGGGGTCGAACCCTCACCCCTTGCACTGGAAGCGGTGAGTCAACCACAAGACCACCAGAGATTTCCAGATGAAGTTTTAAAAGCAGACACTGAGGTTCCTCAGAGAAGATGAAATTCTGTCTCCAGACGGCAGTGTCAACTCCTGCCTGGGTGTCCAGCCTGGCCCCCTGACCTGCAGACTTCAGACTCACCAGCCCCACAATCGCATGGGCCAATTCCATGAAATAGATGCCTCACCATCCTTATGCATATCTATCACCATATGTGTCTACTTTTCTCCAAATAGATATGTGTAGCTGTATCTCTTTCTATAGATAGACAGATATCTGTACATCTATCTTCGTATGTATGCAGTTGGCCCTCCTTGGCCCTGGGTTCTGCCCTTGTAGGTGTGGAGGGTCAGTTGTATAAGATTCTCTCTGCCTCTCCCTATCTACATCTATATATAGACATACATATATCCACACACACATATATAAATCTCTCTGTATATCCATAGCTTACATCTCATCTCTATCATCTGCCAACTATCTATCTACCTATCAATTTACCTACCTATGCGTCTGCCTAGCTATATCTATAGCTGTCAACCAATCTATCATCTACCTACTTACCTACTGTGTACTTACCTATCATCTCTATCTACCCATCTATCTGTCTACATATTTGTCTATCTATCATCTCTACCTACCTATCTATTGATCTAGATATTTGTCTATCATCTGTATCTACCTATCGATTATCTGTCTACCTATTTGCCTATGAATCTGTCATTTGCATCTACCTATCATCTCTATTCACCTATCTGCCTATTTATCTATCATCTGTATGTATCCATCATCTCTATCTACCTAATGATCTACCTATTTGTCTATCTACCATCCATATCTACCTATCATCTCCATTTATGTATATATCTACCTACTTATCTGTTATCTCCATCTATGTATCTATCATCTCAATCTACCTATTGGTCTATCTATCATCTGTATCTACCTATCGATTATCTGTCTGCCTACCTATTTATCTATCAATGTGTCATCTGCAACTACCTATCATCTCTATTCACCTATCTGCCTATTTATCTGTCACCTCTATGTATGTATCTATCATCTCTATCATTTTTATCTACCTATTTTTCTATTTATATATCATCTCTACCTACATATCTACCATCTCTATCTATCTATCTATCTATCTATCTACCTATTTGTCTATCTAGCATCTCTGCCTACCTGTCTATTGATCTACCTATTTTTCTCTTCATGAGCTCAATTTACCTGTCTATCTGTCTGCCTACATATGTCTATTTATCAATCTATCATCTGTATGTACCTATCTGGTTATCATCTCTATTTACCTATCTATCTATCCATATCTATCTTTCTATCTATTTCTATCATCTACCTATTTACCTATTGTCTACTTAGCTATCTCTGTCTACCTGTCCATCTATCTGTCCACCCATTTGTCTATCATCTGTGTGTACCTATCGATTATCTGTCTATCTATTTGTCTATCTGTCCATCGATCATCTGTATCTACCAATCATCTATATCTACCTACCTGCCTATCATCTCTACCTATATATCTGTCTACCTATTTATCTACCTATTTGCCTGTCTACCTATTTATCTACCTATTTGCCTGTCTACCATCTCTACCTACCTATCTGATCTGTCTACCTATTTATTTATCATCTCTATCTACTTATCATCTCTATTTGCCTATGTGTCTACCTCTTTATCTGTCATCTCTACTACCTATTTATCTTCCATCCTTATCTGCCTATTATATCTTTCATCTCTATTTGCCTGACTACCTATTTATCTATCATCTCTATTTATCATCTCTACCTACCTATCTGTCTATTATATCTATCATCTCTATCTATCACCTCTGTCTACCCGTCTCCCTACCTATTTCTCTATGACATCTGTCTACCCATCTATCATCTGCCTATCTATCCACCCATCTCTCACAAATCTCCATCTTGTTGGTCTTATTTCTCTGGTGAACTCTGACTGCTACAGTTTTCCGGTCGCTTTGAGCGGAGCTGACCCACCAGCAGGGGTGTGGCTGAGCCTTCACTGGTCTGGAGGTGTTCTGAACCTCCCGCATCCCCACCCCAGGGAGGAGGCCTGCAAAGTACAGAACAGGCAGGAGATTAAAGCCCAGCCCAGCAGCGGGGAAATTCTGAGAGACATGGATGGACCCAGCGTCCATCCTTCACTTGTTGTGAAGCAAGTCACAAAGGGAAAAAAAGCATCTTCCCGACCCAGGGATCGAACCGGGGTCTCCTGCATGGGCAGGCAGGATGCTTTACCATCTGAGCCTCCAGGGAAGCCCCGTATGTTAACACAATTTATGTGGAATCTAGAAAAATGGTAAGATGAACTTGTTTGCGAAGCAGAAACAGAGACACAGGGGCAGAGAACACATGCATGCACAGCAAAGGGGGGAAGAAGGGATATTATACATTGGGAGTTTGGGACTGAGACGCAATCGATACTGTGTGTAAAATAGGTAACTAGTGAGAAACTACTGTATAGCAGGGGGGACTGTACTCAGGGCTCTGCGGTGACGTAGATGGGAAGGAAATCCAAAAAGAGGGGATATATGTGCACACATGGCTGATTCAGTTCGTCTTATGGTAGAAGCTAACACAACACTCTAAAGCAAGCTGAGCGCCAAATAACCGATGCTTTTTGCATTGTGGTGTTGGAGAAGACTCTTGAGAGTCCCTTGGACGGCAAGGAGATCCAACCAGTCCATTCTAAAGGAAATCTGTCCTGAGTTCATGGGAAGGACTGATGCTGAAGCTGAAACTCCAATCCTTTGGCCACTTGATGTGAAGACCTGACTCACTGGAGAAGACCCTGATGCTGGGAAAGATAGAGGGCGGGAGGAGAAGGGGACGCAAAGAGTCAAACACAACGCAGCGACGGAACAAGGAAGAAGCTGCGAGTTGGAGGGAATTTCAGATTCAAAGACCAACGTCACTCACACGCCGTCCACTTCCTCCTCCTTCTCCACCTGCCGTGTTTTCAGCTTCTTCCCCGGGAGGTGCCTCCCTGGGGGTGGGAACTATTCTCTGCCTACCTCTCTTGGACTGTAATAGCCCACCAGGCTCCTCCGTCCATGAGATTTCCCAGACAAGAGTCCGGGAACAGCAACCCACTGCAGCATTCCTGCCTGGAGAATCCCACGGACAGAGGAGCCTGGTGGGCCACAGTCCATGGGGTCGCAGACACGACTGAGCAACTCTCTCTCACACACACACACACACACAAACACACCCCTCCCAGCGCCGCCCCCCCACCTCGCCCCGCCCAGGGTATCCCATGAGGCTGAAACAGACCCTGCTCCATGCATCCACGCCCGGTAACTCAGTCCTAAATGAGCGCATCAGCTGTCTATTTCAGGATGCGACTCAGCCAGCTGCAGAGCCGCCCCGAGAGGGGCCCCCAGGAAACACGAGGTTGCCCTGTGCCTTCCCGCACGGGAGAGGACCCGGGTCGCCAGGATCGACCCACCAGCCCAGCTGCGCCAGCTTCCTCATCCTCCTGGGCGCAGACACCAGTTCCCGACACTCCCGCTCGCTGGATCCTGCAGGGGCGTCATGGTGCAGACCACAGGTCTGGGTTTGCGGTGCAAACCCCTAAGGGTACACAGCGGCCTCCCGGGCGGCAGAGATGGCACAGCTGGGCCAGCAGCCTCAGCGGCAAGCCTGGAGGGGACCCTTCTGGGGAGACAGGCTGGGGAGGACAGCTGGTGGCGTCACATCCTCAGTGCCGGGGGGTGTGCGGCTGAAGAACTGCTTTCTTTTTCTCGTTAGAATAACCTTCTTGCTGTTGTCCAGTCGCTGAGTTGTGTCCGACTCTCCGCGACCCCGTGTACTGTAGCCCGCCAAGCTCCTCTGTCCATGGGATTCTACAGGCAAGAATCTTGGAGCGGGTTGCCATTTCCTTCCGCAGGGGATCCTCCCCACCCAGGGATTGAACCCATGTCTCCTGCGCTGGCAGGCAGATTCTTTGCCATGGAGTCACCTGTGAAGCCTTTAGAATGACTTTTTTTTTTTTTTAAGTTTTTTCTTTTTATTTTTTGGTTTGTTTTAATGTATAGTTTCCCAGGTAGCTTAGTGGTAAAGAATCCACCTGCCAGTGAAGGAGACAGAGGTTTGATGCTTGGGAAGATCCCCTGGAGGAGGAAATGGCAACCCACTCCAGTATCCTTGCCTGGAACATCCCATGGACCGAGGAGCCTGGCAGGCTGCAGTCCACGGGGTCGCAGACAGTTGGACACAGCTCAGCGGCCGAGCACATAGGTGACTTAGAACACTGTCGGAGTTTCTGGTCTACAGCAAACTGATTCACTTAGGCAGACATAGATTTTTTTCGGGTCCCTTTTGATTATAGTGTCTGACATGATATTGAATATGATTATCTGACTCCCTGAGGTGTACCATGAATCTCTGTTGCTTATCTATTCTATGTCTAACACTTTATATCCATTAATCAATTTACATTTCACACTTTTAACCCCAAACATCTAAATTGTCCCGCCCCCCCCACCCCCGCCCCACCAACCCTACCTTCCTTTCCCCATTGGTTAACCATCCTTTTGGAATCTAGAAAAATAAAATAAAAGGAATTTGTGTACCAACAGAAACAGACCAACAGACACAAATAGCTCACGTTTCCTGAGTTGTGTAAAATCCACGTGTTAAAGTGGCACAGATTTTGTGTCCAGATCATTTCTAGCCCCGATGTGCTTTTTCAACTGGCTGGCTGTCAGCTTCCGGGTCATTTTCCAGCAGGAAAAACTGGCTCCCCAAGACTTCTGACCGCAGTCTCTTCAGACTTTGTGACCCCACAGACTTTTCAGACCCTTCCTGGGGTGGTCCCAGGCAGCCCAGACTTCTGACCGACCAGCTTATAAATCAGGCTTCCCAAGACCCCCTCCGTGGGGCTGGGTAATTGGCTAAAATGGCTCACAAATCTCACGAAAAGACTGGAGTTAAAAAAAAAAAAAAAAAAAAGAAGGCTTTGCTGGTTTGTGCAAAAAGCATACGGCTCAGCTGGTTTTGGTGGAGAATTCCAGGGGAACGGGAGGAATGCATACCACATGTATGAGGGGTTGGGAGAGTTGGGGGAAGGAGCCTTTGAATCTGCAGGTCTGGGGGTGGCTCCGGATTCCCATCACAGCCGCTCAGCGAAGCTCCCCTTTCTGGGCGCCGTGCGGTGGACAGAAAAATGTCCCCAAGGACGTCTGCATGCCCTCCCCGTGTGGTGGACAGAATAACATCCCCAACGACATCCTAAATCCCAGAACCCATAAAGAGGTTGTCTTCCGACACAGGAGGTTGACAGCCGTGATGAGTGACAGGATCCCGAGATGGAGACTGGGTCGTGGACCGCCCGCCCCGGGGGGAAGGTCATCACAGAATTACACAGGAGACTGTATGAACTGTTAATGGATAGATTCCTGCCACGCCAAGCCCATCATGGAGGTCCTGTTGCAGAAGCCTCTGCAAACTCATTTCTTTCTAAACTGCAGCTGATACAGGAAGAAAAAAAAAAAAAAGGGAGGATGTATTCTGTCTGCCAGCAGCAGCAGAGGCAGGGGAGATGGTGTTCCAGTACCAGCGGCCACCGGCAGCCTAGACACGTGCCTCTGATGAAGGGATGGGGTTCCAGGAGGCGCTGAGAGGTGCATTAAGTGTTCAGAACTGCAGGCATCCAACCACCCCTCCTGCGACAAAAGCAGCTTTGGAAAACATGACATTATCTTCTAGAGTAAAAAAAAAAAAATGTTGTTAAGCCACTCATTCATGTTCGGCTCTTCATGACCCCACAGACTGTAGATGGTCAGGCTCCTCTGTCCATGGGATTCTCCAGGCGAGAATACTCAAGTGGGTTGCCATGTCCTCCTCCAGGGGATCTTCCCCACCCAGGAATCAAACCCGAGTCTCTTAGATTAGCAGGCAAATGCTTTACCACTGACTCCCTGGGAAGCCTCATTAAAAGAACAAGAAGAATGCTATACAAATGCTCACATCAATTTAAAAAAGCTTCATTCGAAACAGTAAATAAAACATTTAAGAAATGTTAAAAAAAATATTAAAAAAAAAAAAGTCGACAGCTTCTAGAAAGTCCCGGGTATGGAGACGCCTGGAATTCACAGTTTCGCTGGGGCTTCTGAGACTTTCTCCACGGTTAAGACCTCTTCCTTGTCATCTTTTCCCATTTCATGTGTAAACTTCTCCCATAGCATCTGATGGGGGAGAAAGGCAGGGATGTCAACTCCCCAGGAGCCCCCGGGGGAGCCACGGACGTGGAGGGTTTAGACAGAAATGGGAGCCGGGTCTCCGAGCGGGAGCTTGTCGTAGGCCGATGAGCTGGGGGAGGGACATCTGAGACTCGGGTACCACACTTGCTGGGACCGCACGGAGCTCAGAGCTTGGAAAGAGAGTGTTGCGGGGCCCTAAACCTCCCCGGGAACCCACCAGGGTGTTGAGTCGGTGTCCGTAAGAGGGACGATGGCTGGCTCAGAGACCCAGGTGAGCAAGCCTACACCTGGTTGATACGACGGCAGGCCGTGGAGGAGGCGGACACAGTCCCCGCCTCCAGAAGACAGGCTCAACAGGTGCACCCAAGTGGAGGGGAGGGTTTCCCACATTGGAAAGTGAAAGTGTCAGTCGCTCAGCTGTGTCCACCTCTTTGTGACCCCATGGAGTACATAACCTGCCAGGCTCCTGTCCACGGGAGCCTGGAGTATATAACCTGTCCACGGGATTCTCCAGGCGAGAATACCGGAGTGGGTTGCCATTCTCTCCTCTAGGGGACCTTCCCCACCCAGGGAATCGAACCCAGGGCTTCCTCATTGCATTCGGATTTTTTTTTTTTTTTTTTTTTTTTACCATTTGAGCCACAAAGGAAACCCAAGAATATTGGAGTGGGTTGCCATTCCCCTTCTCCAGGGGATCTTCCCAACCCAGAGACTGAACCAGGGTCTCCCGTATTGCGGGCGGGTTCTTTACTATCTGAGCCAGCCAGGGAAGCCCTACATACGGGGCAGGGGGGGTCCTCTCTTGTCTGCTGTCCTTTTTCATCCTATGTGCTGTCCCCCTGAAGATCTGGCTGGACCCCTTTCAGTCTGTCCCTGTCTCTCTCTGCCATCCCCATCTTCCACTTCTCTCCTCCTCCTTCTCCACAACCCAGCTAATTTCCCCGGACACAGCATGCAGACAAAACCCCCAACCCCGCCCCCCGCCAGAAGAAAGTCAGCGAGCAGGACACGGGTTTACAGCCTCCTCCTGTGGACCCCGTTGGCCGAGCACAGATGAGATTCTGTGCTCACCGTTCCCCACCTGTCCGTCCTGGCTCCCTGCCTCCCTCACCCCGGACATACCTCGTGGTCGATTGGATGGTTATCGTTCAATTTATCTTTGATCTGTGGAACCGGAGGGAATAACCTGTGGGTCCTGACGAACCTGCGGAGATGAGACATGAGACAAAGAAAAGACCGACAGACCCACGTTTTCATCCTGGCTCCCAGAGGAGATGCACCGTCATATTACGTGCAAACACACCCTCTGGACTCGCGTCTCCAGAACAGTTTCCTTTAAGATTCTCAGAAACGGAGACTTCCCCTGGAAGTCCAGGAGTTAAGACTTCACCTTCCAAGGCAGGGGGTGTGGGTTCAGTCCCTGGGGTGCCGATGCGATCCCTGGTCAGGAAGCTATGATCCCACAATCCTCGCAGACAAAAAAATAGATAAATAAAATGGAAGCACTACTGTAACCAATTCAGTAAAGACTTTAAAAGTGATCTACGTGACGGTACATATACATGATGGAATAGCACGCAACCCTTAAAAAGAATGAAATAATGCCATCTGCAGCAACCCCCGTGGACCGAGAGAGTGTCGTACTGAGTGAAGTAACTCAGACAGAGAAGGAGAAATATCGTGTGACTTCCCTTACATGAGAAACCGAGAAAGAAATGATGCAAAGTGACTTACAAAACAGAAAAAAAAAGAGAGACATTAAAAAAAATATAGTGATCCACCAAAAAAAAAAAAATCTTAAAAAAAAATCACAGGACGGCTTGCAATCTTAGACTGTGGAGAATATAAATAGACTGTGCGGATGTACTTAAGAAATGCCCAGGAACGTCTTTCCAGAACCTTCATTCACTGTCTTTGAAGAGAAACGATTGACGGAGGGAGAAGGGGAAGACAGAGGATGAGATGGTTGGACGCATCACTGACTCAATGGAGATGAGGTTGAGCAAACTCCGGGAGTTGGTGATGGACAGGGAGGCCTGGCGTGCTGCGGTCCACGGGGTCGCAAAGAGTCGGACGCGACTGAGTGACTGAACTGAACCGAGCTGAACATTCGTTGTCTCGGGTGCAGAGACGGCAGTGGTGGTGTGTGCCCAGTCCTGAGCAGCTTGGAGGAATCCGTACTCTCTGCTGTTAAAAGGCAGGGAGATTTATCCAGCCTTGAAGGCCACGATTCCAGACGGACCAGTTTTCTGCGGATGGCACATATTTTCAGGGCTATTCCACGGTCTCCAAGTGTCTCAGTGGTGCTGAATGACCGCCCGGGCACTTATTTTTATTCTCACGAGAAGGAGGCAACCCTGTGACATCATAAGATGCTGTGCTGAGCAGAACGGTGGCCCCAAGGATCCACTCGAGTCCTGAAGCCCGGGAAAGGGAGCGTGCTTTGAAACGGGGTCTCTGCAGACGTGATGGAGTGAAGGGTCTGAGATGAGGCCCTCCTGGATGGGGACGGCCCTAAACCCAGGGACAGGGTCCTTATAAGACACAGAAGAGGGGAGACAGGGACACAGAGGAGAAGCCGCATGGAGACGGAGGAGGAGACGGGAGGGAGGCGGCCACCAGCCCAGGGACGGACGCCTGGGGCCCCCAGAAGCTGGAAGAGGCGGGGAGGAGCCTCCCCTGGAGCCTGCAGAGGGAATCGAGCCTGGGACACCTAGACCGCAGACATCTGGTCCCCGGGGCTCCCGGAGGACGGATGTCTGTGGCTTTAAGCCCCCCAGCTTGTGGTCACTGGTTCCGGCAGCCACAGGAAGTGACACGGCTTTTGTTTAAGATCAGTCTTCGGTGTTAAAACATGACATGTATTCCCGTCCCCACAGCCCGCGGTTGTGTCCCGAGAACCACAATGCCTTGCAGCGTCTTGCAGCAGGCGCTCAGCGTCTCCCCTTGTCTCCGGGGCAGGCGGGGAGTGGGACGTGGGCGGGGGTCGCCTGGTGACAGAGACGTCGCGAGCGGACGCCCACATGCCCTGCAGGAGGGTCTCCCCATGAGCCAAATCTCCCCGTGGCTTTGCAGAGCACGCAGGCTTTATTCTGCATGGGCCGGGCTTCCTTCCCGGGCATCTGAGAGAGCCTGCCTGATTGCTTAGCTCACACGACAGGGAAGACGCTGGCAGGGGTCCCCGTGGTGGGGGAGGCTGGCTGCAGCAGAATTCCAGAGGACTTCTGTCCAAAAGACGCCAAAGGCAGGCCTTGGAGCACAGCTGAACTGTAAGGGGGCTTTCCTGCTGACTCAGACGCTGAAGAATCCGCCTGCAGTGCAGGACAGCTGCGTTCGACCCTTGGGTTGGGAAGACCCCCTGGAGGAGGGCACGGCAGTATTCTTACTGGAGGCCACTCCAGTATTCCCACCTGGAGAATCCCACGGACAGAGGAGCCTGGCGGACTGCAGCCCACGGGTCGCAAAGAGTCGGGCACGACTGCGTGACTCACGCTTTCGCAACTTCATCTACCTCTACAAGCATTAAGCCAGCTAGCTGCTTCTGCAGCTGCTGACCTTCCACCCTCTCCTCCAAGGAGTCCCGGGTGGAGAGCAGAGATGAGACACTCTGTGCTCTGGAGGAAAAAAAGCCCAAAAAACTGGCAGGACAGGTCTGCAGACAGTTAAGATATTCTCAGGAGCCCATTTTATGAGCCCAACGCTTGCATCTCCTCACAGCTAGAAAAGCACTGAAATGCTTCATGGTGATGTCTGCTCCCCATGACTAGCAGACACCTTCTGCAAAAAATATATATGCCTGACTGCGTGAACTTCCTCTTCAGCTGCTGCTGCTGCTGCTAAGTCGCTTCAGTCGTGTCCGACTCTGTGTGACCCCATAGACGGCAGCCCAGCAGGCTCCCCCGTCCCTGGGATTCTCCAGGCAAGAACACTGGAGTGGGTTGCCATTTCCTTCTCCAGTGCATGAAAGTGAAAAGTGAAAGTGAAGTCGCTCAGTCATATCCGACTCTTAGCGACCTCATGGACTGCAGCCCACCAGGCTCCTCCATCCCTGGGATTCTCTGATGGGGGCTTGGGGTAGGGTGGTGACTCTAGAATGGGCACTGGCCCCTCCACTGACCATGGGGGTTAGCCGGCCCGGGACTCCCCGGGGTTACCTTTTGAAAAGGCAGCTGAGGGTCAGGCCACAGACGAGAGTCCCCAGGACCACCAGAATGTAGATGTGCACCAGGCTGGACTCTGGTTCTTCGGACCCTGGGGAAGACAGAGGCAGGGGACATGCCGGGGACCCCGCAGGGGAGCGGGAGGAGCCGGCATCACTCAGCCAGCCCACAAGCTCATGGGCGAGGAAACACGCCCGGAGAAACCCAAAGTGTCAGTCCCTCTGCCACGGCCTACCCTTTGGACCCCATGGACTGTAGCCCACCAGGCTCCTCTGACCAGGGCATTCTCCAGGCGAGAATACTGGAGTGGGCTGCCATGCCCTCTTTCCAGGGGATCTTCCCGAAGCAGGGACCAGATCCAGGTCTCCTGCATGGCAGGCGGATTCTCTACCGTCTGAGCCAGCAGAAAAGCCCCATAAGGAGAAGGGAAATCTACGAGAGTACCCTAACCCGGAGCTTTCACAGAAAATGTCTGTCAGACAATAGACTGCACGTTGCCCACAAAGGTCCGTCGAGTCAAAGCTAGAGTTTCCCCAGTATGCACGTACGGATGTGAGAGCTGGACCATAAAGAAGGCTGAGTGCCAAAGAATAGACGCTTTTGAACTGTGGTGTTGGAGAAGACTCTTGAGAGCCCCTTGGACGGCAAGGAGATCCAACCAGTCCATCCTAAAGGAAATCAACCCTGAATATTCACCGGAAGGACTGATGCTGAAGCTGAAGCTCCAATACTCTGGCCACCTGATGCAAAGAACTGACTCACTGGAGAAGACCCTGATGCTAGGAAAGATTGAGGGCAGGAGGAGAAGGGGACGACAGAGGGTGAGATGGTTGGATGGCATCACGGACTCGATGGACATGAGTTAAAGCAAACTCCAGGAGACAGTGATGGACAGGGAGGCCTGGCATGCTGCGGTCCATGGTGTTGCAAAGAGTCGGACAAAAGTGAGGGACTGGACAACAGATGAGAGACGAGCCCAACACCACATTCAAAGCACCTAAAGCACTCTTGGAACACAGCAACCTAAAGACCATTCAATTAAAAAATGGACAGAAGAAAGGATGAATCGTTGAATAGGATGAACAGTTCTAGGCAAACAGTTGTAAACCAAATTCCCTCCCATTTGGTGAGTTTACTGCAATATTAATTCTTCTTTTAATATTTATTCCTTTATTTGACTGTGCTGGGGCTTAGCTGCGGCACGTGGGATCTGGCTCCATGACCAGGGATTAAACACTGGGAGCACAGCCTCTCAGCCACTGCACTGCCAGTGGCCTTCCATATGGCCTCTGTTTTATGTTTAGGTCTTTTTGCCTCAAGGCATGTGAGGTCTTAGCTCCCCAGTCAGGGATCCAACACACATCCCCTGCATTGGAAGGCAGATCACCTGCTGGGCCACTGGAGAAGTCCTCTCCCATCTATGCTTAAGCTTTAATTTCACGTGTCATTTAGAATAAGTGCCCTTTACAATAAACTATTTTCCTCTGTCTGTATTAGTCGCTCAGTCGTGTCTGACTCTTTGTGACCCTGTGGACTGTAGACCACTGTTCCCTTCTCCAGGGGATCTTCCCAACCCAGGAATCGAACCAAGGTCTCCTGCATTGCAGGCAGATTCTTTACCAACTGAGCTACAATTCACAACTAAGAATTCCTCTGTCCATGGGATTTCCCAGGCAAGAATCCTGGAGTGGTTTGCCATCATTTTCCTAAATAGGGCACATTTTTCATCTGCGAATAGTCAAAAATACAGTAGACACTCTCACTCTATCAGAGTGATTATAACCCGATGGACGTGTTCACTGTTGCAACATTTCTCAGTATACACAGATAAAATGTGACCTGTTAGGCAAAGCAGTCTCTTTTAAGCGACACATCAATTGTCAAAACTTCATGTTACAGATAGCAGGTGAAAGCACACACACACACAAAATCACGTGGAGGTGAGCCAAGTCTGTTTTACAACTGTATTCTGGGAAAAGTCAAAATTTGTTTTTGGCCTATAGTTTAAATTAATGCTTCTCTGGTGGCTCAGACAGGAAAGAATATGCCTGCAATGCAGGAGACCTGGGTTCGATCTCTGGGTGGGGAAGATCCCTGGAGGAGGGCATGGCAGCATACCCCACTATTCTTGCTGGAGAATCCCATGGACAGAGGAGTCTGGTAGGCTACATACAGTCCATGGGGTCACACAGAGTCAGGCACGACCGAGTAATTTTCACTTTCCCTGACTGGGTGTTGCTGCTGCCAGGGGAAATGTCACCATGGGCTCGTGGACGGGAGCGCTTCGCTGAATGGCTCAGAGGAGGACTCAGCATGCCGGGACCTGCCCGGGGACGGTCTTGGGACACCTACCAAACTCAACGGGCTGGCTCCAGGCGCCCCAGTGGGCCTTCCGGGCGTCCGCTGTCCTTATCTTCACAGTATGTTTTGCTTTGGATCCCGGTTTTGGAAAGTTGTACCTATTCCCTGAGTCACCAAACACCACAATCTTTGGAGAAAGCAGAAAGTTAGAGTTGTGACCTGTGTTGAGAAAAAGATTGGCGGGGGGGAGGGTGTCTTTTCAGTTGGCCAATTGGAGAGAAACATTCAAGCCCACACCCTCCCAACCTGGGTGTGAATGTTGTAATTTGCGTCCTGAATACTGCAAAGACATGAGTAGATAAATAAAGAGAATGGGTGACTGTCCTGAATTTTCTGAGTGACTACTCGTGGGGCTCCTGGCATCGTTCAGTACAGATGAAACAATAGTTGAGGAACTGCGGAGGATGTGGACAGACCCACAGACGGGTCATGGCCCCGCAAAGGATGCTCAGAGGACCCAGTTCAACTTCCTCATCGGACAGAGGAGGTTGCATGGCAACCCACTCCAGTGTTCTGGCCTGGAGAATCCCATGGACAGGGGAGGCTGGTGGGCTACATTCCATGGAGTCACAGAGAGTCGGACACGAATGAAGCGACTGGGCATGACCACACACACGTAGGATTAAACAAGGGTGATATTTAGGGTCAGGGTCGTCACTCACCAGCTGACTTCTACTGCTGCTGGTATCATGCTAGAAAAGAACCGAAACCAAAATAGAATATTTACTATTCTACATCTTGAAAGTTTTTCATAGATCTCCTCCCATCTCCCCTTTCCATGAAGTCAAGAGAAAACAAAACAGTCAGTACTCAACAAACAGCTGAGCTCCTTATATTCCCCACTACGCCAGAGGTGGACCCACATAAAAGGAAGAAACCAGTCCACAGGACAGAGGGTGGACTTACTCACAGCTACTAGAGAAACATAGCTGGTGGTTGACCATATGAAGAACCCAAATGGGCTTCGAGGACAGCGTCTTCCTGTCTACACTAGGTATGGGAGGATGTGAGGAGAGGATGCTCCCTTTCTACACTGGGTCAGGGGGACGTGAGG
>SNSB01003464.1:407419-423555 GCA_012922965.1 Capreolus pygargus
AGGGGGTGAGTCACGTCTACACAGGGTCAGGGGGACGTGAGGACGTGAGTCACGTCTACACTGGGTCAGGGGGACGTGAGGGGGTGAGTCACGTCTACACTGGGTCAGGGGGACGTGAGGGGGAGAGTCACGTCTACACTGGGTCAGGGGGACGTGAGGGGGAGAGTCACATCTACACTGGGTCAGGCGTACGTGAGGAGGTGAGTCACGTCTACACTGGGTCAGGGGGACCTCAGGAGGGTGAGTCACGTCTCCACCGGGTCCAGGTGGAACAGAATGAGCCTTCTTGCTTGTCTCTACTGGATTCTGGTACGGGAGGAGAGCATCTTCCTCGCCCACGTGGGTTCCGGGGGTCATAGGGAAAGGGTTCCCTCTTGTCTACACTGGGTGCAGTGGACCTGAGTGGCGGGCTCTCGTCTAACATGGGTCCCGTGGACGTGCAGTAGAGGGATCCTGCTTTCTCATCTGCACGGGGGCTGGGCAGACAGGCTTCCGTGGCCTGTCCCGTGTCCTCGCTGGCCCAGCTGGACTTGGAGTAGACGCCTCTAGTCCCTGGGTCCCAGGGGACGTATAGCAGAGTGATGCTGCTTTCTTCTGTACGCTGAGTCTGGGCAGCCAGGTTTCCGAGGGCTCACCCGTGTCCACACGGGGCCCAGGTGGCCTTGCAGCGGACCCTGGATCTCCCCTGACGCCCACCCCTCCCGCACGCTCTTTGGTGTCGGGCGGCGGGGCTGCCTGCCAGGCTCCCCGGGGCTCACTGGCCTGCTCGGAGCCGAGGCCGCTCACCCATCTCTGGACGTCCAGCTGGTACTGGAACTCCCTGCTGGACCGAGGCTGCCGCGTCCTGGGCTGCTGCCAGCGGATGAGGCAGTGGGACTCGTTGCAGTGGACGCTGATGTTGTCGGGAGCGTTGTACCGCTCTGTAAGAGACCCCCCAGGGAGCGTTGTACCGCTCTGTAAGAGACCCCCACCCCAGAGACATCTGTGATGTGGAGCGCTTCCCCCGGACCACGGAGGGGAGACCCGTTTCTGCCATCCCGACACGGAGGAGCTCCCGATTTCACCAGGGGGAGGGAGCAGGTTCCGAGCCTGCAATCATTCGTCTGGAAGCAAGGGCTGCTGGCTCTCACCAGGAGCGAGCATTCAGACGTGGGAGCGGGTGTCCTTTCAGATGCTCCAAAAAGGGACCACGATTTCTGACCTCCAGAACCCTGGGACAAAACATTTCCGCTCTTTGAAGCCTCCCTGTCTGTGGTCATTTTTTATAGCATGTCCGGGAACCTCAACGCAGATGCCTACACAAATTCTGTCACATCAAACTAACCAGTGCTTTTGAATTAAGGGTGCTTGTTCTCACCTATTTCCTTTAACAGCAAAAGTGAGTCGAAGAACTGGATCCCCGTTTCCCGGCTGCTGCCGTTAACCAGGAAGTAACTGTACGACGTTAACCCCGAGAGGTTTCGGAGGTGACATCCCACGTGGGTCCCCGAGTCTCTCAGGTAATGAGGACATTCCCTTTCGATTCTTTTCCTGTGAGATCCCCGAAACGTTCAGAGAACCGTCAGGGCGGTCTTCCCTTCTGCACATCCTCTCTCAGGGGGGTCTACGTGAGGTGGACACTTACTTTGATCGCGTGTACAAAAAATACTGGACGTCCCCGGGGGCCGCTCGGCCCTTGGCCCAGCTGCAGTTCATGAAATCCGTGTCGTAGATGACGCAGGAGAAGTTCCGGGCAGCTGTGCCCTCCCTGCCTGGGAAGGGACAGAAACAAAACAATGACGCTTAAATGGGGATGGACCTGACAGCTTCATGGTTCAAAGAAGAATCAATACCAGTCCTTCTCAGGGTCTTCCCGAGAAGCAGAAGAGTAAGTTCCAGGGATCTAACACACAAGGCGATGGATACAGTTGACAATACTTCATTGTCCACTTGAAATTCCCTAAGAGGAAAGAAATGAAATTAAAAGACGCTTGCTCGAAGGAAGAAAAGCTATGACCAACGTAGATAGCATATTAAAAGGCAGAGACATTACTTTGGTGACAAAGGTCTGTCTAGTCAAAGCTATGGTTTTTCCAGTGGTCATCTATGGATGTGAGAGCTGGACTATAGAGAAAGCTGAGCGCAGAAGAATTGATGCTTTTGAACTGTGGTGTTGGAGAAGACTCTTGAGAGTCCCTTGGAGTGCAAGGAGATCTAACCAGTCCATCCTAAAAAAAATCAGTCCTGAATAGTCATTGGAAGGACTGAGGCTGAAGCTGAAACTCCAACACTTTGGCCACCTGATGCGAAGAGCTGACTCACTGGAAAAGCCCCTGATGCTGGGAAAGATTGAAGGCGGGAGAAGGGGACGACGGAGGATGAGATGGTTGGACGGCATCATCGACTCGATGGACATGGGTCTGAGCAAGCTCCAGGAGTTGGTGATGGACAGGGAGGCCTGGCGTGCTGCAGTCCATGGGGTCACAGAGTGAGACCAAACTGAACTGAAGAGGGAAGATCCCTTCAGGGTTCTCACCACACACACACACACAAAAAACCAACCAAGCAACCAAGAAGAACAGACACGACCGAAAAGATGCATTAACAGCTTGTTTGCAGTCATCGTTTCGCGGAGCGCATATACGTTGAAACAGCACATGTGGGAATTCCCTGGCCGCGCAGTGGTTAGGGCTCCGCAGTTTCACTGCTGTGGGCCTGGGTTCAATCCCCAGCCAGGGATGTCAGATTCCACAAGCCGCAGAGGACCGCCAAAACCCAAAACACCGAAACGACAAAGCCCAAAAAATCCCCAAAGATACACAACTGCTGTGCATCAAACATATCTCCGTGAAGCTGAAAAAGGCGGGACGGTGGAGTCTGAATGCTCGAGGGGAGCAGAAGGGTCACCCGCCGTGTTTTCCCCACCTGGGTTACTGTAGACCAGCCTTTCCGAAAGCCGTCTCTGGTTGACATTTACTTGGACGGTGAGCGTGACTCCCCCGTGGAGAGAACAGTCTGGAAATGTGCAGTGACATTCGTTGTCTTTCACCTGAAGAGAGGCAACCAGCCAGTGAGTTAAGAAAAACCTGTCTTCTTTCCTTTCATCCTCAAACGCTATCTGCTCCCACACTGACCCCCGTCACGACGTCCACCTCCCTACGTGAAATCTCGCCCAGGTACCTTCTTTGAGAAGAGGCCCGCTAACTAGCAAGGTTCAGAAAGTCAGCGTTAAGAGCTCACCTTTTTAAAAAAAAGAAAAAAATTTATTTTTAATTGGAGTTATAATTGCTTTGGGCTTCCCAGGTGGCTCAGTGGATAAAGAATTTATCTGCAATGCAGGTGACTCAAGAGACATGGTTTCCATCCCTCGGATGGGAAAGATCTCCTGGAGGAGGGCATGGCAGCCCACTCCAGTATTCTTGCCTGGAGAATCCCATGGACAGAGGAACCTGGCAGGCTACAGTCCATAGCATCGCAAACAGTCAGACACAACTGAAGGGACATGCACGTAATGGCTTTACAACGTTCTGCTAGTTTTTGCTGCAACAACGTGAATCAGCTAGAAGTATACCTCTGTCCCCTCCCTCTTAAACCTCCCTCCGAACCCACCTGGAGCTCACCAGGGATCTTGCAAAAACACAGAGTCTGGTTACACAAGTCCAGGTGAGGTCTGGGAGCCTCTGTTTCTCACAAAACTCCCAAGGGATGCAGGCTGGACCGCTCTTTGTGCCCTCACCGCTTTACCTTTCTCTGGAACCTCACGCTCCCCACGTGTGTTTTTGGCCACAGCATGCAGCCTGTGGGAATCTTAGTTCCCCGACCAGGGACTGAACCCACAACCCCTCCACTGGAAGCTCAGAGTCTTAAACCAGCAGGCAAGTCCCCGCACCCTCTTCTATGGGATTTATTTTTCTTGTCTGATCTGATAGTCATCATTCTCTCACGGATGGCATCCTGACACTGGATCCAAGTCAGTCTGTTCAGTTTGTTTCCACGTAACAGGCGGAGCGAATGCTGTTTCTTTCTGAGGATCAAGTCTAGCTTGTGGACCAACTAAGTCAAAGAACATGGCTCTCCCCCCAGGGAGAGCCAGCCTACTGAATACATCCTGGAGATGAGGGTCACTTCCCTGGTGCACCTCGAACCATGACTTCCTTGATGCAACCCCAGTCACGCTTGCGTTTTTGTCTCCCAAGCTTGACGTGGAGGGAATAAATTGTAGAATATCCTTTTCTACAAAGGATAGCAATGGGGCCCGTCCAATCTACCTCCTTGTTGCTGCTCAGCCCCTCAGTCCGCCTCTTTGCGACCCCATGGACTGCAGCATGCCAGGCTCCCCTTGTCCTTCACCATCTCCCCGAGTTTCCTCAAGCTTGTGCCCACACCACCTCACCTTTTTCTTAATCAGCCCCTTCTCCTTGTGAATCAACACGCATTCCCCGTGCGTAGTGTTCTCCTTGCAGTCCCAAGTCAGCTTCGTCGTCTTTGGGTCAAACTTCACATTGAGACTGGAATTTGGCTTCACGGTTGGAAGATCTGGAAGACGTGACCTCAGGAATAAAAAAAAAATCCCCCTTTCCCAACTCCATACCCACTTAAGCAATTCGTCTCAGGTCTTGCAAGCAAGGATCGGCGTTGGGGATCAACTGTCAACCACCTCTTGTCAAATACTCTTTGCCCTCTACCGTCTTTCCCGTCTCTGCTTCCTGCCCCTTTCTCCAAGTGGAAGGATGTTTCTGTGGTTGTTTTCAGTCACTAAGCCATGTCCGACTCTTTGTGACCCCCCGGACTGTAGCCCGCCAGGCTCCTCTGTCCGTGGGATTCTCCAGGCAAGAATACAGCAGTGGGTTGCCATGTCCTCCTCTGGGGGCGGGGGGGAGGGTCTTCCCAACCCAAGGATGGAACCCGTGTCTCCTGCAATGCAGAGACATTCTTTACCTCTGAGCCACCAGGGCAGGCCAAGGGGAGATGTCTACTGTGAAAATCAATGAAGACCAAGCAAGTGAGAAGGAGCGGAGGCTGTCTACTCCCATCTTGCCACGGGCACCATCACCCGTGTCTGCAGGATGGATGGGGGACTATTCACAGAACCACAGGGGGTGAACACAACAGGAGGTATAACGCTGGCAGACTGCTGAATCGAAGGAAAATCATGAGACTAGACACAGCCATACCCATGGCTATGCCTACAGGCATGCCAACAAAGGTCCGTCTAGTCAAAGCTATGGTTTTCCCAGTGGTCACGTATGGATGTGAGAGCTGGGCCACACAGAAAGCTGAGCTCCGAAGAATTGATGCTTTTGAACTGAGGTGTTGCAAAAGACTCTTAAGGGTGCCTTGGACTGCAAGGAGATCAGACAAGTCCATCCTAAAGGAGAACAGTCCTGAATATTCATTGGAAGGACCGATGCTGAAGCTGAAACTCCAATCCTTTGGCCACTTGATGTGGAGAATCGACTCATTGGGAAAGACCCTGATGCTGGGAAAGATTGAGGGCAGGAGAATAAGGGGACGACAGAGGATGAGATGGGTGGATGGCATCACCGACTCCATGGACACGAATTTGAGCAAGCTCTGGGAGTTGGTGATGGACAAGGAGGCCTGGCGTGCTGCAGTTCATGGGGTCGCAAAGAGTCAGACACGACTGAGCGACTGAACTGAACTGATAGGCATGTGCCTCAGAAGCTGGGGTCCGGGGAACGGGCGAGGCAGAAAGAGGTCAGGCACGTTCACATACTCACCCTGCTGCTCCTGGGTGAGGAGCCACGCAGAGTCAAGCACCATAGACAGGAGAACAACCAGGGCCAGGAGACTCGTGCGGCTTCCCGGACGATGCAGAAGCTCTGCAAGGAGAGAAGAACCAGCCTTCCTGGGAGTCTTGACGCAGACACCAGTGATGTTTCCCCAGGGAGATGGGGGAAAAAACAAAACCCACAGGACTCTCTCCAGGGTGGTGGTCAGCATCGACAATGTGACCTGGCCAGCATCCTGGGTCACTTGCTTACAGGGGTTAAGACTCCACACTCCCAATGCAGGAGGCCTTGGTTTCGATCCTTGGTCGGTGTACTAAGATCCCCCAGGGTACGCAGTGCAGCCAAAAAATAAATAAATTAACTAAATAGACAATTTGAAAGAGGGTTCAAAGTGCATGGGCTTCCCAGGGGGCGCTAGTGGCAGAGAATCTGCCTGCCAACAGAGGAGACTTAAGACATCTTGGTTTGATCCTTGGGTTGGGAAGGTCCCCTGGAGGAGGGAATGGCAACGCACTCCATTATTCTTGCCCAGAGAATCCCATGGACAGAGGAGTCTGGCGGGCTATAGTCCGTGGGGTCCCAAAGAGTCGGGCATGACTGAGCGAGATAGCACACACAGAGTGCATGATTCGAATTCTATGACTTTCTGGAAAAGGTAAAACTACAGCTGAGCACAAAAGAATCGATGCTTTCAAACTGTGGTGGTGGAGAACCCTACTGAGAGTCCGCTGGACTGCAAGGAGATCAAATCAGTCCATCCTAAAGGAAATCAGTCCTGAATATTCATTGGAAGGACTGAAGCTGAAGCTGAAGCTCCAATACTCTGGCCGCCTGATGCAAAGAGCTGACTCCCTGGAAAAGACCCTGATGCTGGGGAAGATTGAAGGCGGGAGCAGAAGGGGATGACAGAGGAAGAGATGGTTGGATGGTATCATTGACTCAATGGACATGAGTCTGAACAAACTCCAAGAGATGGTGGAGATGAGTCTGAACAAACTCCAGGAGATGGTGAAGGACAGGGAGGCCTGGCGGGCTTCAGCCGAAGGAGTCTCAAAGAGTCAGGCACGAGTAAGTGACTGAACAGCAACAATGGATACTGAAAAAGCATCAGTGGTTGTCAGGGGTTATGATAACAGGAGAGATGAACAGGTGCAGGACAGGAAACTTTTAGGGCAGTGGAAATATTCTGCTCTAATGACGGATACATGCCATCACACATTTGTCCAAACCCCCAGAACGTCCAACAGCAAGTTCAGTTCCGTTCAGTCCAGGTGCTCACTCGTGTCCGACTCTTTGCGACCCCATGGACTGCAGCACGCCGGGCCTCCCTGTCCATCACCAACTCCTGGACTTTACTCAGACTCATGTCCATTGAGTTGGTGATGCCATCCAACCATCTCATCCTCTGCCGTCCCCTTCTCCTCCTGCCCTCAATCTTTCCCAGCATCAGGGTGTTTTCCAATGACTCAGCTCTTCGCATCCGGCAGCCAAAGTATTGGAGTGACCCCCTAATGCAAATTATGACTTTGAGTCAAGAATATAGCGTCAAACTTGCTCCATCAATTGCAAGAGACATTCCACACTGACGCTTGGTGTCCACCATTGCGGAACTAACTGTAGGGGGAAGTGGGTACACAGGAATTCCCAACACTTTCCAAACCTCATGTTTCTGCAAACCTATACTCGCCCCAGACAAATAAACTCGAATAACATTAAACAAAAAAATTAGGGACTTCCCTGGTGGTTCAGGCGTTAAGATGGAGAGCTTCCCATGCAGGAGGCTCAGATTCCATCGCTGGCTGGGGAACTAAGATGTCATATGCTGCACATCTCGGGCAAAAATATAAAATTAAAAGATTAAACTTAAAAAAAAAAAACTACAAAGGTACCGTGCTCTAGCCCTCACAAAGCCACACTCCACAGAAAACAGCTGATTGTCCAGCTGGGTTTAGGGTGGCACCTGTGGATGTGCCCACCGTTTCCCCAGTGGTGTTTTTAGGTTGTGTTTCCCCGGTGGCTCAGATGGTGAAGGGCCCGCCTGCCAATTCAAGAGACTCGGTTTTGATTTCCGGGCCGGGAAGATCCCCTGGAGGAGGGCGCGGCAACCCGCTCCAGCGTTCTCATCCGGAGAATCCCTCCCACGGACAGAGGAGCCTGGCGGGGCTATGGTCCACGGGGCCTCCAAAAATCAGACCCGGCTGGTTCTAGTCGGGGTGATTCCTTTCCGGTATTGCTGCCGCTTGCAATGTGCCTTTACATTTGGGCGCGGTGCACATCTCCATTTGTCTCCAGCTCCGTTCTAGCAGACCCCCTCCTCATCTCCCCCTGCTCCTCCTCATCTCCCCCTGCTCCCGGGAATCCCATCCTCTGGACCCTGTATCTTTACCCAGAGGGTTCCCCCCTACCTGTCTCTATTTTACCAGGCACGGTCGAATTTTCGATCATGTGCTTCGGTTTTTGGAGTCTACCAGTCTCAAGGAGGCTTCCTGTCTCTTGGGGAGTTCCTTTCCTGGGGGTTGCCGTGAGAAATGACACGCTATTTTTCTCTGATCTTTTTTTCCTCTTTGCCTGTTTCCCTGTATCTCTCCCTTCCTTTTCTCCCCCTCCCTGCATCCCTGCATCGTTCCTGTCTCCTTCCATCTTCCTCTTCCTCCCTCTGGTCCTCACAGAGCATCTTCCACCTCTCCACTCAGCCGTAGCTCCGCTCCGCTCCGAGGACCTTGCATCTCGGACGCACGTCCAGTTCAGAGCCTTCAGGCTCCAGTCCCCACCCAGGGGGCTTCGTCCACCCTCTACCCAGGCGCTCGGACCCCCTGAGGGACCCACCACCCGCAGATGGCCGCTGTACATTCCGCATGGCATCCCATTCTTGGCCCGCGTCTCCTGTCTGGCGACACAGGATTCCCTCCATGGGGGGATCCTCCTGGCTCCCGCGGGCATCTCCACCAGGAAAGACGCCCCCCACGTCCCTGCACCCCAGCTGCCCTCGCTCGCCCAGTCCCCCTGGGTCACGTCTCAGAGATACGTTCATGACGGTCGCAGTCTGCTGACCCTTCACATGCTCCAGACCCTGCACACGCTCCTGCTCAGTCGTGAGTCTGACTTTACAACCCCATGGGCTGCAGCCCCGCCAGGCTCCTCTGTCCTTGGGATTCTCCAGGCAAGAATCCTGGAGTGGGTTGCCAGGCCCTCCTCGAAGACATCTTCCCAACCCAGGGATTGAACCTACGGCGTTTCCTGCATCTTCTGTCTTGCAGGCAGATTTTTTTTTTTTTGTAACTGCTGAGGCACCCGAGAAGTTCCCACCCCAGAAGCTCCCACCACCCCCTCCCCCGACACCCTCAGCATCTCTGCTAAGTCCCCTGGGCCTCTTACGTTTAACTCTCTGCTGTTTCCAGATACCCACCCTCCTCTGCCCACTTCCCCGCTTTCTCTTCTCAGACTCATTCAGACAGTCTGCATTTTCACCAGGTCTTCTGGGCCAGATGCCGAGGATGGAGGACTGCAAGCACCCTCCCCCCTTAGGGACAGGGACACCTGTCCGTCAGCACTCCTGGGGACAAGCACCCAGCCTCAGATTCCTGCCCCCCGCCCCAACACCTTCTGCCCCGTTCCCCCCAGGGAACCTCACTTGCCATCACAGCGGGGGGAAAAACCAAACCAAACCAAACCACCCACCAGAACCGTTGCAACTTTCCCACCTGACCGTCATTTCTTGTTCCCCCACCTCAGGGACCCACCCCACGACCCCGCCCCACGCAGACTTCGTCTTTCTCGGGGGTCTGCTGTCCGATCCCCTCCAGGGGAGGCTGTTTTCCTGCAGTGGGGAGGTGGTGCGGTTGCCTGCCCACTGCACCCTGGAACCTCTCCGAGAGGACCTTCCTCAATCAACACACACCCATGGCTCTTGCTGCGCGCCTGGATTTTCACATCTGCAATTTGCGAAACGTCTGTGGTCTGAGCTTTGCTTAACGGGAGACGGGGCGGGGGGAGGAGGGGACTGCAGCCTGACCCATCTCCGCATCTCCTCGGTGACGGCAGCACCCGTCTTACCAAGCTCCCCGAGTCCCGCTTTCTCCTCCGCGGGGCATAGTGTTGTACCGGTCTCTGGGTCGGCACGGGCGGTGGACACGCAGAGGGGGTTACCCACGTGTCATCCCCCCCAACGGACTCATCAACACCCTTCACCCCAACTTCTCCACTCACTTCCTGTGCATTGAACTCCCGTCGGCTTCCTGCTCATCGTGATGGAGCAAAAACCAGAAACTGCTGTAACCTTGACTGAAAAAAGAGTTCTCATGTACCACAAAGGGACTCAGAAATCCAGCCCCAGAAGCTGCTCGCTTCAAACAATCAGTTCATCGCAGGCCCCGGCTCTTGGTCAAGGATTGTGAGGAAATCTCTGAAGGAGACTCTGCAATGAGCGTAATACATCCTAGCATTGGAGAAGACTCTTGAGAGTCCCTTGGATTGCAAGGAGATCCAACCAGTCCATCCTAAAGGAAGTCAGTCCTGAGTATTCACTGATGCTGAAGCTGAAGCTCTAATACTTTGACCACCCAATGCGAAGAGCTGACTCATTGGGAAAGACCCGGATGCTGGGAAAGATTGAGGGCAGGAGAAAAAGGGGACGTCAGAGGATGAGATGGTTGCATGGCATCACCGACTCGATGGACATGGGTTTGAGCAAACTCCGGGAGCCGGTGACGGACATGGAGGCCTGGCGTGCTGCAGTCCACGGGGTCGCAAAGAGTCAGACACGAATGAGCGACTGAATAACGACATGATGTGTCTAATTCAGGCAATCCCTGGTTTAATTGTCACTCCCATCCTACGAAGCACTTCCAGGAGCCTCACAGAAGTGGTCAGAAGACTGAAACCCACAGAAATCTTATTGCTGTTTCACTTAATTTTGCCTTTTCTTTTTTTGGAATTCAGGCTAAATTCACACGGGATGCAAGCCTGTATGCTCAGTCGCTAAGTCGTGTCCAACTCTCTGTGACTCCGCGGACCGTAGCCCACCAGGCTCCTCTGTCCACGGGGATTCTCCAGGCAAGAACACTGGAGTGGGTTGCCATTTCCTGCTCCAGGGGATCCTCCCGAACCAGGGAAGGAACCCGTGTCTCCTGCATCGGCAGACCGATTCTTTACCAGCTGAGCCACCCGGGAAGGCCCCTGGTGCAAGGCAGTGGCAGTCCGCACATCCGCAAAGCCTGGCTGCAGAACCTTCCCGTCTCCTCAAGGGAGACCTGTCCCCGTGAGCCATCAGCCTCCACCCCTCGTCCCCCAGCGCCTCCGACCACACACCCACTTTCTGCCTCCATGGACTCCCCTCTGCTGCTTTGCTGCCTATAAATGGAATCGAGTCGTCCTTTGCTTCTTCATGCCCACTTTCCCTTCTTGTTTTGGTAGTCAACAGGCCGCGCTTTCTTTCCCCATTTAAAGATTTCAGTTTTGAGACCAGGTAGGCTGGGCGGAGGGGACTGCCGCCATGTCTCAGATTCAGGGCATGCCCTGTGGAGGGGGCTGGGTAACCGGGAAGCCAGTCCAAGGGGACCCTGGCACGAGCTTGCCCGTGAAGCTCACCACGGTTTTAGGCGTGCCAGGGAGAGCGTGAGTGGAAGTCGCTCAGTCGTGTCCGACTCTGTGCGACCCCATGGACAGTATGGGATTCTCCAGGCCAGAATACTGGAGTGGGTAGCCTTTCCCATCTCCAGGGGAAGCTTCCCAACCTAGGGATCGAACCCAGGTCTCCCCCATTGCAGGCAGATTGTTTAGCAGCTGATCCACCAGGAAAGCGCAAGAATGCTGGAGTGGGTAGCCTATCCCTTCTCCAGCGGATCTTCCCGACCCAGGAATCGAACTGGGGTCTCCTGCACTGCAGGCGGATTCTTGACCAACTGAGCCACACAAAACGCAACGCCAGCGTCCCAGGCAAGACCTGTAACCCCAACGGGCCCCCATCACCCCGGCACACACACAGCTCGCTAACCCAAGTCTGGTTTCCAGTCCCCACAGACACGGGCTGGCCCCGGGGAACTCCGAAATCTCCCACCCTGACCTGGCCAACTCCCCCCGGGGCTCATCCGGACCCAAGAACATGGCGCCCACACGCTACCCCCCAGCGGTCATGCCGTCTGCCTGGGCGCCCTGCATCGGAAAGGTGTTTTAACTGCACACCCTCAGGTTACCAGGGCTTCCCAGAGTGTGCGCATGGAACAGAATCCGCCTGCCCATGCAGGAGACCCAGCTTTGACCGCTGGGTCGGGAAGATCCCCTGGAGGTAGGGCACGGCCACCCACTCCAGGATTCTTGCCTGGAGAATCCCCACGGACAGAGGCGGCCGGCGGGGCTACAGGCCATGGGGTCGCAGAGTCGGACGCGGCTGAAGTGAGTTAGCACCCGGTGCAGCAGGGCAACTTTTGTTCTGACCCACCTGGAGCGCCAGCCGTCCGGGGCAGCAACAGAAACAGGAATAAGACTTTCGGGGACCCTGGGGGTCAAGGGGGACCGGGTTACACCCCACCCCTCCGACACACATACCCCACGCTCGCATCTGCCGACCTGCGATCCCCATCGCTCTCCCGCGAGGCTCGCCCGTCTGAGTGCCCAGACGCCTCTCTTCCTCATCCGACAGTGACGGCTGGACGCCTTCAGCTGTGTTCCTCTTTTCTTCCCCTCGATTCCCTCCCTTCCCCTTGCCACGCCTGCCGCTAGGAGGAACTGGGACAGGGGGGTCCTGTGGTCTCCTCCATACCTGCTCCCATCCACTCACGAGGAGGAGGTCGTCTTTCCTAGAGTTGGGCCGGACGCTTCACCAAGTCTTCTCAGAGCAGGGACCAGGTGTGTCTGGTCTCACTGGCCATTTTAATTTTTCTTTTTTAAATTTATTTGATGTTTTGGACCCTGCTGTGGTTTTCTCGAGCTGGGGCACACAGGCTTGTCACTGCAGCGGCTTCTCTTTTGCAACGTGGGTCCAGGGCCCCCCGGGTTTCGGCAGTTGTGACGCACGGGCTTACTTGCTCCAGGGAACGTGGGATTTATCCCCCCCGGTTGGGGATCGGACGCCTGTCTGCTGCACTGTCAGGAGGGTTCCTCACCACTGGGCCCACCAGGGAAGCCCCTCAGCAACCATTTTCATCACAGACGTGGAGAGGGTCATCTTCCCAAGGACGGGACCCGGAGCTTCCCCAAGTCGACTCAGATCAGTTACCAGGTTAGTCGCCACATCTCAGTCAGTTCAGTTGCTCGGTCGTGTCCGACTCTTTGCGACGCCATGGACTGCAGCACGCCAGGCCTCCCTGTCCATCACCAACTCCTGGACTTTACTCAAACCCATGTCCATTGAGTCGGTGACGCCATCCAACCACCTCATCCTCTGTGGTCCCCTTCTCTTCCCGCCCTCAATCTTTCCCAGCATCAGGGTCTTTTCCAATGAGCTGGCGCTTCGCAGCAGGCGGCCAAGGGATTGGCGCTTCAGCAGGTGTATCCGCTCTTTATTGGATCTCCTTACCATTAGGTCTCCACAGCGCCCTAAGTAGAGCTCCCTGTGACATTCAGTAGGTTCTCATTATCTACTATATACATAGTATCAATATGCACACTTATTGATATATCCTATATGTCAATGTGTATAACGATGTATCACCTACATCGTATCCACATCAATATGGGCTTCCCAGGTGGCGTTAGTGGTAAAGAGTCTGCATGCCAACGCAGGAGACGTTAAGAGACACGAGTCTGATCTCTGGGTCAGGAAGATTCCCCTGGAGGAGGGCATGGCAACCCACTCCAGTGTTCTTGCCTGGAGACTCCCACGGACAGAGGAGCCTGGCGGGCTGCAGTCCACGGGGTCACACAGAGTCAGACACGGCTGCAGCGACTTAGCACGCACGCCTCAACAGTGGATAGGCGTCCATCTCAATTTCCCAATCCATCCCACCCCCACCTCCCCCCTGAGTCCCTACGTCTGTGTCTCTGTTTCTGCTTTGCAAGCGGGAGCACCTCTGCCACGTTTCTAGATTCCGCATAAACCTGTCAAGATGCGACCCTTGGCTTTCTCTTTCTGACCCCCTTCAGTCTGTGCGACAGTCTCTGCGTTTTCACCTTCTGTGCTCTTTTTCATCTTCATCGCCCTGGCGTGTCCTGAGACCAGCTCAGACCTCCCAGCAGGGTCTGTGGACAAGGCAAACAAGTAAAGGAGAGGATGCCTGCTCCTGGGTGGCAGCTAAGAGTCCTTCGAGACAGTGTGCAGAGAGGTTGGAAGACGGGGCAGCGGGCCTGGGGGACAGAGTCCTCCAGAGTGACCGCCGACTTACAGGGTCTGCTGGCCGGGGACGGTCCCTTTAACACAGCGCGTGCGTGTTCCCATTTTCACTGTCTCTATTTGAGGCTTGGATTTCCCCCGCCACAATACACAGTACCTTTTACCCTTTATTAAAGGTTAACTGTGAGATTCCTTAAAAAACTGGAAATGGAACTGCCATATGACCCAGCAATCCCACTCCTGGGCATACACACCGAGGAAGCCAGATCTGAAAGAGACATGTGCACCCCAATGTTCATCGCAGCACTGTTTATCATAGCCAGGACATGGAAGCAACCTAGATGCCCATCAGCAGACGAATGGATAAGGAAGCTGTGGTACATATACACCATGGAATATTACTCAGCCATTAAAAAGAATTCATTTGAATCAGTTCTAATGAGGTGGAGGAAACTGGAGTCTATTATACTGAGTGAAGTAAGCCAGAAATAAAAACACCAATACAGTATACTAACGCATATATATGGAATTTAGAAAGATGGTAACGATAACCCTGTATGCAAAACAGCAAAAGAGACACAGATGTAAAGAACAGACTTTTGGACTCTGTGGGAGAAGGCGAGGGTGGGATGATTTGAGGGAAGAGCATTGAAACATGTCTATTATCTTATGTGAAATGGATCACCAGTCCAGGTTCGATGAATGAGACAAGCGCTCGGGGCTGGTGCAGTGGGATGACCCAGAGGCATGGGATGGAGAGGGAGGTCGGACAGGGGTTCAGGATGGGGAGCACACGTACACCCGTGGCTGATTCATGTCAATGTACGGCAAAACCAATACAATATTGTAAAGTAATTAGCTTCCAACTAAAATAAAGAAAAAAAAGACTTAGCAACTGAACAACAAAAAATGGACATATTTCAATCTTTTGGATGCTACAGCAAATAGACTTGTTTTCCGAATTTCATTTTTTGGATGGTCCACAGCACCTGTGTTTGTGTCTGAATCTTATGTCTTGCCGCCAGGCCAAATCTGGGTACTAGTTCAAAGATTTTTTTTTAGTTGAGCCTCGTCAAGATTTTCTATATATAACAGTCATCTGCAGATGGATACAGTTTTACTTCTCTTTTCTGATCTGCATGTTGAAAAAAATATTTTTTTTTCATTGAAGTAGAGTTCATATGCTGGGTGTGTTAGTTTACTCTGCATACGGCAGAGTGATTCACTTATACGTATGTGTGTGTATGCGTGCAAGCACGCTAAGTTGCTCAGTCATATCCGACTATGTGCGACCCCATGGACTACGGCCCACCAGGCTCCTCTGTCCATGGGATTCTCCAGGCAAGAATGCTGCAGTGGCTTGCCATGCCCTCCTCCAGGGGATCTTCCCCACCCAGGGATGGAACCTGAGTCTCTTATGTCTCCTGTATTAGCAGGTGGTTTCTTTACCAGTAAAGTATCTGGGAAGCACAGAGTACTATACTCAATACTTCAATAACCTATAGTGGAAAAGAATCCAAAAAAGAATATATTTATGTGAATCTGAACAAAAGTACAGTACCCTATACTATACAGTACATCCTTGTTGGTTATTGCATATTTTTTAAAATAATAAAATTTTAAACCATCATATATTTTTAAAATTTGCTTACATTTTAATACAATTGCTGACTGGCCTTGGCTTCCGCTCCACACCCTGGAGTGCATAGGACACCCCACGTCAGAGACACGTCGGGCCCCGGGTGTCAGCATGCTGAGGCTGAGGAACCCTGAGCAGGCGTGAGAGAGTCTGTCGCCTAACGATTTCAGTCTGCTTTTCTATCCATCTCTATTCTCTATGATTAGTATAATTATGCAATCATTTACCTATTATGTACCATGTATATGTACATATCTATTCCTCCATCCATCCAGCTATTTATCAATCCATCCATTCACCCATCCATCCACCCACGTATCAATTCATCCATCTATCTATTCATCTATCAATTCATCCATTCATATATACATACATGTATACATCCACCCATCCATCCATCTGTTTATCCATTCACCCATTCATCTATCCATCTATCCATCCATCTAGCCATCCATGCATCCATCTATCCATTCATCCATCTATTTATCCATACATCTAT
>SNSB01003464.1:423655-467353 GCA_012922965.1 Capreolus pygargus
ATCTATCCATCCATCCATAAATACATACATGTATCCATCCATCCTTCATCCATCCATCCATACCTATCTATCCATCCATCCATCCACCCATCCATCCACGTATGCACCTATGGCTGTGCTTCACAGACTGGGAGGACTTTACCCTCTGAGGGGACATATGACAACGTCTGGAGACTTTCTGGCCGTGATAGTGATGAGGGTAGGGGCTGCCCCCGGCATGCGGTGGGGGGAGCCCAGGGACATTCCTCCACACCCCACACAGGGCCCAGGACGCCCCCCATCAGAGACTCATCTGGCCCCAGACACCAGTGGGGCTGAGGCTGACCAGCTCAGCACAAACACTTGGTGACAGCCTCTCCTTGCCCTTTCTGCCCACACAGCTCCTCCCCACCCCCTCATCCACCAGAATCCCACGTTTCCGCCTTTCCCAGACTCTCCTCGGGGTCAGAGAAGAAAAGCAGTCATGGGGAGGCGGGGGTCAGAGCCTCTTCCACAGAAAAAACGGAGGTGTGGGCAGCAGGGCCTCAGTGACCCAGCGTTCGGGGGGGAGGAGGCAGCCCCCAAAGTTATAACATCGATTTTCCCAGAAAAGAAACCAGATGCCAGGAGACGCATTTCCCAACGACCTCACACAGTTTCTCAACTTCCTGGTGGGCTGAACCGGGCCTCATACTCAAGGGTGGGGGGAGGTGAGAGCTGGCTTCACTTCCTCCCAGACTCCAGGACAAAGATCTTCAGGCAGCAGGAAGGCTGTGCTGTTCCTTTTCTTTTCTTAAGTTTCATTTTATTCAAACTAGTATTACTGGCCATAGAAGAGGGCTGCGGGATCTTAGTCCCCTGAGCAAGAATGGAATCCAGAACCCTCCCTAAAGTGCAAGCTCGCAGGCTTAACCAATGGACCCCCAGGGAAGTCCCCATTTTAGAATTTTTTCATTGGAGTATGGAAGTGCAGTGAGAATATTAGTCGCTCAGTCGTGTCTGACTCTCTGAGACCCCAGGGACTGTAGCCCCGCCAGGCTCCTGTGTCCATGGGATTCTCCAGGCAAGAACACTGGAGTGGGTTGCCATTTCCTTCTCCAGGGGATCTTCCCGACCCAGGGATCAAACCCAGGTCTCCCACACTGCAGGCAAATTCTTTACTGTCTAAGCCAGCAGGGAAGCCCTAAGTTGGCAAACATAAGGGTTTTTTTTTTTTTTTTAATCTGTGAGTCTATTTTATAAATAAATTTATTTGCATCAATTTATTTTTAGATCCCACATATAAGTGATAGCATATGATATTTGTCTTTGTCTGACTTATTTCACTCAGTATGATAACCTCTAGTTACATCCTTGTTGTTGCAAATGGCACTATTCCATTCTTTTTTATGGCTGAGGCATATTCCCAGGAGGCTCAGGGGAAAAGCATCTGCCTGCCAATGAGGGAGACTCAAGCTCGATCCCTGGGTTGGGAAGATCCCCTGGAGACGGGAATGGCTACCCACTCCAGTATTCTTGCGTGGAGAATCCCATGGACAGAGGAGCCTGGTGGGCTACCGTCCACGGGGTTGCAGAGTTGGACACGACCGAGCTACTAAACAAGAACAATTACTTGGAAGCAACCTTGGAGTCCATCGACTGATGGGTACATAAAGAAGATGTGGTCCATGTATATAACGGAGTATTACTCAGCCACGAAAAAGAACGAAAGAATGCCATTGGCAGCAATACAAACGTAACCGGAGGATCAGGCTAGTAGAATACGTCGGACAGAAAAAGACCAATATCGTATGATATAGCTCATGTGTGGAATCAAGAAAAAAAGAGAGAGAGACACCAGTGAACTTACCTACAAAGCAGGAACAGACTCACAGACATACAGAACACACCTGTGGGTGCCAAGGGTGGATAAGCTGGGAGTTTGGAATGAACAGATACACACTGCTAGATGCAACATAGATAAAACACATGGACCTACTGTTCGGCGCAGGGAAGCATACACAATACCTTATATAAAATATACAGAAGCAACGATTTACTGTATAGCCCAGGGAACAATATTAGAATCTCGTAATGAGGTTTCAGAGAAGTCGCTCAGTCGTGTCCGACTCTTTGCAACCCCATGGACTATACAGTCTGCCAGGCTCCTCCATCCATGGGACTCTCTAGGCAAGAGTACTGGAGTGAGTTGCCACTTCCTTTTCCAGGGGATCTTCCCGACCCAGGGATCGAACCGGGTCTCTCACATTGCAGGCAGACTCTTGACCACGTGAGCCACCGGGGAAGCCTACAATGGAAAATAATCTGAAAAACATATATATATATATATATATATATATATATATATATATATAAAGTTTAAGGTCAGAAGACTTAAATAAGACCTAGTGTTAAAAATGAAGGAGTCAGGCCTTCTGGGTGGCTTAGTGGTAAAGAAACCGCCTGCTCACTCAGGGGACACAGATTGAATCCCTGGTCCGGGAAGATCCCACATGCCACAGAGCAACTAAACATACATGCCCCAAGTATCCAGCCTGCTCTCTAGAGGCTGGGAGCTGCACCTAGGGAGAAACTGCACACAGCGACACAGACCAGCGCAGCCAAAAAATGTTATTAAAAAAAAAAAAAAAACCCACCCTCGGAAGCAACCTCAGTGTTCATCAACAAAGAAATGGATAAAGAAGACGCGGCCTACACACACCATGGAATATTACTCAGCCATGAAAAAGAATGAAATCATGATGGACGTATGCACAGCACTGCATGTAACATAGATAGCCAGTAAGGACCTGCTGTAGCACACACGGACTTCTATTAAATGTCTCGTATGGTGATGGGGGTTTAGTCTGTCAGTCATGCCCGACTCTTTGCGACCCCATGGACTGTAGCCCACCAGGCTCCTCTGTCCATGGGATTCTCCAGGTGGGAATACTGGAGTGGGTAGCCTATCCCTTCTCCGGGGGATCTTCCCCACCCAGGGATCGAACTGGGTCTCCTGCGTTGCAGGCAGATTCCTTACCGACTGAACTACAAGGGAAGCACAATTATGTTACATAAAACACGCGAACACAAGGAAATACATTCACACCTTGTCATAACCTCTAAGGGAAAGCAATTTGAGAAAAATACATTATCAATATAAAGTTGAAGGTCAGTAGACATCAGTAAGAAACCATTCTTAGAAAGAGAAGAGTTGGGACTTCCCTGCTGGTCCAGTGGCTAAAACGCAGAGTTCCCAGTGCAGGGGCCTGGGTTCGATCCCTGGTTCAGGGAACTAGACCCAAAACATATCAACTAAAGATCAAACAGCCTGCCTGCCACAACTCAGGGCAAATAAACAAATACTGGAAAAAAAATATTAATAATAAGTAAGACTCTTGCTCCCTCACCTTCTGCCCTATTTTGCAGAAATACCTGAAAAAGCCTCCACAGACATTAAAGATGACATAAAGACATAGAAAACACAGAGAGAGGCCCACGGGGGGTGACAGAGTCAAACATCACCTGGAGTGACCACTGGGCAGAAGACAGACCCGGGGGGATGCACAGAACACTGTCCACCGCCTAGCTTGTGATGACCACCCTCTGCACACAGACAGAAATCCCCAAACCATGGCAGGTCCCTGGCGGTCCAGGGGTTCTGACTCTGAGCTTCCACCGCAGGGTGGGGCACAGGTTCGATCCCTAGTCGGGGAAACTAAGATCCCATAGGCTGCAGAGTAGCCAAAAAAAAAAAAAAAAAAAGACAAAAAGCAATCCCCAAACAAAAGCCCCCTGGGACCCGCACCTTCAATGATAGCAGGTGGAAAACGTGACCTCCTTGGGATTTCGCTGTAAAGAATCCGCCGGCAGATGCAGGAGACACAGATTCAATCCCTGGTCCAGGAAACAAAAAAACAACCCTCACTCCGTGAAGCCCAACGCAGCCCGCGCAACCCAACAAAGAGGTTGCATCTCCCCCCAACCACCCCACCCTGCTCGCCTCCACTAGAGAAAAAGCCCAGCCTGCAGCAAGCAAGACGCAGCCTGGGCCAAACATACACACAGAAATAAAAGGATTAAATGCACAATGCGCCCTCCTTACCTGCAGCTGCCGGAGGCGCAGCGGCCAGGACTTGAGTCTGGTGCTGGACCGTCACTCCGCGGGAGCCTCGAGGGCACGGCCTAACCACCTCTGAGCTGCCCCCCGGGAGACATTCCTGGCCCATCATATCATCGCCCCGGGGTCTCGCGGGCCCGCCCCCCGGGCTCACATCCCCGCCTCCTCTGTCTCCCCAGCGCCCCGCACCCAGGCTGCCCAGCGCCACTTTCACTTTCCCTTTGTGGAGTCCAGCTTTCCCGGAAGAAGAAATGGCCCCAGGGGCCCAGGATTCTCGCCTGGCACGCCCCGCGGCCAGAGGGTGCAGTCCTCCGAGGGGGTCGCAAAGACCCGGACGCGACGGAGCACGCATGCGCGCCTGCGCTGCGCCTGCAAGGAGCGCGACTGGCCCCTACTGACCGAAACTTCCAGATTCCGTCCTGGCAACAGCCTTCACTGGGAGGACTGATGCTGAAGCTGCAACTCCAGGGCCACCTGATGCATCGGGCCCCTGATGCATTGGACACCTGATGCATCGGGCCACCTGATGCAAAACTGACGCATTGGAAAAGCCCCTGATGCTGGGAAAGATTGAGGGCGGGAGGAGAAGGGGACGGCAGAGCATGAGATGGTTGCATGGCATCCCCGGCTCAGTGGACATGAGTTTGAGCAAGCTCCCGGAGTTGGTGATGGACAGGGAGGCCTGGCGTGCTGCAGTCCACGGGGTCGCAAAGACTCAGACACGACTGAGCGACTGAACGGAAACAGTTTTACCCACACTGCCTAAACCACCCTCCAGCAAGCCCTGAGCTGTCCCCAAAGCCTGTGCATTCAGGTCCTGCCGGGTGGAGCTTGGCAGGGTCGGTCCCCACCCCGGGCTCTTTAAGCTGCTGGGTGGTCTGGGGTGGGGGTGGGGGTGGGGGTGGGGGTGGGTGGTCTTGGCGCGGTTTGGAAGTTCTCGTCACTAGAGGTCAGTAGCGCTCTCTGCAAGCCCGATCCAAGTCAGCTGGTGTCCAAGGAGTTTTGCTGCCCTTGAAAGGGGCCTCTGGTTGGCACTGATATCAGGAACTCATCTTTGAACAAGCAAGAGTGTTCTTATGGCTGGGCGTAAGGAGTTTGGAAACTAAGATCATGGCATCTGGTGCCATCACCTCATGGGAAATAGATGGGGAGGCAGTGGAAACAGTGTCAGACTTTTTTTGGGGGGGCTCCAAAATCACTGCAGATGGTGACTGCAGCCATGAAATTAAAAGACGCTTACTCCTTAGAAGGAAAGTTATGACCAACCTAGATAGCATATTAAAAAGCAAAGACATTCTTTGCCAACAAAGGTCCGTCTGGTCCTTTGTTTTCCCAGTGTTCATGTACGGATGTGAGAGTTGGACTGTGAAGAAAGCTGAGTGCTGAAAAATTGATGCTTTTGAACTGTGGTGTTGGAGAAGACTCTTGAGAGTCCCTTGGACTGCAAGGAGATCCAACCAGTCCATCCTAAAGGAGATCAGTCCTGGGTGTTCATTGGAAGGACTGATGCTGAAGCTGAAACTCCAATGCTTTGGCCACCTCATACGAAGTGTTGACTCATTGGGAAAGACCCTGATGCTGGGAGGGATTGGGGGCAGGAGGAGAAGGGGACGACAGAGGATGAGATGGTTGGATGGCATCACCGACTTGATGGGTGTGAGTTTGAGTGAGCTCCGGGAGACGGTGATGGACAGGGAGGCCTGGCGTGCTGCGATTCATAGGGTCGCAAAGAGTCGGACACGACTGAGCGACTGAACTGAACTGAACTGAACTGATGGAGTTTGGGATTTCTATGAGTCCACTCACCCTGCTCGGACGGTAAAGAACCCACCTGTCAATGCAGAAGATCGGGGTTCAATTCCTGGGTTGGGAAGATCCCCTGGAGGAGGGCATGGGTACCCACTCCGGTGTTCTTCCCTGGAGAATCCCACGGACAGAGGAGCCTGGCAGGGCTACAGTCCACGGGGTTGCAAAGAGTCGGACATGAATAAACAATACACCCCCACTCCCCGCCCCACCCCCCGCTTGTGGGAGAGGTGTCCCTGGGCACAGGGGTCCTGCTGGAATGGGGGGGGTGTTGGTTCTCAAAACTCCCCACCCCAGATTCTCCTTTAAATGCAAAAGGTATTATTCCCTGCTTTGAGCAAGCTCCGGGAGTTGGTGATGGACAGGGAGGTCTGGCGTGCTGCAGTCCACGGGGTCGCAAAGAGTCGGACACGGCTGAGCGCCTGGACTGATTCTTCCCTGGGATGCACCGTGATGCAAACACACGGGACAAACCACTGGCTGTTGGGTCCTAGGGTTTCCAACGTCAGCCAGAGGCCACCCCCCAGCCCCCCAGGGACCGGTGTGAGACCACCTGAGGTCACAGACTGTGAAAGTGAAATCGTTAGTTGCTCAGTCATGTCTGACTCTTTGCGACGCCATGGGCTGTAGCCCACCGGGCTCCTCTGTCCATGGGATTCTCCAGGCAGGAACACTGGGGTGGGTTGCCACTCCTCCGGGGGATCTTCCCCATCCAGGGGTCAAACCCGGGTCTCCTGCATTGCAGGCAGATTTCCCCCTGAGCCACCAGGGAAGTCCAGAGTCAGTCACAAAAAACTCCCGCCCAAATGGAGCTGGGGATACCCTCTGTACCACCCCCTTCCCCCAAGGAGGCCACCTTCTTTTAAATATATATATATATTTTTAATTGAAGGATAATAGCTTTACAGAATTTTGCTGTTTTCTGTCAAACATCAACACTAATCAGCCATAGGTGTACCTATGTCCCCTCCTTCACCTATTCAGATTTTTTTTTCTTCCACACCAGGCAACTCATCCCCGCCTGTCCACATTGAAGGCAGAAATAACTGCAGATATTTTTTTTCCCCAGGTGGTTGCAGAACCAGCTCACTCATATTTTCTTTTCTTTTTTTTTTTTAAACAGGAGATTAGTGTGCTTATCTGCCGGGCTTATCTCTATTGTTGCAACAGTTTCGGAAACCCCCTCCCAGCCCCCAGGAGCTTCTGTTCCTGGAAAAATTTTTTAAATAAAAGGTAATTGGTGGGGAGAGGTTAGATGCAGGAGAGATTGGGGTGCGGGGCGGGGGGCATCGCTCTCTGCAGTGGGAGGTGAGAGGGCATCTGAAAGCTCCCGGCTGTGCCTGGGGTCTGCGTGACCCCCACGGCCCCGGCTTTATCTCTCTGGGCTTTGATGTGTGTTTGCTGTTGTTTCCCCCTCGCCCCCGTGTGTGTTTCTTGTTTGTGCATCTTGTGCAAGGGTTAGTACATGAGTCTGAGCGAGCTCCGGGAGCTGGTGATGGACAGGGAGGCCTGGCGTGCTTCTGTCCTCGGGGTCGCAGAGAGTCGGACACGGCTGAGCGACAGGTCTGACGATGGCCAGGCTCACTCCAGAGACACCCCCCTCCCACTCACCCCAGCGTCCCACCTCTCACCCCAGAGAGCCTCTATTCACCCCGGACTGTCTACACTCACCCCCAGAGACCCGCACTCTCTTCAGATTTCTATCTCTGATCCCAGAGACCCTCGGGCTCACCCCCACACTTCCACCAATCACCTCAGACATCCCCGTTCACCCCAGATTTCCATCTCGCCCTAGAGATCCTCACTCACCCCAGCTTTCCACCACTCACCCTAAAGAGCTCCATTCACCCCACATTGGTATCCATCACCCCGGCAGTAACCCCACTCACTCCAGGTTCCTTTTGGTGGTTTAGTTGCTAAGTCGTGTCCGACTCAGTGCGACCCCATGGACTGTAGCCCGCCAGGCTCCTCTGTCCCCGGGATTCTCCAGGCAAGAATCCTGAAGTGGGTAGCCATGCCCTCCTCCATTCCTTCACCCAGACACCCTGCACTGACTCCAAATGTCCATCATTCATTGCAGAGACCCAGCCCCTCCCCGTTCGCCCTAAATTTCCATCCATCACCCCAGAGACTCCCCTCAGTCACCGCAAATTTCCATCCCTCATCCCTCAGGACCCTTAGGATCATTCCGGATTTTTCCCCACTCTGCCCAGAGACTTCCGCAAGACCATCCCCGATTTCCTCCAACCACCCCAGAGACCCCAGAATCATCCCCCGATTTTTGCACCCCTCAGACACAGTCCCCGAGGCTCGCTGAGGAGTCCCTGGACAGGGTCCCTCACGGGGAGGCGGTCTGTATCGGCAACTCAGCGTCTGCTTGAGCAACCTGCCTGTCTCGGGGCTTCCTTAAACACCCCCAGGGTTTGCAGAAGAGCCTGGCGGGCTGCCGTCCAGGGGACGCGAGGAGTCGGACAGGACTGAGCGAGCAAGCGCACACACACAGAGGTCAAAGAGGGCCTGTGTGATAGAATCTCTTGATACATAGGTGAATTCGGCCACCTTTCCAAGGGCTTTGTTGCTGTTTCGTAGCTAAGTCGTGTCTGACTCTTGTGCGACCCCGTGGACTGTAGACCACCAGGCCCTTCTGTCCATGGGATTCTCCAGGCAAAAATACTGGAGTGGGAATACCCACTGGAGTGGGTTGCCATGCCCTCCTCCAGGGCATCTTCCTGACTCAGGAATAGAGTTGGTTGCATTGCAGGCAGATTCCTCACCGTCTGAGTCACCAGGGAAGCCCCTGCTTCAGGTGCTTCACTCTGGTGAATAACCAAGGCATTTAGCGCTTCATTTCTGCTTAACCGTCATCTGTAGGGAGCTTGAAAGGGGCTGTCAACTCACTAGCCCTGCAGAGTCCCAGGACCAAGCCAGACAGGGCTATGTGTACGTTGGGAGTGGGGAGCAGGTGATGGAGTCTTGGGGTGAAGGGAAGGACACAGTCACCCAATTTTTTTTTCAAGCCTGGAGCGCAAAAGTTCCAAGGGTTGCCCGGGGAATTCCTGAAAACCCTCTTTCAGTCCACAGACCCGAAGCGCTCTCTGAGTGCCTTTAAAGATTACAAAAGCCAGTTTCCCTAAAAGTCAGCCTCAGTCAGGAGCGATTCCCTGGAGGGCTATTTCCTGGGGTAAAATATCCACTTTCAGGGTAAAGAAAGATTCGGGGTCATGAGGCAGGCGCTTATTTTATAGTTCCCTCATCTCGGGCTGGAATTTCAATCACTGATACACGAGAAAATGGAAATGTATTCTGCAGTATATGTCTCATGAAGAAGGGCTTATGTTGGTTTTTTTTTTTTGTCCACGCTTATAATGCTAATGAAGCAGGCAGGAAGGCAGAGGCCTAACTGGGCTCTTGGAGCTGCTAGGAATGTGCTTCACGCTGCTGGAGGAATACTGTGGGTGTCCCACCCGCCCACTCCGGGAGAAGAAAGGGTCACAGCAACAGCAAAGAAAAAAACTGTGACTTTCTGGGAAAAGGAGCGTGGAATTTTCAGGCAGTTTAGAACATCACACTTTTCACTTGTGGGGGCAGGCCCGAGTTTGTGTCAACAATTCGGTGATGGGTGTCTTTTTTTTCTTTCTTTAAATTATAGCTGAGAGTCCCTTTGGACTGCAAGGAGATCTGACCAGTCCATCCTAAAGGAAATCAACCCTGAATATTCACTGGAAGGACTGATGCTGAAGCTGAAACTCCAGTACTCTGGCCATCTGATGGGAAAAACGGACTCATTTGAAAAGACCCTGATGCTGGGAGAGATTGAGGGCCGGAGGAGAAGGGGACGGCAGAGGAAGAGATGGCTGGATGGCATCACCAACCCAATGGACATGAGTCTGAGCAAACTGCAGGTGTCGGTGATGGACAGGGAGGCCTGGCGGGCTGCAGTCCACGGGGTCGCAAAGAGTTGGACGCGACTGAACGGCAGCTACGTAGTAGGTTTACAATGTTGTGTTAATGTCTGCCGTTTGTTAACTGATTCATACATACATATATATATATTTTTCATGTTCTTTTCCTTTGTGGTTTATCATAGGATATTAAATATAGGTCCCCTGCGCTCTACAGTAAGACCTGGTTGTTTATCCATCATATATATATATTTATATAATGTTCTGACCCGTTCCCTTCTCCAGGGCATCTTCCTGACCCAGGGATCGAACCCAGGCCTCCCGCATTGCCGGTGGATTCTTCACTGCCTGAGCCTCCAGGGAAGCCCCGGTTTGCAGCTCCTAACCCCAAACTCCCAATACGTCCCTCTCCCGTCTCCCGGGGAGGTGACATCTTTCAGGAAAGGAGCGGACAGTGTGCAGGAAAAGTGAGCATGAGCCTGAAGCGGAGCAGCAAGCAGGGGCACATTTCGAAAAGCCTACGGGTTCGCAGATAGCCCACTGCCCCGGGAACGCGGTCCGAAGCTCTGATGGGCTGGCTGCTGACGGGTCTGACCCTGCTGTATCTTCCCACCAAGCGACCAGCTTTGGGCTCCTGTCTCTGCCACCTCATGCGGGCGCCTGGTGCAATGCCCACCCCAGCCCCCGGCCCCGTGCCCATGAGTCAGGACCGTGGGTGGCAGGGGATGTTTGTACAAAACACACCGCTGGGGATGGTCGGTGACTCCAGAGCCGGTGACACGGCCACCGCTGCGCACGGTGGCATCCCCGCCCAGCGCCCCACGGCCGGTCCTCAGGGGCGCGTCTGCCGCAAGGGGGAAGCAGGGGACACGGACAGTGAGCTGCCAAGACCCCGTGGCTGACGCAGGGCGTGTGCGTGCCGAGTCACTTCAGGCGTGTCCGACTCTCTGGACCCCGTGGACTGCAGCCCGCCAGGCTCCTCCGTCCGAGGGATGCTCCAGGCAAGGATGCTGGAGTGGGTTGCCACGCCCTCCTCCAGGGGATCTTCCCGACCCAGGGATCGAACCCGCGTCTCTTGTGTCTCCTGCATCGGCAGGTGGGTTCTTTACCACGAGCGCCTCCTGGGAAGCCGACGTAAGCTCGATGCCAAAAAAAGAACCAGCTGTAGCCGCAGCACGCCATGTAACGTCACCCTTCTGCTGTTTTATAGGACTTCCCTGGTGGCTCAGACGGTAAAGCGTCTGCCTACAATGTGGGAGACCTGGGTTCACATCCCTGGTTTGGGAAGATCCCCTGGAGAAGGAAATGGCAACCCACTCCACTGCTCTAGCCTGTAAAACCCCATGGACGGAGGAGCTTGGCAGGCTATAGTCCACGGGGTCACAAGGAGCCATACACAACTGAGCGACTTCACTTTCTTTCACTTTCTGCTGTTTTATAAACTATCGAGACGTTCGAGTTGCTGGCTTTTCCTACTGTTGATCTTTCCCTGCCGCTTCTGGATCCTTTGCCTATAAAACAGGGGCTTACCAGTCGGCTCAGCGGGAAAGATACCCGCCTGCCAATGCAGGAGACGCGGGTTCCATCCCTGGGTCGGGAAGATCCCCTGGAGGAGGGCATGGCCACCCACTCCAGTATGCTTGCCTGGAGAATCTCACAGACAGAGGAGCCCGGCGGGCTGCAGTCGACGGGGCCGCCCAGAGTCGGACACGACTTGGAGACTGAACGACGAGACTGATCACGTCAGGCTCAAAGGCTGCTGTGGATTCACAGCGTCACGTTCATCACACACTGATAGCCATCAATGTGTCAGTGACCACGTATCGATGTCGATCTAACAGACCAGCACATCCGACCGAGGGCGGCTGCTGATACCAGGGGAGCTCTCCGTGTGGGGGGACGGGCGCCTCTGGGAAAGCCCTGTACTTCCCTCTCAAGCTGGCTGCCAACGTAAAAATGCTCTAAAAATAAAGTCTCTGCTGAACAGAAAGACACCACCTCTGGGGGCTCCCTCCACCCGCTTCCCCTTGTGACCGTGAATCCGCTGTGGTCCGTCTGCAGCGCGTCCAGAGAACACGTACGTGTTCCTCCTCCGTGTTACCGCACGGGGCTGGGCGGGGGGCCGGGGCGCAGAGAGGGACGGCAGATCTGGGAGCCTGGTTCCTTCCAGAGGAAGAACATGTGTTGTTTCTGCTGCTGAGTCACCGCATCCCAGGTCACTCTCTGAGACCCCATGGACTGCAGCACTCCAGGCCTCCCTGTCCACCACCAACGCCCGGAGCTTGCCCAAACTCATGTCCATCGAGTCATTGGTGGCCTCCAACCATCTCATCTTCTGTCGTCCCCTTCTCCTCCCACCTTCCATCTTTCCCAGCATCAGGGTCTTCTCCAATGAATCAGCTCTTCACATCAGGTGGACAAAGGATTGGCGCTTCAGCATCAGTCCTTCCAATGAATATTCAGGGTTGATTTCCTTTAGGATGAACTGGTTGGATCTCCTCACAGCTCAAATGAAGGAGTCCAACTTTGAGGTGGCGTGAGGTGTCTTAGGACGCCACACCTAGATAGCATCGCAGAAAAAGAGACAGAGATGCTGCATCTTGTCAGTCGCCCTTCCACACCTGGAACCCCTCTTTCTCTTTGCCAGTTCTGCTCTTGGCTAACCCAGAACTCTAAAAGTGAGTTAAGTCACTCACTCGTGTCCGACTCTTTGCGACCCCGTGGACTGTAGCCCACCAGGCTCCTCCTTCCATGGGATTCTCCAGGCAAGAATACTGGAGTGGGTTGCCATTTCATTATCCAGGGGATCTTTCCATCCCGGGGATCAAACCTGGGTCTCTCGCATTGCAGGCAGATGCCTCACCATCTGAGCTACCAGGGAAGCCCAGACTCTAAAGATCATGCTCAACACAGCTTGGTCTTTTTTTTGGTACTTGTTTATTGTTGAAGTTTGACAGAAAGCAAGAAAATTCTGTAAAGCAGTTAAAAAGTGAAGTGAAGGTTGCTTAGTCGTGTCCGACTCTTTGTGACCCCGTGGACTATACACTCCCTGGAATTCTCCAGGCCAGAATACTGGAGTGGGTGGCCGTTCCCTTCTCCAGGAGATCTTCCCAACCCAGGGATGAAACCCAGGTCTCCTGCATTGCAGGCAGATTCTTTACCAGCTGAGCCTCCAGGGAAGCCCAAGAATACTGGAGTGGGTAGCCTATCCCTTTTCCAGGAGATCTTCCCAACCCAGGGATGGAACCCAGGTCTCCCGCATTGCAGGCAGATTCTTTACTAGCTGAGCCTCCAGGGAAGCACAAAGCGGTTAATCTTCAATTTAAAAAATCAGTCTTAAAAAAATGACTGGCTTATATTTAGTTGTCCGAGTTGGAGCTCCGTTGACTTGGAGCTCAGCACAGACGGTCTTCACTCTGGTGCGCGTGGAGTTCGGTCGTAGCGTTTGTGCAGTCTGCCTCGCTCCAGCACGTGGGGTCCCAGTTCCCCGCCCAGGGATGGAGTTAGCCGGGAGAGACACGTGTGCTGTGACTGCAAAGCGGGTGACGCACCCACACACGCCCTGCAGCTGCCACCCCGCCCGGCTCCCCACAGCTGGTCCCGAGAGATGCCTGCCACAAAGGGGAAGCAGGGGTCAGGGAGAGTGAGGCGCGTCCCCTGCGTTGCAAAGCGGGTTCTTAACCACCGGGCCACCAGGGACATTCCACTATACAGATTTCTTGGGGCGGGGGAGGGGGGAACGTTGCAGAAAATAACAGATTCCCTTTCAAGGTATTCTCATCCAGTAGTGCTGGCTGGTCAACCCCTCTTCAGACCCGCTCACTGGGTTGATGCATCCAGGAGGTGGTGTGGCCCCTTCTATCTTGCTGGGTATCCATGTCTCCCCTTCCACCTACTTCTTCGAAGCCTCATGAAGTACTCGGGTTCCTCCAGGCAAAAGGGGCTCCACGGACTACTCCTCAGCTGTGAGATTTGAATACACCACACCCAAAAGATGACATTTTTTGGTGTCAAGATGATTTCAAGCTGAAGACGTTTGAATTGCAACTGATGCAGGGGAAAAAAAAAAAGTCTTCTTGGAGCTTCCCTATCTGATCAAAAGCAGCAATTTCTGAGAAATAGGGCTCCATAAATACCTCTCCTCCGGGGTAGATCTACTCCCTAGTGGGAGAAGACAGTAAAAGCCCCCACCCCCACCCTGCAAATTCCATCTCCAGGGCAATTTGGCAGCTTTGAAGGAGGTGGAAAATTCACTCTTATCTGTGTAAACACTGTCCCACTGTCTCATCTCCTGTTTGTTCTCCTGAAAACCCACTTACGTATCTCTAAGCCATTTGTTTTCCTCTAAGTGAGCTTTATCCACCTCCTCACATACTGAGTTAGGCACGTTTTTGCTGGTGTTCAGTCGCTCATTTGTGTCTGACTCTTTTGTGACCCCGTGGACTGCAGCCCACCAGGGTCCTCTGTCTGTGGGATTTCTCAGCTGAGAATCCTGGAGTGGGTTGCCATTGCCTTCTCCAGGGGATCTTCCCAACACACGGATCAAACCTGCATGTCCTCATTGGCAGGCAGATTCATCACCACTGAGCCTCCTGGGAAGCCCAAGTTAGATAAACCCCAAACTCTAACCATTCCCTGGAATCACTCATCACCAGGTTTCTCCCCCACGTATGTATGCTGAACATGTAAACTCTGCTTTCTTCTTTCCTACAAACCGATCGTCTGTCACTTTAATTTGCAGGGGCACCGGGACGAACCTAAGAGGATAGAGGGGAAAAGATTTTTTTTTTTCTTTCATTTCTTTCCCCTCCTTCCCCCCCTTGGATGCTTCCGTCTCTGAAAGAGTCAGTCCTCTTTCTCAGCCCAGAATCTTATAGAACCATGTTCCACTAGGGCCTGCCCGTATAGTGTCATTTCTTTGATGCACTTGTTCCCTTTCCATCATTACTGTTTGGGGATGTGAAAGAAGTCTATGGAGGGTCACTCAGCATCTTGAATCTGTCACGATATCAGGCGACTGAGGAGTCTTGGAGCTCATCAAAGAAGGAGGCTTCTTTGACCTGGAAATCAAGGTAACATTTGCCATCCTCAGCTGTCTGAACGGGGCTCCCACGGAGATGGGTTTTTCTGTGGGGTCAGAGGAGAGTCCAGGTGGAGGGGAGCAGGTGGACTTTCTGTCCACTGCAGCCGTTTGGACACCAGATGGAAGGTCCAAGCTTACTGCCCCTACAAGACTTAACGTCACACCTATGTGAGTTTCTGGGGTTGGTTGTAACAGCACCACAGGCAGGGTGGCTGAAAACAGCAGAAATGTATCATCTGGCAGTTCTGGGAGCCGGGAGTCCAAAAGCAAAGCGTCAGCAAGGTGGGTTCCACGCACTTAAGGGGTTGTGTGCTCGGCAGAGGGAGACCCCAGTGCTCAATGTTGCAACTCTATGGCCAAGACAGTCAAGAGGTTGTCTTTTCTCTGCCTTGAGACGTAGGCATTGTGCACTGGTCCGGGTTCTATCCCTGGGTCGGGAAGATGCCCTGGAGAAGGAAATGTCAATGCACTCCAGTATTCTTCCCTGGAAGATGGCATGGACAGAGGAGCCTGTTGGGCTGCAGTCCATGGGGTCACAAAAGAGTTTGACGTGAATGATGGACTAACACACACCATGGTCTACCCGTCAGTCTTAAAAGAAATCAACCCTGGATACTCATTGGAACGACTGATAATGAAGGGGAAACTCCAATGCTTCGGCCACGTGATGCGAAAAGCTGACTCATTGGAAAACACTGCGATGCTGGGAAAGACTGAAGGTGGGAGGAGAAGGGGATGACAGACGACGAGATGGTTGGATGGCATCACTGACTCAATGGACGTGAGTTTGAGTAAACTCCGGGAGTTGGCGATGGACAGGGAGGCCTGGCGTGCTGCAGTTCATGGGATCACACAGAGTCGGACACAGCCTGGCGACTCAGAAGCAACAACAACCTTGGTCTACGTGGCACAGACCCCCTATGACCCCTGAGTTCCACTCTCGCACCGCCTGAAGCCAATCCCTCCTTTTCCAAGTTTCTTGATCATCACCTCTGTGCATCTTCAAATCTCTCCAAACAGATGAAACAGCAGACAGCTTCCCACCGTCTCTGTGCCGTACAGACTGGCCTCTGCTCTCTGCCTCTGGGGCGGGGAAACCCTTCTGTTATGTAACAGTTCTCACCGGAGTGTCAAAGCCGACAGATGGACTTGATAGGAAACCACGCGGGGCTCACGGCGTGGGGCTGTTCTGTGATAGCTGGCCGTGACAACCTGGCGGGCTGGAGGAGAGATAAGAGGTCGTGTCACGCGGCGCGTCCGACAGAGCGACGTGCGGGCTGGAGGCGGTGACGTCCTAGGCGGTGGGATTACCCTTGCAGTCAGCGTGAGCCCGTCTTATCTTGAATTTATGCAAGACCCGAGTGTCTTTTTTTGGAGGGCATGCTGAGTCTTGTCAAACAGACATCCATATGGGTGTGGATTCATTTTTTTTTAATGTATTTCTGTTTTTTTTTTTTTTTTTTTTTTTGACTGCACTGGATCTTCCTCGCTGCTTGCAAGGTTTCTCTACTTGCAGTGAGTGGGGTTGGGGGTGCTACTCTCTAGTTGTGGTGAGAGGGCTTCTAACTGCGGAGGCTTCTCTTGTTTCCAAACACGGGCTCTAGGGTGTGTGGGCTTCAGTTGTTGTGGAACATGGGCTCAGTAATTGTAGCATAAGGTCTGAGTAGTTGCAGCTTCCACACTTAGTTGCTCTGCTGTGTGTGGTATCAAGACCGAGACCAGAGATTGACAGAATGTCCCCTGCATTGAAAGGCAAATTTTTCTTTTTTTTTTCAGGGAGAGGAAACACTATTTTATTTAAACAAAAAGAAAGTGTGAAAGCTGTTAGTTGCTCAGTCGTGTCTGACTCTTTGGGACCCCGGTGGATGGTAGCCCCACCAGGCTCCTCTGTCCACAGGATTCTCCAGGCAAGAAGAGCGGAGCGGGTTGCCATTGCCTCCTCCGGGAAGGCAGATTCTTAACCACTGGACCACCAGGGAATGCTGGCTGTGAATTCTTCACAGCTCCTCGCAAGGATGCTCGGTATGTCTGCAGTCTGGGCTGGCCCATGACTGCCTCTGGCCAGCGGGCGATAGCTGAAGTGACCAGACCCTCGGGCAGGCTGACCATCAAATCAAGTCTCCCAGCCAGGGAAGAGAGACCATTCAAGCTGTCGGATTACTTTTCAAGCCCAGCGGCCGTGTGTGTGTGTGTGTGTGTGTGTGTGTGTGTGTGTGTGTGACGGTGCTCGAACATTCCCCTGCACTCAAGCCTCCCATTGAGACTGTTCCCCCTGACCCTAAGCAGAACTTCCCAGGCGCACCCACCCTGTCAATCAGGACACATGACCGGCCGCTATGCCACCAAGCGTTGTGGCCTCACAAGACGCATCCGTAGCCCACCCAAGTCATTCCCACATGTGAAGGAGGGCAGCCAGGCCCACGAGACAGAACGGCGGACGTTTCTAGCTCTGCTGGGACAACCACGCCTTCCCACCTCCACCCTGTTGCCTTTCTGGGCTTGCTGACTCAGTTCCAGCGCCTGACCGGTGGAAGAAACGCACGGTAGGTCCCCTATCAGTTTGTGGTTTTGCGTGCAACGCACGGGGCGTGGGGAGGAGGTTCCCAGGAGCGGTGGTGTGTTATCCATGTGAAAGGTGATGCCAGTGGTCTTCGGGATTCGCGTGGAGGGAGTGTTTCCAGCCTGGAATCTGGAAGGGAGCCGGGGACGTTTGGCGGGTGGAGGGTGGGGAGGTTTGCTTCATTATTTCCCGCCCCTGTCTCCGCCACGTTTATGTCCCCTTGAAGGGCAAGACCGGAGAACCTAAGAGGTTCCTGGGTAGCCCGCCGAGACTGCAGAAGCCCAGCGGGTACCGCTTCTTGGAGCTGTTAACATGTCCAGGATGCGGTCTCTCTCTCACCGTTTCCCAGGAGACGCTGGAGGACATGGTGAATTCTGACCTTCCTTTGATGGCCATTCCCTCAAACGACAAACGGACCCCAGGAAGGCTGGGAGACACTGCCTTGGGGAACCACGCGTCTCCGGTCCCGTGAAATACCCATCTCCCCGGATTCCCAGTCCCGCCCAGGAAAGCAGCACCTGTGACCTCAGACCGCCCCGTCACCGCCCCAGCCACCTCTGCCTGGGCATCTGTTCCCTTTTCAGGTTAAAATGTCTGAAATGAAAAGCTCCCGTAGGGAGAGGTGGAGCCCCAGAGAAGGGCTCGAAGCTCCGGCTTCTTTGCAGGAGGTGCAAGGCAGGGAGGAGGGAGGTGGGGCGGTAGGCAGAGACGTCCAGGCACATTTCAGGGTCACAGCTGGTTGCGGAGGGGGTGCTCCTGGCATGCGGTGGGTGGGACCCCAGGGACGCTGCTCCATACCCCATAGGGCCTGGGACCCGGGACGCCCCACCTCAGAGAGATGTCCAGCCCCAGGCGTCAGCACTGCTGAGGCTGAGAAACCCTGGACCGGCGTCACTGTGAAATCACATATTTATCCTCTCTACTCATCCATCCATCCATCCATCCATCCATCCAGGCATCTGTGAGAGTGAGCCTGGGGAATCCTGACCTATGTGAGGATGCTGTGACTATCCATCTAGTTATGCTCTCTCTCTATCTACTTATTCTAGCTATCTCCTCATTATACTTGTCTTCTTATTCTACTTATCTCTCTAGTTATTGTGTCTTCTTATTCTGTTCATCTACTCATTCTTTGTATCTACTTAGTCTATCTACTTATTCTATCTAGCTACTTATTCTATCTTCTTATTCTATATATCTGTCTGGTTATTCTATCTACTTAGACTATTCATCTATTTATTCTATGTATCTATTTATTCTATGTATCTATTTATTCTGTCTACTTATTCTATTTATTCTGTCTATATACTTAGTCTATCTAGCTACTTATTCTATCTAGCTACTTACTCTATTTCTCTATCTACTTATTCTATCTACTTGTTATTTCTATTTACTTAATCTATTTACCTATCTACTTATTCTATTTATCTACCTATCTACTTACTCTACCCCTGGATTTTAGCCCAGAGACCACAGTGTTGAGTGTCTGACCTCCAGAAGGATGGTTGTGGCCAAAGCACCCCTAGTCTGGCGCCAGGAAGATCTGAATCTCACCCTGCACCGCAATGAACAATTTGAGGTCCATCAGCCAGGGATCGATCTCTGGATCAGGAAGATCCCCCTGGAGGAGGGCATGGCAACCCGCTCCAGTCTTCTTGCCTGGAGACACCCACGGACAGAGGAGCCTGGCGGGCTGCAGTCCATGGGGTCGCAAAAGAGTCAGACGCGACTGGGATGACTTAGCACACATACAGCCACCGTCAGCTTCTGGCAAACTCAGGTCCTGACTCTAAAACAGAGCAATTTATGCTCACTTTGCCCGTGGCTCACAGATTCCATCAGTGGATATCTGTGCAAGGGGTTGGTAGTTTTTGTGTGTGTGCTTTTTTTAAAAAAGATTTGTCTTAAATTTATTTCTTTGGCTGCATCGGGTCTGTTTCAACATGCTGGGTCTCTCACCGCGGCTCACGCCATCTTTATCTGTGGTACACTGGTTTAGTTGCCCCGAGGCACATGGGAGCTTTGTTCCCCAACCAGGGGTTGAACCCATGTCCCCTGTGTTGGAAGGAAGGTGGATTCTTAACCCCTGGACCGCCAGGGAGGTCCTAGAGCTTTGTAGTTTTTTAAACATGATTTTACAAGGATGGCTATCAGGCTGGGTGTTATTTTTAGTAAGAGTCTAAGAGAGTTGGACACGACTTGTAGACCAAACAGCAACATCAACTCCCAGGAGTGCTTTTGGATGCAGGTGTGAGTTCTTGGTCAGTGGCTCAGTCGTGTCTGACTCTTTGCGACCCCATGGATTGCAGCACGCCAGGCTTCCCTGTCCTTCACCAACTCCCAGAGCTTGCTCAAACTCATGTCCATCGAGTGAGTGATGCCACCCAACCGTCTCATCCTCTGTCGTCCCCTTCTCCTCCCACCCTCAGTCTTTCCCAGCACCAGGGTCTTTTCCAATGAGTTGGCTGTTTGCCTCAGGTGGCCAGAGTATTGGAGCTTCAGCTTCAGTCCTTCTGATGAATGTACAGGTTTGATTGCCTTTAGGATGGACTGGTTTTATGACTGGAGAGGGGAGGGTAAGTTGGCTCCTGATGGTCAACTCAGGCTTTGTCCTGCAGGACAAAACCCACTGAGAGGGTCAAGCCCACTGACAAATCTCCCTGATAACCTCTGGGAAGTGATTCTCCATTGAGACCCTGCAGAAATACCAGTCAACTTTGTCCCTTACACAGACATCATCCTGTCCCCTGCTTTCCTTGATGCCGTCAGGAACTGGACCAAATCTCCCTGATCCTGGATGAGCAGCCAGAAAGCATCAGCTAGATGAGACCTGTCTGGGCCTCTGTCTCCAAACTCAGGACTCTCACGACCCACCAGAGAGGCTGAGAACCCTGGCTGGACAAGATCCATTATCTGATCAGCCTCTCTAGGCAGTTGTATCCGGCAGGGCTGCACAAATGATCGGCGAGGCTGAAGAAATGATTCTGCATTTTTTTTTCCCTTTCTGACCAGAGTCATCTTTTAAAATAAAAGCATGACTGTTTCCTGTAGTCATTTCCCCAGTTTCTTTTCCGCCTTTTAAAAAAAGGGGTGACCTTAGTACGTTAGTCATGAGCCGAAGTCCCCTTGGAGGAGTCGACCTTCTGCTGGCTGCCTCCACCTCCGCCTTCCACCATGAGGCGTGTCTTTCTGCCCTGGGCGGCCGCCACTGTCTTCTTGCTGGGACACGCGACCGCGTCAGGGAAAACCAAGCCGGGTAAGTGCTTCTTGCAGCTCTAGCCACCTGTCTATGTGAAATGCCCTTGCTTTCAACATCGCTGCTTTTTTTTTCTTTTTACGATGTCTTTTGCAAACTCACAGTTTTCTTTGTGAAGCTGACAACAGCTTTCACAGGTTCCCCTCCCTGAGTTGGGAAGATGCCCCCGGAGGAGGACATGGTATCCCACTCCAGTCTTCTTGCCTAGAGAATCCCCATGGACAGAGGAGCCTGAAGGGGTACAGTCCATGGGGTCTCAAAGAATCGGTTACGACTGAAGTCTCTACAAACCTGAGTCTGCCTGTTGTAAAGGACGCCCTCTTTCTTGCGTTCAGGATTAGTTTCACCTGGAAAAAAATGAAATACGAGAGCCCGTGTCTACAAAACTGAGAATCTGGGTGGTTTCACTGTGCTGCCTGCCTGCAAAGAGGTGCAAGCATTTTGCTTAAATTAATACTTACCTTTCTGTGGCGGGGCTTCCCTGATGGTTCAGACAGTAAAGAACCCAGCTGCCAATGCAGGAGACCCAGGTTTGGTCTCTGGGTTGGGAAGATCCCCAGGAGGAGGGCATGGCAACCCACTCCAGCATGCTTGCCTAGAGAATCCCCATGGACAGAGGAGCCTGGCGGGCTACAGTCCGTGGGGTCACAAAGAATCGGGACAACTGAGTGACTGCTACTCTCATGCCCAGGTGGGAGCTGGTGATGGCACGTTCCTGACCTTCTTCTTCTGAACTGTCTGCGGGCATCACCCCACACTAGACCACTCCGGTCTGAGGCTGCCTCTTGCCCGGCTGGTTTGGATGGGTCCTGGGGTCCTTCCGGGCTACAGCCCTGGGGTGGTGGGAGACTGTGCTTCCTGCAGATACAGGGGGAAGAGGGAGGGAGCCTGGATGTGGGGTGTCCCCCGGCCTGTCCCTCGGAAATTACACTCACATAACTTCCCAAGCCGTGTGCAGTGCCCACAGTCTGTCTTCACAAGTGCAGGTCTGGCCTCCCATCTTCCAGAGACAGATGTAAGTGGGGGAGGACCTGGCGATGCTTGGCACGCCCATGGCCACGGACTCCTTGAGAGCTGTAGCTTCGTCCTGACTGCCACTTCTGCACCTGGAGTTTGGGTGGAAAAGTGCAGTTTAGACCAGCTCTGGAATCTGAACCACTTGAAGCACAAATATAATAGTAAGGTTTTGCTGTTGTTCAGTGGCTCAGCTGTGTCCGACTCTTTGCGACCCCGTGGACCGCAGCACGCCAGGCCTCCCTGTCCATCACCAACTCCCGGAGCTTGCTCAGACTCATGTCCATTGAGCCGGTGATGCCATCCAACCACCTCATCCTCTGTCGTCCCCTTCTCCTCCACCTTCAATCTTCCCCAGCATCAGGGTTCTTTCCAATGAGTCAGCTCTTCACATCTGGTGGCCAAAGGTTTGGAGTTTCAGCTTCAGCATCAGTCCTTCCAATGAATATGCAAGACTGATTTCCTTTAGGATGGATTGGTTGGATCTCCTTGCAGTCCAAGGGACTCTCAAGAGTCTTCTCCAACACCACAGTTAGAAAGCATCGATTCTTTGGGGCTCAACCTTCTTTCTGGTCCAGCTCTCACACCCATACATGACTACTGGAAAAACCTTAGCTTTGACGAGATTCACGTTTGTCGGCAAAGTGATGTCTCTGCTTTTTAATACGCTGTCTAGGTTTGCCTCTCGAGGACATGCGGATATGGAGAGACCTTAGAAGGGCGGAGGGCTCATCCCCCTGTTAACCTGGGCTCACTCAGAACCTTGGTAGGAACTTCCTGGGAAATGCAGACTCACTTTATGAATGGCCTTTGTTTGCCTGAGATCATTACAGATGTGAGACCCTAAGAACTCCCCGGGCTTGGTCTTAGTAAAGCAACCCCTCTTCCCACCCAAGGCCACAGAGTTGTGTCAAGAGATGCCTCAGGGGCCATTTCCACTTAATGGACCCATTTTTAAACAAGAGTCAGACTTAACGGCTGCAGTGGACTGTCAGATAGTATTTCCATCCCAGGCCATTACGTGTTGATGGCAGAGATACTGGGCTCCTGATGAGGCACCTTTGCCTCCCCAAAATGCCCTTGAATTTGCAAGGAAAACGTATGCATCTCCAGTCCTGGAGGCAAGACGTCTGAGGTCAGGGTGTCCCAGGGCTGAGCTCCCTGCAGAGTTTCCAGGGGAGGGTCCTCCCCGCCTGTTCCAGCTTCTGGGGGCTCCAGGCGTCCGTCCCTGGGCTGGTGGACGCCTCCCTCCCATCCCTGCCTCGTCTCCACGTGGCTTCTCCTCTGTGTCCGTGTTTCTCCTCTTCTGTGTCTTATAAGGACCCTGTCCCTGGGTTTAGGGCCGCCCCCATCCAGGAAGGCCTCATGTCAGACCCTTCACTCCATCACGTCTGCAGAGACCCTGTTTCTTAATGAGGTCCTGTTCCCAGGTTCCGGGTTAGCAGGTAGGCATGCCGTTTACAGAGCCACCGTTCAAGAGCTACAGGATCTATTCAAGGGATGCTAACATTTGAGGGGGATCCTTTTCTGTTTTGACAGGTCTTGCTGTATTCGTAAGGGGAGGGAGGTCATCGAGGCAGATGACCTGGCACCCAATCTGAGCCCGTGGCAGAGACATGGGACACAGGAACGACCCTCAAGACGCTATTTTTTATTTTATCTCTGTATTTACTTCTGGCCGTTGCTGGGTCTTTGCTGCTGTGGCCTTGAGCTCATGAGCTGCTCTAGAAATAAGAAGGTGGTGTGGGCAGGAGCCGGAGTGTGTGTGAGCAGGCACGTGTGTGTGTGAACTCAGTCGTCCGGTCGTGTCTGAGTCTTTGCGACCCCATGGACTGTAGCTCGCCAGGTTCCTCTGTCCACGGGATTCTCCGGGCAAGAATCCTGGGATGGGGTGCCATGCCCTCCTCCAGGGGATCTTGTTCTCAACCCAGAGATCAAACCTGCATCTCTTACGCGTCCTGCATTGCTAGTGGATTCTTTATCACTAGCGCCACCTGGGAAGCTAGTGAGATGAGATTTTATATATATATGTATAGATATGGAAAAAGGCATGGCAACCCACTCCAGTGTTCTTGCCTGGAGAATCCCAGGGATGGCGGAGCCTGGCGGGCTGCCGTCTGTGGGGTCGCATAGAGTCGGACCCGACCAAAGCGACTTAGCAGCAGCAGCGTGTATAGATGAAAAATCCATGTGGTATCTGTAATAGCCAAGGCTGCTTGAACCACCCCAGCTTGCGGGGATGGAAAAAGACCCCAGGACTCTACAGGAAACGATGTAATGTGTACTGATCCCCCGCCACGACCTGCCGCCCGGGATGACCTTACTCACACCCCCTCGGAAACACCCGGCGGGGCTGGGCTCAAAATCCATCTGAGCTCCCGATTGGAACAAATGCGTCTGATTCATCTGCATGTTTTTCTATACACTCTCCAAACTGGGAAGCAGGTTCTACCTCTAGGGAGGGTGGGGAATTCTTGGTATTTACATGACATGTCTCCCTATTGGAGACCCGCAGCGGGTACATTTGTTCACCTCCAGATTGCTCATGAGCTTGGTGGTTTCCTGAGAAAAAGTTAAAAAAAAAAACCAAAACAACAGAGGTTCCAGATCCAAAGTGATGTTTACAAAAGCCCCCAGACATTTCAGAACCGTCTGGGTCTATGAGATAGGAGGCTCCGTTTTCAAGACCCTCTCCGTGGGGTTCCCTGCTAACACCACTGTTAGTCAGACGTGAGGAGTATCTGGGGGAAATGAAACTAGGCTAAAAAGGTGGATGCGGGTGGGTGGGCGGGGGCAGGTGGTGATGTTCTGGTTAACAGCTTGGTTGGGATGTTAATTCACACACCAGATGATTCAGCTCTTTCCAGCACACAACTCGATCCTTTCTTTTTTTTTAAACAAAAGATTATTTCTTTTTTTAATTGAAGGATAATTGCTTTACAGAATTTTGAATTGATATAAAGCTGATGCACAAGCTTCCCCGGTGGCTGAGTGGTCAAGATGCCGCCTGCAAAGCGGCAGCCACGGAAAATTCGGGTTTGGTGTCTCGGTGGGGAAGATCCCCTGGAGGAGGGCACGGCGACTGACTCCAGGATTCTCGCCTGGAGAATCCCCCGGACAGAGGAGCCCGGCGGGCTGTACTCCATAGCGTCGCAAACAGTCAGACATGGCTGAGCACTCGTGCCCGCACACACAGCCGATGCATCGTATTTTCATATAAGTTCCAGATGTAGAGCGTAGCGATTCTCATGTTTGAAAAGCGATGCCCCCTTTACAGTTATTATAAAATGTTTTCCATACTCCCTTTGAAGAACTGTATCATTCTTGTGTTATAATTGCAAAACACACACAGACTCTGGGCACATAGTAAAAATACAACATGTCTTGATGATTATAGATAGCTAGATAGATAGCTATACATAGTTACATAGATAAGTAACCTAGACAGATGACACAGATGATAACTGATTGATAGATACATCAATACAGGGAGTAGACAGATAATAGCTTGATGATATAATGATGATGATGATCGGTTACACGTTGAAATGATAATATTCTGGTTGCATGCGTGCTCAGTGACTTAGCTGTGTCTGACTCTTTGTGACCCCATGGACTGTAGCCCCACCAGACTCCTCCATCCATAGGATTCTCCCGGCAAGAACACTGGAGTCAGTTGCCACTGCCTCCCCCAGGGGATCTTCCCGGCCCAGGGATCGAACACACATTTCCTGTGACTTCTGCATTGCGGGTGGCTTCTTAACCCACCGAGCCATCGTGGAAGGCCAATATTCTGGGTATACCGGGCTAAATAAAATGCATCATCAATTTGTTTTTAAAAAGCACCGTATCATTCTTACCAGTGCTGACATCATTTTACAAATCTCAAAGTCTTTCCAGCGTCCTCAGAGTGCTCTCTGCTTATCTTTTTTTTTTTTTTTTCTTTTTCTGCATAGGAAGCGCACTGGAACTTCAGGTGATCAACTTTAATTTCGAAACCGTGCAGGTTACGTGGAACACAAATACAGACGCTGGGATTAACTTCACGTTCATTTACAAGTAAGTGCACTGGGATTAATGTCAGGTCCGTCTGCAAGTAAGGGCCCCTCCCTGGAAAACCACGCCTTTGGCTAAAACATCTCGCCTGGGAAGACATCACCGATGGGGGGCGGCCAGGAAGTGAAGGTGTGAAGAACCGTAAGGGCAAGTGAGACTGTGCGCGTGTGCCCTCTGGACCCCCCGGTATCACCACAAGCACAACCACAGCTCCCAGACCTTGTAACCGAGGGATGACTGAGTCTCGCTCGAATCCACCTGCATTCTCGCAGGAGGTGCAGAGCGGTCTGACCCCGCGGGGACCTCTGCAACGTCCCAGCAGCTGCCTCTGCCTGCGTCTCTGTCGCCCTCAGCTACATTCCCTGCTTACCAGGGGCCGCCTTCCAAATAAAACCCATTTCCCCCTTTCACAGGGTGCTCTGCCTTGCCTGACTCAACGACGTGAGCGGCCACGTGGGAGGCAGGCTGTTTTTCTCCAATGAATTTGGTCTCAGTTCTGTAAAGAGTGGGGTGTTCTGAGAGGGCTTCAGTCGTGGCCACCTGATAAAACACGAGATAGGCGGGAAGGAGAACAAAGAGGGAAACTTTTAAGATGAACTTGTTAGGAAAATAAGACTCACGGGGCAAAGAAAAAAGTGCCAGATGGTATAAGTGGTCTCCCAGGCAGCTTCATTTTATTTCATTTTTTTAAAATTTCTTCCTGAGCAGCTGTTTGTTCTGTCATATAGGAGATAATTCTTGATCTCATCACAGATTGGGGTTGAGGGCTTAAGGATAGAGCGTAAACCATTCTCTAAGCATCCGTTAACAGTCCAGGAGACTCGCAAAGGTTTATCCCATTTCGGCACATCCGTACTAAAAGTGCATCCTTGAATCAAGGGCTTGGTTGCTCTGGAGGTCAATTATTTATTGATACCTACTTATTGACTGCTCATGATATTGATATGTGATAACAATGATTATTATTGATACTGTTAATAGTATCCTAGATGGTCTCAACAAACTACAACAAGCTGGGTAACTTGGAACAACAGAAAAAACAAAATGTATCTTCCCCCAGTCCTGAGAACCAGACGTCTGAGGTCAAGGGGTCCCAGGGATGGGCTCCCTGCAGAGTCTCCAGGGGAGGGTCCTGCCCACCTCTCCCAGCTTCTGGGGCTCCAGGCGTCCGTCCCTGGGCTGGTGGCCGCCTCCCTCTCGTCTCCGCCTCCGTCTCCAAGTGGCTTCTCTTCTGTGTCCGTGCCTCTCCCCTTCTGTGTCTTATAAGGACCCTGTCCCTGGGTTGAGGGCCACCCCCACCCGGGAGGACCGTCATCTCAGACCCTTCACTCCATCGCAGCCGCAGAGACCCCGCTTCTTCAAAAGGTCTTGTTCACAGGTTCTGGGTTTGGGGAGAAGGCATGCCATTTACGGAGCCACCGTTCAACCCCTACGGGATCTCTCGAAGGGGCGTCCACATTCGAGAGAGGGGGGGGCCCTTTTCTGTTTTGACAGGTCCTGCTGTAGTCGTAAGGGGAGGGAGGTCATCGGGGCGGATGGCCCGGCACCCGGTCTGGGTCCGTGGCGGAGACGCGGGACAGATGCTGTGTGTTTCTCACTTTATTGACGTGTGTGACCTTTGGCCGCGCTGGGGCTTTGCGGCTGTGCGGTCTTGTCTCTAGCTGGGTGACCTTCTAGGTCGTGGGCGACCTTCTCCTGTCTTGGAGCACACACTCTGGGGTGCACGGACCTCACTGGTCGCAGCTTGCAGGCTCTAGAGCGTAGGGCCCGGCGTTACGGTTCACGGGCTTAGCTACTCCGCGACTCGCGGGGTCCTCCCGGCCGAGGGCTCGAACCCGAGTCTCCTGCATCGGCAGGCGGATTCTTTACCACTGAACCACCCGGGAAACCCTAGGACGGTATCCCCAAGGGCGCTACGTGACTGAATGATTATCTTTTTACAATTACAGATTCAAGACAAAGGAAGAATACAGACCCTGCTCCAGCTACGTCCTTCAACAAGGGTACAGGGCCGGGTGCCTCCTGGATGTACAAGGAGATGGACCTCTGTATTTTTCCATCTGGAATGGAACAGAGCCTCTCCTCACCAAGGGCCTAGAGATCAGCGCGTACCGTACGTATTAAGTGCCTTGACTGTGCGTCTTGGGTTACGAGCCATCGTACAAATGGAGTGAACCAGTCTCTCCAAAGATTCCTTTTTGATCTACATTTCTGTGACGTGATGGTCCTTTCTTTCTTTCTTTTTTGTTGACGATTGGAATGTCAGAGGCCCATGTTCGAATCCAGTGAGAGGTTCGGCCCTTGGGTCGGGAAGATTCCCCTGGAGGAGGACATGGCAACCCACTCCAGTATTCTTGCCTGGAGAATCCCATGGACGGAGGAGGCTGCAGTCCACAGAGTCGCAAAGAGTCACACATGACTTTATGACTAAATAACAACAACATAGCCGATTAGCAATGTTGTGATGGTTTCAGGTGGGCAGCAAAGGAGCTCAGGCACACATGCACACGTATCCATCCTTCCCCAAACTCCCCTCCCATCCCGGCTGCCACGTGACATGGAGCAGAGTTCCCTGAGCTGCCCAGCAGGTCCTTGCTGGTTCTCCATGTGAAACACAGCCGTGTGTCCACGTCCATCCCAGACTCCCTGACTATCCCTTCCCCCATCCTTCCCCCTGGTGACCATCAGGTTATTGCAGAGTATTGAGCAGAGTTCCCCGTGCTGGACAGCAGGTCCTTGCTGGTTCTCCATGTTAAACACAGCAGTGTGTCCATGTCCATCCCAGACTCCCTGACTATCCCTTCCCCCATCCTTCCCCTTGGTGACCATCAGGTTATTGCAGAGTATTGAGCAGAGTTCCCTGGGCTGGCCAGCAGGTCCTTGCTGGTTCTCCATGTTAAACACAGCAGTGTGTCCATGTCCATCCCAGACTCCCTGACTATCCCTTCCCCCATCCTTCCCCCTGGTGACCATCAGGTTATTACAGAGTGTTGAGCAAAGTTCCCTGAGCTGGCCAGCAGGTCCTTGCTGGTTCTCCATGTTAAACACAGCCGTGTGTCCACGTCCATCCCAGACTCCCTGCCTCTCCCTTCCCCCGTCCTCCCCCCTGGTGACCATAAGTTCGTTCTCTAAGACCGTCTCTTTCTGTTTTGTAACCGCATTCATTTGCGTCACGTCTTTTCAGATCCTGCACATAGCGGATGTCATAGGATGTTGTTGCCTCTCTGTCTAACTGACGTGGTTCAATTTCAGAGTCTCCACAACCTCGTCTGATGTTAAACGGTTACCTCTGTAATCATCCTCTTTCCAGAGATGGTGAAGGGCTAGGCGCCAGGAGTTCAAGGCGGTCTTTTTCTGCTGGGAACACAATTCCTTTCGTGACACATCCCGAAAACTTTCTCGACCCGTTTCAGGGGGAGCTTCTTTTCACGAGACCCCCCCCCCCCCAGGTCCTTGGAGAGCTGGCTAACCCTTCCGACTGTCCATGCGCTAAAGATGAGGAAACCGCACGTCTCATGAAGTATTCAGGAAAGGATGGGGAGCAGGTGGAGAGGAAAGTGAATCGAAGCCCAGGGACCGCTGCGAGTTCAGAGATGGGCCATGTTTGCCTTCGCAGAGGTGTTAGTCACTGTGCTCTTTCTTGTTCTAAGTGAAACCCAGATCCCCCGAGGACCTGAGTTTCCAGTGGCGGGAGGAAGCCGTGACGGTGACATGCTCCAGCCTGGGATACAATGATCTCCAGTATGAAATCCAGCACAAGACCATCTTTGACTCCGAGTGGCAGGTGAGGGGACATCGTCTCGGGTTGGGGGTGAGTAGGCATCCCCTGGGATGGAGAGACCGAGACACACAGATGTCCAGACTTGTTTTCTGCACTTGCTCGTGTGACTGTGGGCTTCCCCGCTGGCTCAGACGCTACACGATCCGCCTGCAATGCAGGACACCCGGGTTCGATCCCTGGGTCAGGAAGACCCCCTGGAGGAGGGCATGCAAACCCACTCCAGTTTTCTTGCCTGGAGAATCCCGTAGACAGAGGAGCCTGGCGGGCTGCAGTCCACGGGGTCGCAGAGAGTCGGGCACCACTGACTGGCTAACACTTTCTTTTTCACTTTCCCTGGCGGTCCCGTGGTTAGGAATTCGCCTTGCAAAGCAGGCCATGTGGCTGTGTTCCATCCCTGATTCGGGAACCCAGGATTCCACGTGCGTCAGGGAAACTCAGCCTGGGAGGCAACGACTGAGCCCTTGCTCTGTAATGAAGATCCCATGTGTTGCAACTGAAATCTGATGTAGCCAAATAAATAATACATTGTTTTTTTTTTAATTACTTTTGTAAAAAGGAAGACCTTAGAAAGTCTTCAAAAGCATCTTTCATCATATTTGTTATGGTGATTTATTTCCTTTGTGGAGGGAATGGCAGAGCTCTCTCCACGTTTTTTTTTTTTTTTTTTGCTGTTGTTTTGAGGATAAACACCTGCCCAGAGAGAAGTGAAACAGGAGAAGGAAGCCCTGGAAGCAGGAATCTGGTGCAAAAATCTCTGGCACAAGATGAACGCGTCAGGGTAAAGCGTCAGCCAGGGGTCACCGTGTGCACTTTGTCCACTCCAGTCCACAGAGGCAGAAACCTGCAATGTCACCATCAACGGTTTGGATGCTGAGAAGTGTTACTCCTTCCGGGCCAGGGTGAAAGCTCTGGAGTTTGCCTATGGCTCAGAAACGTACCCCAGTGACTGGTCAGAGGTGACGCACCAACAGAGGGGTGTGCTGCGAGGTAATGCTTGTCACGCAGCGTCGCTGCCCGATACAGGCCAGTGGGCTAGGTGCGGGGAGGGAGGAGCGGGGCGCCTGAAACCGCGGATGGCCCCCAGGCCTTCTGTGGAGGTCAGTGTGGAAGCAATGCCTCCTCCTGTGGCCATCGTCATCGGACTCAGCTTCACTTTTATTTCAATGGACCCAGCAAGAATGATAAGTGTTATTTATGAATGTTGGGCTTCCCTGGAAGCTCAGCTGGTAAAGAATCCACCTGCAATGTGGGAGATCTGGGTTAGATCCCTGGGTTGGGAAGATTCCCCTGGAGAAGGAAAAGGCTACCCACTCCAGTGTTATGGCTCACAGAATTCCATGGACTGTATAGTCCCTGGGGTTGCAAAGAGCCGGACATGACTGAATGTTGTCTGTGGATATGGGTATAGAGATGTAGATAGATCTATAGATAAACAGATGATAAACGGCTATTAGATGATAGATGCTTAATGGATAGATGATAGATAATGATAGATTACAGACAGAGATAATTCGGGGCTTCCTCCATGGCTTAGTGGTAAAGAATTTGCAGTGCAGTAGAACAGTAGACCTGGGTTCGATCCCTGGGTCGGGAAGATCCCCTGGAGGAGGGCATGGCAAACCCACTCCAGTGTTCTTGCCTGGAGAATCCCATGGACAGAGGAGCCTGGCGGGCTGCAGTCCATGGGGTCACAAAGAGTCAGGCACGACTGAAGTGACTTAGGAAGCAGGTGTAGATAAGTTGATGCTAGAGAGATGGCAGAGACAGATGGATGAGGTATATAGATCGACAAAGATGCATGACAGGTGATAGACAAGTAGATGGATAATAGATAGGTAATAGACAAAGAGATGATGGATGGGCGGATGTCTGCTTATTCATTTCAGTGGTGTCCGACTCTGTGACCCCACGGACTGTAGCCCGCCAGGCTCCTCCATTCACAGGATTTTCCAGGCAAGAATGCTGGCTGGAGTGGGTTGCCACGTTCTCCTCCGGGGGGATCTTTCTGACCAAGGGATCAAACTCAGGTCTCTTGTGTCTCCTGCACTGGAAGATGGACTCTTTACCACTGGGCCCGTGGAGAAGTCCCAGGTAGACAGATAGATAGATGATGGATGGATGGATAGACAGACAGACAGATAGATGAGAGGTAGAGAGACAGACAGATGGACAGACAGACAGATGAATAGACAGACAGATGGATAGAGACAGAGATAGATAGCTGGACAGATAGACAGATGGGCGGATACACAGACCAAATCAAGCCCTGATACCCTCAGACACCGTTGGCAGTAAGGTGAGTCTGTGCTCCCTTCTGCCCGATGTTTGCCTCTCCAGCGTACCCACCTTTCCTCCCAGGATGTTTCACACCAAAATCAAGATCTGCCAACCCTGACAATTCTTGAGGGAAAGAAAAACAGCAATGGCAGGGGATTAGCGTGCAATCCGGTATCATGTTGAAAGCCTAACATCCCTCATCCTGTTTCCCTTTAGATTCGTGCTGGGAAAACAGCTTTTTCCCCAAATTTATTTTAATTGCTGGCATGGTCTTCTTCCTGACAGTCTGCCTTCTGCTTCTGTCTCTATGGAAACTACACAGGTAAGGATGTCCCCGCCGGGATCCTCAAACACATGGGCTTTGGTTCCCATATGTAGTGAGTTGGAGAAAAAAATAATTGTGTGGTGTGGTTATTTGCTGGATGTCACTTTCTCTCTGATGCACATGGTATATGACAAGAAAACAGAGAGATAAATAGTGCCAAAGGTACGGAGATACCTGCAGAACTGTTGAGAAATATTCTCATGAAGACCATAAGATGCAGGACTGTTCATTCCTATGAGTGTTATTGCCGTTCAATCACTAAGTTGTGTCTGACCCCATGGACCGCAGCATGGCAGGCCTCCCTGTCCATCACCAACTCCTGGAGCTTACTCAAACTCATGTCCATCCAGCTGGTGATGCCATCCAGCCATCTCATCCTCTGTCATCCCCTTCTCCCACCTTCAATCCCTCCCAGCATCAGGGTCTTTTCCAACGAGTCAGCTCTTCACATCAGGTGACCAAAGTATTGGAGTTTCAGCTTCAGCATCAGTCCTTCCAATGAATATTCAGGACTGGTTTCCTTTAGGATTGACTTGATCTCCTTTCTGTCCAAGGATTCTCAAGAGTCTTCTCCAGCACCACAGTTTGAAAACATCTGTTCTTCAGCACTCAGCCTTCTTTACTGTCCAGTTCTCACATCTATACATGACTTGCTGGGAAAAAACATAGCTCTGACTATACGGACATTTGCCAGCAAAGTGATGTCTCTGCTTTTTAGTAGTTGGTCCAAGTTTACTGTCGTTACCTTGCTTCAAATGTACACCCACTGAGCTCTGTCCTACTATCATGTTAGAATGAGAAGCATGTAGAACACCTTTTAATTTTTATAGATTTTTATTAAACTGGGCAACTTGGTGAGTGATGTGCGGAGAAGTGCACAAGCAAAGCCTGTCTGGTTTGTAAATCCAGTTACAGATACAGCAAAACATGATTCTTTGAAACCATAGGAAACCTTTCAAAAATATGATATTAAATAGTTCGCTCTGTTATCCTTCCAGGCATTAACTTAGCTGCTGCCATGTCCAGCTTTCTTCAAGCGTAGCTGTGCCCAGGCATTTGATTGTTGATGCTGTTTGAAGGGGCTGATGCCCAGGACTGGGGGCGCCATCTTTATTTCTTAGGTTGACGTTTCCATAGCAACAACGGGAGTGATGCGTAGAAAGAGATGGAGTGCCATTCTGGACCACTCACGTTGGGTCAGAGCCAGGCTGAGTTAGACAGTTTCAAGGATGTTCCATCATGGTTGGATACAGCATGGGGATAATTCTCTTAATTCTTGCAAGTTGCCCATTAATTCTTCAGTCTAGATTCCCCACTTTCACCAGCTCAGACAGATGCCACCTGTATCATTCTCTGTTTGGGAACAGGGGAAGTCGGGAGGTGATGAAGCAGTCAGATAGGGGTGTTGACAAGTGACAGGTCTGATTGTTTTTTTTCCTTTTGTTGTTGTTTTGTTTTCGTCTGGTGTTTTTAATTCAAAACTGAAATCACCCCAAAGGGAATCTGAGGAATACACTTCTTGGGGGGAAGAAAACCACTCCTCCTGTCTTTAAGAAAGCTTCTGTTACAATGAGTGATCTAAACAACTGTGTTATTTTCCTGGAGCTGCCATAACAAAGGACCAAAATCTGGGGGCTCAAACAACAGACATTTATTTCTCCCAGTCCTGGAGGCTGGAGCCTGAGGTCCTGGTGTGGGCAGGGCTGGTTGCTCCTGAGGCCTCTCTCCTGGGCGTGTAGACGGCCGTCTCCTCTGAGTCCTCACCTGCGCCTCCCTCTCTCTGTTTGTGTCTGTGTCCTGACCTCCTGTTATTATAAGGACCCCACTCCCATCGTATTAACATCCTATCAGATGAGAACCTCTCTTAGCTTCTGTTCCTAGGGGCCTGCAAATTAAACTGACCAACCAAAGACAGTAACAGAAGAATATCTCTATAAATTCTTTTTTGATGTAATTTAAAAAAAATTTATTTATGTATATTTTCTGGCCGTGCCACACCGCTTATGGGATCTTAGTTCCCCAGCTGGGAATTGAACCCAAGCCCTTGGCAGTAAGAGCGTGAAGCCTTAACCACTGGACCACCAGGGGGTCCCCTGATGTAATATTTTTAAGCACATAAGTCATTCACAGGAAGCAAGTGAACGCCTAACCAGGCAGTTCATCTGGGGATTTTTATATCATTTTAACAAAGGGCAATAATCTGTGCAGAAGTCACTAGACTTCTGGGGAGTCTGGATGGGCGTAAATTGTGGGGAAGTGATTAAGAGATGTGTGAGACAAACTGCAGGCAGATGAAGGTTGTCTGAATGGAATCATCCTGATACCATCTTGGTGACATGACGCATTCTCCATTTCCTGCTACAGGAGAGGGTGCACTTTTATTAATGGAATTATTGCTTTTTTTTTTTTTAATCAGGAGGGAAATTGATGTTCTGCTTTAAGGCAGATGGGAGAGAGCAGAGAGAGTCTCCTGGCTCTGCTTTTTCTCAAGCGGACGCAATTCCGCCAAGGTGCTGAGTCTCCGAGATCCACATGCAGCTGCCCTGGGCCCCTGTCGGGGGTCTTTCCACGTGGATGCCCTGCTCAGGGGGTGCCAGCCCATCTGACCAGAGTCTCCATGTCTGTTTCAGGATTAAGAAGGTTCTCATGCCCAGCGTTCCTGATCCCAAGTTCTCTTTCTTGGGGCTCTTTGAATCCCACCAAGGTAACTTCCAGGTAAGCAGCATCTCCTTGTGCAAGCTCGCTCTGGGCGGCCCTAATATCACCCCTCTGCAATATTTTATTTTTTCTGCTTAGAGGTATTTTTTTTTTACTCTTTATTTTGCATTGGGTTATAGCCTCTTAATAACAGTTTTAGCTGGACAGCAAAGAGACTCAGCCATACATACACATGTACCCACTCTCCCCCAAACTCCCCTCCCATCCCGGCTGCCACGTGACATTGAGCAGACTTCCCCGTGCTGTCCAGCGGGTCCTTGCTGGTTCTCCATGTTAAACACAGCAGTGTATCTACGACCTTCCCAGACTCCCTGACTGTCCCTTCCCCCATCCTTCCCCCTGGTGACCATGAGGTTATTACAGAGTATTGAGCAGACTTCCCTGTGCTGGACAGCAGGTCCTTGCTGGTTCTCCGTGTTAAATACAGCAGCATGTCCATGTCCATCCCAGACTCCCTTCCCCCGCCCTTCCTTTCTAGCAACCATAAATTCATTCTCTGAGCCTGTGAGCCTGTTTCTGTTTTGTCCGTAAGTCCACTCGTATCATTTCTCTTTAGACTCTGCATGTAAGGGATGTCATATGACAGTTCTCCTCTGTGTGACTGACTTCACTGAGCATGAGAATCTCTACGTCCATGTCTATTGCTACACATGGCATTTCACCCTTGCTATGAGTAAGCAACAGTCCAGTGTGTGTATATATACATACCACATGTCCTTTATCAGGGGCTTTCCCGGTGGTTCAGATGGTAAAGAATTCGCCTGCAAAGCGGGAGGCCTGGGTTGGATGCCTGATCGAGAAGATCCCCCTGGAGGAGGAAATGTGTACTCATTACTGTGTCGGACACTGAGGTCGCATCTTTGTCTGGGCCATTGTAAATAGAATTGCAATAAACATTGGGGCTGATTCACTATTAATGAAAAAAAAACCAAAAAACCCCAACATATGGCTTTTATTCCTCTTTAAACGCCTACAAGCCTCTTCAAATCTGAAAGCAGCGGTTTTACTGTTTTTCTCTTTCTCGGTCAGAGAAAGTGGATCCCAGAGTCTCCGAGGGCGGCTTCTCTTGAAATTAGTCTCAGATGGGTGTCCCCTCTGCCCCAGGACCATGGGATTTTCCAGCCTCCTGGCCCTCCGATCTTATCAGGAGGTCCCGTTCTTAGTCTGGTCCCACTGCAGGGGGCCGACAGCGAAACCTGCATTTCCGCTTTTCAACGTTTGTGGTCGTTAACTTCGTTCCTGTGATAAACGCTTATGGGGTGTGGGGGGCAAAGGGGAACTGGGGAGGACGGAGCGAGGTGGGGTCCGGCTCCCTGCATCACCAGGCGTGGATTTTATAGATCGCCGGGATCAGAGAGCCGTGCATTCCCCGGGGCTGCCACAAACCTGGGGTGCAAACCATCACACAGTCATCCTTGCCCCGGTGCCGGGGGCCACACACCTGACGTCAGGGTGCCCCAGGGCTGGGCTCCCTGCAGAGGCTCCAGGGGAGGGTCCTCCCCGCCTCTTCCAGCTTCTGGGGTCTCTGGGCATCCGTCCCTGGGCTGGTGGACGCCTCCCTCCTCTCTCTGCCTGCATCTCCACGTGTCTCTCCTCTTCTGTGTCTTATAAGGACCCTGTCCCTGGGTTTAGGGCCACCCCCATCCAGGGGGGCCTCATCTCAGACCTTCACTCCATCATCTCGGCAGTGACCTTGTTTCCCAATTAAGTCCTGTTCCCAGGTTCTGGGGAGTAGCCCTTGGGTATATCATTATTTTGGAAAGAAAGTGCAGTGTTCAATTTCTTTCTTTCTTTTTTTTTTTTTTTTCCTCACTTGCTTCAGTTGTATCCAACTCTTTGCGACCACATCGACTGAAGCCCCTGAGGCTCCTCTGTCCATGGGATTCTCCAGGCAAGGATACTGGAGTGGGTTGCCATTTCCTTCTCCAGGGGATCTTCCCGACTCAGTGACTGAACACCTATCTTTGCACTGGCAGGCGTTTTTTTTTTTTTTTTAAACCACTAGCGCCACCTGGGAAGTCCATTCAGTTTCCTAGACGGGCAAAGTGAATTGTAAAACTAATTAGGTGTAGGAGATGAAACAAACAAACAAAAAATTATTTTTTCTTCTACCCTCTTATGTTCTGTCCCTGGGGTCCTGCAAATTAAACAGACCAGCAAGATTAAAGAGAGAGACATGAACACCCCCCAAGAAGCAGTGAGACCTTGGGGCTGATTTGCCATTTTCACAAAGGATGATAGAGTGTTCGGAAGAGACTAGCTAAAGGAAAAGGGGTTGGGGCCCTGTGAGTGGCAGGTGAGACGTGAGGAGGTGACTAGGAAATGCATCAGAAATGAGGGTTGTTTCGTAAGATTTTATGCAGACTCAAGCTCTCTCAGATGATAAGCATTGTCTCTGGAGTTGGAAGGGACCGGGGGACTTCCAAATGTACATTTACTTTCCCAAAGTGGCATCAATTAATATCAGTTTTAGCGAGGATAAGTGGAGAGCAGAGAGCATGCATTGAGACTCTTCATACTTAACTGCCTTCAGGTCAACATCCTCTGGACGTCAAAGGGGCATGTTTGGGACTGGTGTCCCGGTCCCCTTCAAGGGAGGGGAAAGGGGTATACAACAGAATTTAGGACAGGGAATCTCTCTCTCTCTCTTTTTTTTTTTTTTTTTTTACCAAAATTGAGGCTAGAAGAAGGAGCCGGGGAGGGATGTTAGATGGGAGTAAGGAGTCCCCTTGAGGAGGGCTGTCCCATGGAGCTCCCAACCTCAGGAAATCTTGGGTCACCGGTTAGAAATTCAGCGTCCGCCCCCTCGGACCTGCTGACGGAGGGTCCTCCTTCTGCCATGTCGTCACTCCCATCTCAGACAACATCTCTGGGGGTGGAGAACGGGTCTGGGTTTCTGAAAAGACGTTCAGGCGCCCTCGTGTGTCTGGAGTGACCACAGGCCGGCGCTGTGAGGCTGGTGACAAAAGGCAGGTGTGAAAACCACAGGATTCCTGACCGAGACGCTAGACACCAGAGCTTTTTCTGTCCCAGCCGGGGCAAGTGTCCCCGCCGGGGGACGTGTGAAGATGCACCAGCTCCAAAGGCAGGGGTTTACGACACAGAGTCTGAGCCACAGTAACTGTTTTTAATTTTAAATTTTTTTTTTAACACCAAAAACGTTCTGTATTGGGGAACGGCAAGTGGACTCAGCCAGACACGTACATGTATCCCCTCTCCCCCAAACTCCCCTCCCATCCAGGCTGCCACGTGACATTGAGCAGACTTCCCTGAGCTGGCCAGTGGGTCCTTGCTGGTTCTCCATGATAAATACAGCTGTGTGTCCATGTCCATCCCAGACTCCCTGACTGTCCCTTCCCCATCCTTCCCCCTGGTGACCACCAGGTTATTACAGAGTGTTGACCAGAGTTCCCTGGGCTGGACAGCAGGTCCTTGCAGGTTCTCCATGTTAAACACAGCAGCGTGTCCCTGACCTTCCCAAATTCCCTCCCCCCCAGCAACCGTTCGTTCGTTTTCCACGCCTTTGAGTCTCTTTCTGTTTTGCCAGTAAGTTTCTGTGTATCCTTTCTCTTTAGATCCCACAGGAAAGGGAGATCACGTGATAGCTCTGCTTCTCTGGCTTACTTCGTTCAGTATGCCGCCCTTCCCGTCCACCCACGTCGGTGCAAAGGGCGTGATTTCACGCTCTGTAAAGTGAGCCGCACTGTTTCCTCCTTGCAGGAGTGGATCAAGGACACGCAGAACGTGGCCCCCTTGAACGGAACGGAAGACGGGGAGCTGGAGTGCGCCCCCGAGGACGCCGTGGTCGTCCAGCCGGCCGAGGCCGAGATGCCCAAGGCCGTGGTGATGGCGAGCCCGCTGTACCCGCGGGCCGGGGAGGAAGAGGCCGCCGGGGACTCCGGCCAGCTCCCTCGCCAAGAGCCCCAGGGCCGTGGGGTGATCTCTCTTGGGGATTTCAAGTTTGTGATGAGCGACAACTCTTACATGATGCTATGAGGGGGTGCAAACTCACAAGCCAACGTCCCACTCTGCATTGATGCTTGACGACCTGGGAGAACATCTTGGGGGCCAAAAAAAACAAAAACCCACCATGAAGGGGACTCCCTGGAACCAAGGATGCTGACATCTAAGGTCACCCAGTGCCCCGACGCCCCAACCCATGTCTGAGGTCACCCAGCGCCCCTACACCCTCAACCAATGCATCCCATTCATGCCGACATCCAAGGGCTTGAAGGTGGACTGCCTGTAGGCAGAAGACGCTTGGCCGGGCTGGTTCTTGCTGTCACCTGGCTCTCATAAATCATAAGGGAAGATGGCCAAGACCACCCTGCTTTGCACGTGCCCACCCGCCCACTCCTGTCCTTTCCACATTCCCACTCGCAAGTGGGTCCTCGATCATTTGTCACTCATCACACGGACCCAGCAGGCGAGGTGCAGAACGCCTGTTTTACTGACACCGAACAGCCACCCGCCTCCCACCCTGGAGAGAGAAAAAAAAAATTCTACAATCACTGAGGCATTTACAAACCAGGGTTCCATTTAACTAGTGACTCAGGACCTTGCTCCTGAGAGATACTTGAATGTAAAGGTGCTCTACAGGAACAAGGCATCCCAGGTTGAATGTACATTATTGTTTATTTTTTGATACCGAAAATTTTTTTAAAGTGTGTGCATGAGAACTATGGTACAATGTAAGTGGGTTGCTGCTCTTTGTGGAGACGGGAGCAGTTTGATCCCCTTAGACTTCAGGTTCAGAGGCTTTCTAGACGTCTAGAGTATTGATTTCTCAGTTTTTCTTTGTTTCTTTTTTTCAGGCTGTACTGACTTTATCTTGTCTGTGTCTGCAGGATGCAGTAAACAAGCTTGATCAGATATACCTGGAGTCTGTATGAGTGTGTGTGTGTGTGTGTGTGTGTGTGTGTGTGGTCTCCAGGATGTCTAATTTAGCAGAATGTCTCCCCACCCTAGAAAACTCCTCCACAAAGGTAGAAATGGAAAGAGGTCACCTTTATCAGTGAACAAACAGCAAGCCAGTGTGACGTGTAAATACCTCCCGCCGTGTCAAATAAACGAGACATGTCACAGCCATCGGCGATTTCTCCCCTCTGAATTCGAATGCTGGTCAGTCACCAATTGGCGTCTGACTATGCAGCCTCACAGACTGCAGCCCGCCAGGCCTCCCAGTCCATCACCAACTCCCAGAGTCCACCCAAACCTATGTCCATTGAGTCGGTGATGCCATCCAAGCGTCTCATCCTCTGTCATCCCCTTTTCCTCCTGCCCTCAATCTTTCCCAGCATCAGGGTCTTTTCCAGTGAGTCAGCTCTTTCCGTCAGGTGGCCAAAGTATTGGAGTTTCAGCTTCAGCATCAGTCCTTCCAGTGAATATTCAGGAGTGATTTCCTTTAGGATGGACTGGTTAGATCTCCTTGCAGTCCAAGGGACAGATATGAATGTGAGCTCCCAAAACTGTGATCCAGAAGATGCCACCCCCCACCCCCCACCCCACGGTGGTTGCTAAGGTGCTGAGGAGCTGGGGAAAATGCAAGAATCAGCCATCTGTGACCTCTCTCACTCTTTAAGGTGAACAAGGAAACAGGCTTGGCTCCAGACAGCAGAGGTGCGTTTCAAAGGAATGAATTCAGTGAGCCCAGAAGCTTGCATCCTCCCTTACAGAGAATGCTCAATTCCTTCACTTGATACCTGATCTTTGATGTTCAGACAGCCTGCTCCCTCTGTAGCAAACTTGCACATAGCCTGACTCCCCCTCCCGCCTACTCGGAGCTCTATTCTCAGAGCTCAGGAGATGCTGTCCCCCGGGGCTCTGGCTCGGACTCCCACACACACTCCCACCCAGTAAAATAACTCTCTTCCTTCCGGTGCTCACTGATTTTCAGTTGACACCAAAATGCAACACCCATCGCGGGAAGCCCGCTTGACAGGGTATTGCAAATGGAGAAAGACTCTCACCCCATTTTTTTTTCAGCTCAGCCTCCCATTCCCGTATCTGTGGGACGTGGGTTTTGCAACTTGGGGCCAAGTTTCCAGCTGCAGTCAGTCCCCCCACCCCGCCTGCCCTGGAGGCTGGGCGCTTCTGGTATGGAAGAGTCATTCCTGGGTCAGAGGTGGTGTGCCGGGTCTCCAGTCGGGGTGCGGGGACCCCAAAAGTCACCGCTCCATGAGGCAGATCCCAAGGTGGGTGGTAGCGTCGGGCCAGGGACTTTTGTGAGCCGAGAGAAAGTTTAGAACATCCTGTTTGAGAAAAACTGCTTTGTTCTGAAACCACTGCATCCCACGGCCCCCTGAGTAGTTCAGAGAAAGGAGGATGTGGATGCATTTAGCCGTCCTGCTCAGAGCTCTCACGGGCACTCTGGGTTTGACCCTGTTTTGCCTGCTTGGTCTCTAGACAGGCATCGATGAAATGAGGGAGGCAGGACATTACTCTCCATCCCTCGGTGCGATGGCTCTCAACCACTTTTTTTTTCTAATTGATTTATGTTTCGTTGAAGGATAACAACAATATCGTGTTGGTCTCTGGCCTACATCAACATGGATCAACCATGTGCTGCACTGAGCTAAGTTGCTTCAGTCGAGACTGACTTTGCGACCCCTAGAACTCAGACCCCACCAGGCTCCTCTGTCCATGGGATTCTCCAGACAAGAATGCTGGAGTGGGTTGCCATGCCCTCCTGCAGGGGATCTTCCCCACCCAGGGACTGAACTCGCGTTCCAGACTCCCTGACTATCCCTTCCCCCATCCTTCCCCCCCGGGAACCATAAGGGACACTGTGATACCAGACCTGATTTACGCTCAGGGCTGAGGTCCGCTGTGTCAGAAACCTTAACATTAAAGGTATAAGATAAAGCTGCACTTTAAGTTCCAGGACCAAGGTTTAGGCGCTGATGGCTCAGTGGCTAAAGAATCCGCCTGCAGTGGGGGAGATCCAGGTTCGACCCCTGGGTGGGGAAGACCCCTGGAGGAGGGCATGGCAACCCACTCCAGTGTTCTTGCCTGGAGCATCCCATGGACAGAGGAGCCTGGCCTCCTGTGGTCCACGGGGTCGCAAAGAGTCGGATATGACCAAGCAACCAAGCGTGTGGCTGAAACCCTGGAGAGGGCACCAGGGGTCCTGTCCTTGGTGGACTGTGGAGTGAGGGGGCCCGGGCCCCTTTCCAGGGAGCTACAGTGCCCATCTTCATGCAGAAGGTCAGCCGTGGGGAGTTGGGGAACCTCCCTGAGGTTTAGAATTCCTGCTCCCTGGCTGGGTGAGAGGGGGTTTGAGCTCTGAGGCTTGGGGGCCTCAGGAAGGGGTCCAGCAGCTGGCCCTGCCCGTTTGTCACCGAGCTGCAGGCCAAAGGCTCTGCTGGAACAAAGTGTGGTCTCTCCCGGGGTGGGGGGGCGGGTGCATGGTCTCCTTTCCTCATTCAGCATGTACACGCCCGCCATCAGAACACAACTCTGCTAAACCTCCGCTGCGCCCCACGTCGGAGCTCCGTGACCATCAATTCCAAAGAGGTAAGTCAGGTCAAGGGACTCTACCCCCAACTCCCCCGCACTCCGACCCAGCACTGGAGCGATTCTCCTCACGTTTTTGCTTCTTTGAGATGGTGGATGTCCGTGATGCTAAGCCCTAACACACCCCAAGATATCGGCTGTTGTACAGGATGGCTGTGAGTCAGAGATGCTATCTGCCCTCTCTCTCCGGCTACACCTTGTCCTCCATGCCCCGCCGTCTTTCCCCTGCGCCCCCGGGGGCACGGTTATCACCATGATCGACCTCGGAAATGACGGGCTTTAGCGGCACGCCCCCGCACACCCCAGCCGAGCACCCGTGTGCCCGGAGGTCCGGGCGGTGGGAAAAGGCAGATGGAATGGTTTTTGCACAAAGGGCACACATATACTCTCTGAACAGCAAGGGACCGCATCCCTGCCCGGGGCTGGAGCTTCGGAGAGAGGGACTCAGGGGCTTGGAGTCAGATGGGGCTGTGCTGTGTGGCCTCAGGCAGGGTAGTGACCTCTCTGAGCCTGTCTGTTGTGAAAGCCTGAAGTCCCGCCCAGGGCAGCTGGAGGAATGAACCAAGAAGCCAGGTCCCCAGGCAGAGGGGTGTGGACATGGACCAGATGGAAGCAGGGGTTTGCAAAGCCCTTTAAACTAGGGAGGTGGAGTTAGACTCCTCTTCCACTTGGATTTCCACATCTTCCACTTCCATTCCTGTGGGTGGGAGACTCTCCCTGGGGAACATTTATCTGTACGATTTCTCAGAGAGAAATCTATTTTCAGATGAACAGATTTGAGGCTTATTCATAAAAGAGAGTATATCTCTACCTCCCAAGAAGTTTGTAGGGAGTGTGTGTGCGTGTTCAGTTGCCTCTGACTCTTTACGACCCCGTGGACTGTAGCCCACCAGCTTCCTCTGTCCTCGGGATTCTTCAGGCAAGAATGCGGGAGTGGGTTGCCATTTCCTTCTTCAGGGAATCTTCCTGACCCAGGGATCGAACTCTCATCTCTTGCAACGGTAGGTGGATTCTTTATGCTGAGCTGCTGGGGAAGCCAAGAAGGTTGTAGCGTTAGTAATAAACTTGGTTGGTGAACATTATGAAAGAGGAATCCACTGCATGGGACCTACTCAACACAATACATGTTATACAATTATCCATATTGTTACCCATACTGGCTATTATAAATCTGATACACGATATTCTGGGTCCTCTAGAATTTGTTACTAATGCAAATAAAAACCTGCAAATGACTCAGTTTCATTCCTCATTACAGCTGTGTAATATTTCGTTGTATATATGTTCAGTTCAGTTCAGTTGCTCAGTCGTGTCTGACTCTTTGCAA
>SNSB01003464.1:467363-498798 GCA_012922965.1 Capreolus pygargus
GCCCATGGACCGTAGCACGCCAGGCCTCCCTGTCCTTCACCAACCGCAGAGCTTACTTAAACTCATCTCCACTGAGTCGGTGATGCCATCCAACCATCTCATCCACTGTCGTCCCCTTCTCCTCCTACCTTCAATCTTTTGCAGCATCAGGGTCTTTTCCAGTAAGTCAGCTCTTTCCGTCAGGTGGCCAAAGTATTGGAGTTTCAGCTTCAGCATCAGTCCTTCCAGTGAATATTCAGGACTGATTTCCTTTAGGATGTGCATATGTACCACTTCTCATTTGTCCATTTCTTTGTTGATGGACACTCAGGTTGCTTGCGTGTCTTGGCTATTGTAATAAGCGGGGCTGTTATGAATACTGGGGTGTAAGTGTCTTTTAGAAAATGCTGTCTAGTGACTTAAATGGGAAGGAAATGCAAAATAGAAGATATATGTATACACATGGGCTTCCCTGGTGGCTCAGATGGTCATGAACCCACCTGCAATGTGGGAGACCCGGGTTCAATCCCTGGGTCGGAAAGATCCCCTGGAGAAGGGAATGGCAACCGACTCCAGTATTCTTTTTTTTTTTTCATTTATTTTTATTAGCTGGAGGCTAATTGCTTTACAGTATTGAAGTGGGTTTTGCCATACACTGACATGAATCAGCCATGGATGTACATGTATTCCCCATCCCGATTCCCCCCTCCCGCCTCCCTCCCCCACTCCAGTATTGTTGCCTCGAGAATTTCATGGGCAGAGGAGCCTGGCTGGCTGCAGTCCACGGAGTCACAGAGAGCCAGACATGACTGGATGACTGACACTTTTGCTTCACTTTCACGTGTATGTGTATATAACTGATTCATTTTGATGCACAGCGGAAAGTACCACCACACTGTAAAGTAACTACACGCCAGTTAAGAACATTTTATTTAGGAAGGGCAGCATTCTCCTGCAGCTGACAGTTTGCAGGTACTGAAAGTGATGCCAAACAAGACCTAGTTTGGCCGACTTTTACTCCAGACAGAAGTCTCCTGCTTTTCTTGTTGTTCAGTCGCTAAGTCGTGTCTGACTCTTTGCGACCCCGTGGACTGCAGCACGCCAGGCCTCACTGTCCATCAGCAACTCCCAGAGTTCACTCAAACTCATGTCCACTGAGTCAATGATGCCATCCAACCATCGCATCCTCTGTCGTCCTCTTCTCCTCCCGCCTTCAATCCCTCCCAGCATCAGGGTCTTTTCAAATGAGTCAGTTCTTCCCATCAGGTGGCCAAAGTATTGGAGTCTCATCTGCAGCATCAGTCCTTCCAATGACTATTCAGGGTTGATTTCCCTTAGGATGGACTGATTGGATCTCCTTGCTGTCTAAGGGACTCTTAAGGGTCTTATCCAACACCACAGTTCGAAGTATCAATTCTTTAGCGCTCAGCCTTCCTTATGGCCCAACTCTCACATCCACACGTGACTCCTGGGGAAACCCCAGCTTTGACTAGACAGATTTTTTCGTATTGACTTAACCATTATTAACATAGAGTCTCTGTCCAGGATCCAGCCACAGAAGTCCTAAAAACCCCCAGGATGCCTTGAGGATTGTGGGGAGAAGGACATCTTTTGTTATTCATAGTAAGCCCCTTTCAACCCTCCAGGGGCCCCTGGAAGCTTTTGGGATGGAGGCTGGTTGCCAGGGAAACCAACCCAGTGTTTAGCGGGTTGAAATGTTCAGGCCCATCCTCCTGCCCTGCAGGGAGGGGAGAGGAGGGCCTGGAGACTAAGGTCCTCAGCCCTGCCCAGAGACAACCCAGGGCGGAATCGCCGCGAAGCCCTGAACCTCGGGGGTTTGGAGAGCTCGGGGCGGTGACCTCCTGCAGGTCTGCAGAGTGACCAGCAGGGGGCGCCCTCACCCCGCCCCTCGCCCTCTGTGTCCCTGCCTTCCGGTCCCGGGCGGCAGACTCTTTACCCTGCGGGGTCTGCGGTAACCTCGGGAACGCAAGGTCACCACGGGTGGTGACGCACTTTCCTGCTGTTCAGGGAGAATGGAGACTCTCTCCACGTGGAAACCACACAGGCGGACACCCTGCTTGTGTCGGAAGCATCGTGAGCGGTTTCTTGGAGGAGCCTCAGACCCTCGGGGCTCAGACGGTAAAGAATGTGCCTGCAGTGCAGGAGACCCGGGTTCAATTCCTGGGTCAGGAAAATCACCTGGAAATGGCAGCCCACTCCAATACTCTTGCCTGGAGAATTCCATGGACAGAGAAGGCTGGTGGGCTATACAGCTCATGGGGTTGCAGAGAGTTGGACACGACTGAGTGACCATCACTTTCACTTCACATCACGCAGACACAGAAGACAAATTTAGGGTTACCAAAGGGGAAAAGTGGTGGAGGGATATATTAGGAGTTTGGCATTAACAGATACGCACTGCCATGTATAAAACAGATATTCCACAGTTGAGTTCAGTTCAGTTGCTCAGTCGTGTCTGACTCTTTGCGACCCCATGGACTGCATCACCCCAGGCCTCCATGTCCATCACCAACTCCCAAACCTTGCTCAAATTCATGTCCATGGAATCGGCGATGCCATCCTACCATCTCATCCTCTGTCGCCCCCTTCTCCTCCCGCCTTCCATCTTTCCCAGCATCAGGGTCTTTTCCAATGAGTCAAGTTTTTCTCATCAGGCGGCCAGGGTATTGGAGCTTCAGCTTCAGCACAAGGACCTGCTGCATAGCACAGAGGATTCTACTCAACATATCACCATAAACTGTAACGGAGAAGAATCTGAAAAATGTTACTGAATTGCTATGCTGCATGCTGAAAACTAACACAGACTTGCAAATCAACTCTGCTTCAAGAAAGAAAAGTTAGCACATAGTCTTCATTTCTGAGTGGGGTGGGGATTCTGGGCTTTATGTGGGAAGATCCCAAGGGGCTTCCTTTCTTGTTTTATTCTTGCACAGGTCAGTTGAGGAAAGCCCCCTGCCCGGGATTTCGGGGCTCCCTTGTCCAGCAGAGAGGAGCCTGGCTCCTCTGGGTCTGTCTACACTGTCCAAGGCTGCAGCTGGTTCTGGCCGCGATCGGCCTTCCGTGGGGACACTCTCAGCTGTGGACACGTGGTGGTCCTGTCTGCGGCCACCCGGCATGGCCGGGGGTGCCACCAACCCCCACCCCGCATCAGGCCCTGGGTGTACCAGAGTCCCTCGGCTGCGGTCTTCGCAGTCCAGAAAAATGAAAGAACGGTGTCCACTGTTGCCTTAAAAACAAACGCACAACATGAGAGAGATGGAAGTCAAGATGTATTTGGGGCAGAACGAGGCTGCAGCCCGGAAGATAGCACGTCAGAGAGCTCTGAGAGATTGCTCCAAAGAGGTCAGGGGGAGGGTCCGTGTATACGTGATTTGGTGAAGGGGAAGTTCACGCAATCAGGCAATTCTTTGACAAAAGGTTTTCTGCTAGTCACGAGTAGCTGAGGGACTTCCCTGGTGGTCCAGCGGCTAGGATGCCATACTACCAATGCAGGGGGCCTGGGCTTGACCCCTGGTTGGGGAGAAGACTCTTGAGAGTCCCTTGGACTGCAAGGAGATCCAACCGGTCCATCCCAAAGGAAAAATCAGTCCTGAATATTCATCGGAAGGACTGATGCTGAAGCTGAAACTCCAATCCTTTGGCCACCTGATGTGAAGAGCTGACTCATTGGAAAAGACCCTGATGCTGGGAAAGATTGAGGGCAGGAGGAGAAGGGGATGACAAGGGATGAGATGTTTGGATGGCATCACCAAATCAATGGACATGAATTTGAGTAAACTCCAGGAGTTGGTGATGGACAGTGAGGCCTGCTGTGCTGCAGTCCATGGGGTCACAACGAGTCAGACATGACTTAGAGACTGAATTGACTGAAGGGAGTTCTGAGGTGTAATCTGACCTGAATTAGGGGCTTCTGAGGAAAACTGACAGAAACTAGGGAGTTCTGTGGTAAAATCTGACAGAAACTAGGAGATTCTGAGGTAAGAACCGACAAAAAGTTGGACCTTCTGAGGTAAAATCTGACAGAAAGAATCTATTAGATATAATCTGACAGAAGGACCTTCTGAGGGAAAATTAGACAGAGGACCTTCTGTAGTAAAATCTGACAGAGAGAAGGACCTTCTGAGGTAAAATCTAAGAAAAAGAATAGATCTTCTGGGATAAAATCTGGCAGAAAGAAGCACCTCTGAGGCAAAATCTGTCCCAAAGGAGCACCTTGTGAGGCATGTCTGACAGAATTTAGGGTGTTCTGAGCCAAAATGTGACAGAACTTGGGGGCTTCTTTTGCAAACATAACAATAAGAAGGCATCTTCTGCAGCAAAATTTGAGAGAAAGTAGGGTCTTCTGAGGCAAAACCTGACAGAAACTGGGGGATTCGGAGGTAAAATCTGACAGAAACTAGGGAATTCTGAGATCAAATCTTATAGAAACTTGGTGTTTTTCATTTAATATCTCACAGAAACTAGGGTCTTCTGAGAAAGTAGGGTGTTTCTGAGAAAGTAAGGTCTTCTGAGGCAAAATCTGACAGAAATTGGGAGGTTCTGAGGTAAAATCTGATAGAAATTAGGGGGATCTTTGTTCAAATCTGATCGAATCTAGGAGGTTCTGAGCTAAAATCTGACCTGAACTAGGTGTTCTGAGGCAAATCTGACTGAAACTAAGTCATTTTGAGGTAATAGCTAACATAAGTAAGGCACTTTTGAAATAAAATCTGATGATATGTTGGTTTGAAGCATAATCTGATGAAAAGAAAGAGGTTTGAGGTAGAGTCTTGAGGAAGAATTTTTTTGTGTGTGAAACTTTGCTAAAAGAGATAGGTTTGAATCAAAAATCTGAGAGAAAGATGTTTTCTCTGAAAACCTGAGAGGTAGAAAGATTTCTGAGGGAGAAACCTGAGAGTAAGTAGGAGACTTTTGTATACCTGACAGAAAGTAGATTTCTGAGAGAATCCTAACAGATAAATGGATAAATCTCTTGGAAACCTTGGTGAAATAATGTGATTTCTGAGAGAAATGATAACATTTCTGAGGGAATCCTGATAGAAAGAAGGAGCTTTCTGATGGAAATCTGACTTAACAATGTGTTCCAGGAAAAATGTATACTCAAAAATTCCACAAAATAAATGGGTCCTCCATTTAATAATATGTCCTGCCTGTGTTTGTCAGAAGAATCTTTTGTATCTTATCACCCACCAGGTGAGAAGTGCTGAATGCCCCCTGGGGTTGTTTCTGTCACACAGGGCAAACAGGATTTTAATAGAAAAAAATTCCAGACCTTTTCCAGGCCTTGTGAGGGGCCTGTGTTTTTTTTCTTGGAAAAAAAAAAAAAAAGTAGTAAAAATGTCCATGTTTTGTTAACATCACTGCTGACTTTATTTTCACATTTTCTTCAATTAAAAAAAAAATCCCCTAAGAGGCATATTTGAAGCCTCCACATCGTGCCTCTGTGTGCCTGCCAAAAAACCTCATGAATTTAAGAGCTGCTGAGCTGTATAAATTCAGAGGCTCCCAGTCTTAAGTCAAAAATCACATTTTTTTAAACCAGGTTCATGGATGCAAAATCAAGCTAGGACAGACACACTCACATATTCACACTCTAATACCCCCAGATTTTTGTGGAGGGAATTTTGCAAGCAGTTGAATTTTATAACAAGGGAGTGAGTGATTTCCACGTGTGTTACCTGCTGACCCTACTTTCTCAGTTTCTCTATTTACCTTCCCTGGGCTGTGAGACACAGAACTTGGTAAAGAGTGAATATTTCAATTTTCCTCCACTCTCCCACCTCCCACATCTCACATCTGGGTGGTCCCCACCTATTCTGCTGGAAATATGGGGTTCCGGAAGTACATTTCAGCAGAAGCAAGGACGTGTTTAAGGTCTGCATCATTTGCCGCCTGCATCTGAATCCCCTTGGAGGAAATGGAGTTGTAAATGTCTCCTAGGAAGACGGTGTTTCTCACACGATGACAGTCATTACATATCTTGGGCTTATCCACATCTAGGAATTCTGGCCAGTGACAGACTCCTCTGGATTCCCTCAAACATAAAATCTGAAGGGTGATGACTGATGACCTGTGTTGAGGACCCTTCGCTTGTTCACATGGAACAGAATATTTTTACGGACTCATGCTCTTGGATGCATAGAATACTTTTGGTGTCTAGGGTGGGTGTCTGCTGTCTTGCTTAAACACATCATTTCCTATTCTGATGCCATAAACAAAGCTTCCTATTCCCTCCTAGAAGTTAAAATAGCTCCCCAATTGTAAGTCTATGTGTATTCCATCTAGGTAGATTTGTGTATAAATTCTGAGTTAGGGATTGATTTATTTAGCTATGATGCATAGCACATTATGACAAACACATCTGGCCATATTGACAACATGTAATGTGTATGTCATACACATTTCTGAGCTGGGTTTTCTACTTAGGATCTGTTTCCATGACTGAAATCAAGCAGTCGGCAAGGTGTCAGGCTTCTGTTCTATTCAGACTTTCAACTGATCGGACAAGGCCCACCCAGCCATGTCAGCCACTGGTTCCTGGTGAAGGATCAAGTCACAAAGGTATGGCCATGTCATGACCTTCTGGAATCCAGGCTTCCTTCTCTGAATATTTATAGACTCTGATAACCTACGTTTTTTCCCATAAGGTTCCCATTATTGACACTCCAGCTGAGTTGGGGACATTCTTGCCATGTCTATCACACCCCAAGCCAACTGGGTGCATGGTGGAGATGAAGCATTTGGGAGAAGACCCAAGAATTTGGCCCAAGACCTAGATGGCTACAGAATTTTCTGCTTGCAAGTGGTGTGCAAGAGGAATTGGTCTGTGAGGACAGTTCCATAGTGATATTTGAACTGTAAGGGAAAAACACTTTTCCTCTACCCTCTTAGGCTCTGTGCCTGTGGCCTGTGAATTAAGCCAACAAAAGATTAATAAGAAGGGGGCCGGGAACCATGCCAGAGCTGATTTATTCATGCAATGTGCTTAATTCCAGCAGAATTCAATGATGAGCATGTGTAAGAAAAGACACATTTTTCCTCTCTTCGCCTTAAGTTCTCTGTGTGGAACCCTATGACTGAGGTTGGCCACAGACAGATTAACAAGAGAAAGACAAACTCAAGTTTATTAACACAGCATCTCAGTCACACTTGGCAGTCCCCAGAGGCCAATAACTCAAATGGTCCTTATATACCTTTCTAAGCGAATCAAAGGAAAAGAGATTTGGGGAGAAGGCAAATTATGGGGAGCTGACTAGGAAAGTCTGGTGAAATGGGGTATTAGCATTTGCTATGCAGATTTAAGTGGCTGCATTCTCTATCTTTTTTAACTTAAAAATTTCATTTTAAAAATATATGTGTATATGTCAGTGCTCCTCTCTCCGCTCGTTCCAGCCTCTCCTTCCCTGCAGTGTCCACCTGTCCAGTCTCTACGTCTGCATGTCCACCACCTCTGTACACATGTTCATCTGCGCCATTTCTCAGGATTCCATATGTATGCTTTAATACACCGTATTTGTTTTTCTCTTTCTGACTTACTTCACCGTGTGTGACAGACTCTAGGTTTATCCTAAGTGGCCTCTTTGTCTACTGATAGAAGTTCTTAAGTAACCTCCTTTTTTTCCCACTATGGGAGACAGATTCATCATTTGTTGTTCGGTCGCTCAGCTGTGTCTGACTCTTTGTGACCCCATGGACTGCCGCACACCAGGCTTCCCTGTCCTTCACCGACTCCCGGAGCTGGCTGAAACTCGTGTCCGTTGTGTCGGTGATGCCATCCAACCATCTCATCCTCTGTCGTCCCCTTCTCCTCCTGCCTTCAATCTTTCCCAGCTCAGAGTCTTTTCCAAGGAGTCAGCTTTTTGCATCAGGCGGCCAAACAATTGTAGCCTCAGCACCAGTCCTTCCAGTGAACACTCAGGACTGATTTCCTTTAGGATGGACTGGTTGGGTCTCCTTGCAGTCCCAGGGACTCTCAAGAGTCTTCTCCAACACCACAGCTTAAAAGCATCAATTCTTCAACACTCAGCCTTCTTTATGTTTCAACGTCACATCCTTACATAACTACTGGAAAAATCATAGCTTTGACTGGATGCACCTTTGTCGGCAAAGTGATGTGTGTGCTTTTAAAAGACGCTTGCTCCTTGGGAGAAAAGCCATGACAAACCTAGATGGCATGTTAAAAAGCAGAGATTGAACTTTACAAAGGAGCATTTCCATCATACGTGGAAATGTGCTTTAACAGAACACCGAGGGCTTACTCGGAGTCTACTGGTTCTCTGTCACTTTTAGGTGCAAACCCCCCACAGGCTGAAGCAGCATTGCCGGGGGGTGATGTGTTGTGAGTCACCCATCAGGTTGGTTCAGGGGCTTCTGTAACATCTTACGAGGTGAGAGGGTGGAAGACTGGCTGGATCAAAAGGCACCACGAGGAAAACCAGTGACTTTCTGGAGAAACGAGGGGGTTTTCCGAGCAGAAACTGAGATAAGAAAGTTTGTGATGATGTGAGTCTGTAGGGGTGTGATAATTTTTCTGACTCCTTCAATGATATCAGCTCTGCTGGAGAAGGGATTGGGGTGGGGGAGGTTCATTTTTTTTTTTTTTTTATAATCTCTTTTTAAAGGGATGAGATTTTCTGATGTTCTGAGTTTGGGAAATAACTCCACCTTGAGGAGGCATTTGTGTAGCCTTATTCCCCAAGCTTTCCTGGTGGCTTCCTGGGTTCGAGTCCTGGGTCTGGAGGAGGAAATGGCAGCCCACTCCAGTATCCTTGTCTGGAGTGTTCCATGGACAGAAGAGCCTGGCGGGCTACAGTCCCCGGGGTCGCAGAGAGGCGGACACGACTGAGCCGCTAAACCAGCATAGCCCCGGATCTGGGGTTTCCTTGGGGGAGAAACCAGGCCTTCTGTGCAACTTTGTTTTCTTCTCTGCAAAAAGAGTGACGGTTGGCGCCTGGGGAGGGGCCAGGGGTGGCGGCTTCCTGACTCTGGGGATCAGCGTGGAGCCGGGTGGAAGCCAGGACTCTGGTCTGAAGCAGCACTTCTCTGTGACAACGAGCTCACGGGGGTGCGTGTGCTAAAGCCATGCCCTCCCCAGATAAACATAAGTCTGCCAATAACACGGTGGCAGGCAGCATTAAAAAAAAAAAAAAACAAAAAACACCAATGCTCCTAAGAAAAAGGAAGAAACACACACACACTTTTCTAGAGATTTCTAGTCTAGAGTTAATCACTCAGCTGTGTCTGACTCTTTGTGACCCCAAGGTCTGTAGCCCATCAGGCTCCTCTGTCCATGGGACTCTCCAGGCAAGAATACTGGAGTGGGTTGCCATGCCCTCCTCCAGGGGATCAGAGAGTTCTAAGAGGGTGCAGTTCTCGGTGTAAGCAAGAAATGCATTAGAAAGGCAGTGGAAATGTTTGGAAGGGACTTGGGGGAAAAGTCTCTAGTGGGAAATGAGGTTTTACCCTACTGTCCAGAGACACCTGGCTGGATCAGTCTTTTCCCGATTATCTTGTTCTTTTGCATTTTCGTACAAACAAGTCCCCCTTCCCCAGGTGGTACCTCACTCCTCCTGTCTGAGTTTCTCTGAGTGCTTCAATGTTTAATATGAAAAAGCAGAGACATTACTTTGCTGACAAAGGTCTGTATAAATAAACAAAGCTACGGTTTTCCCAGCAGTCATGTATGGATGTGAGAGTTGGACCATGAAGAAGGCTGAGCGCTGAAGAATGGATGCTTTTGAACTGTGGTGTTGGAGGAGACTCTTGAGAGTCCCTTGGACTGCAGGGAGATCCAACCAGTCCATCCCAAAGGAGATCAGTCCTAAATGTTCATTGGAAGGACTGATGTTGAAGCTGAAACTCCAATCCTTTGGAGTTAACTCATTGGAAAAGACCCTGATGCTGGGAAAGATTGGAGGCGGGAGGAGAAGGGGACGGCAGAGGATGAGACGGTTGGATGCCATCACTGACTCAAAGGACGTGAGTTTGAGTAAACTCTGGGAGCTGGTGAAGGACAGGGAGGCTGGAGGCCTGTATGGGGTCACAGAGAGCTGAACATGACTGAGCGAGTTAACAGCAGCAGCACATAAACGCGACGGCTGCCTGTCTGCGAGAATGTGTTTCTTGCTGCTTTTCTCTGTCCGCCTCCCTCCCTCCTCCACCCCTCCTGTTGGGCGAGTCTAAGCCCCTTTGAATTTCCACACACTCTTTATAAATAGCTTGTCAATAACAATGGGGGGAAAAAAAACCCCACAGAAATTCTGATTGGAATTGGGTGGGATCACCAGGCGAATTTACAGACCCTCAGTCTCTTTGAAATACAGTGTCTTATATGGAAATACGGTGTGTCATCTCTTGATTCCATTTTCAGTAACATTTTGGATTTTTTTTTTGCCTGTCAGCGATCTTCTACAGGTTTTCTTTCTCAGTTCTTTATAACTAAATGGGCTTCTCTGGTGGTTCAGACGGTAAAGAATCTGCCTGCAATGCAGGAGAACCAGGTTCAGTCCCTGGGTGGGAAAACCCCCCTGGAGAAGGGAATGACAACCCACTCTGGTATTCTTGCCTGGAGAATTCCATGGACAGAGGAGCTTGGGGGATGGTAGCCCAGGATATATAAAATGGGTTTCCTTAGCTTGACTTCCCCCAGTATTGATACTGCCCCTTCAAATTTACAGACTCAGAAATCTAATTTCACCAGAATTCCCAAAGCCAGCCTTTTTTTTTTCTTAAGGCCCAACTCACAGTAACTCAACTCATACAGGCTTGATGTATATGCCCTTGTGGTCATCCACTTATGTACAGAGACAGTAGCTCAGCCCTCACCCCCCCACCCTTGCCCTGGCATGGAAAAGTTTTCTCCCCGCAGACAGTGGGCAGCAGAGAAGCCCATACAATAACCCAAGTCGCCTGGGAAGTTTGGCACCAAGACTGAAGGGTCTGAGAGAACCTTGGTCAAGGGTCTGGCTCTGGCTTCCCAAGTTTCCTGTCAGGGCCCCTTGAGAATCCTTTCCTGCAGTCCTGCCCATCACAACATCCCAGGGACCATTTCCTACACACTTACAGGGGGAAAGCTGTCTCTCTGGTCCAGGCTCAATGCCACAAGAGAAATGATTTCAAGGAAGCGCAAAACTTGCATTTCGTTAATATCTGAAAAGTGAAACTGTTAATCCCTCAGTTGTGCCTGACTCTTTGCAACCCCTTGAACTGTAGCCCACCAGGCTCCTCTGTCCAAGGGATTCTCCAGGCAAGAATACTGGAGTGGGCTGCCATTTCCTCCCCCAAGGGATATTCCCAACCCTGGAATTGAACCTGGGTCTCCTGCATTGGTATCTGGGGAGGCAGAAATTTGAAGAGGGGGAAAGGAAGAAAAAAGAGGAAAGGTTACTCTGGGGGAGCAGAGGAGGTGGGGGGTACATTGGATCCAGTCACTCTGTATCATCTTTCCCTCTATCAATATTGTCAAGGAGTAACAGATTTTTCTCTACTCTGTTAGGTGCCTTCAGAGGGGTGTGCAAATTAAACTGATAAAAGCTGAGTTAACGAGGGAATAAAACATCGAGTGATGCATATATGTATGCATAGGAATTCACGGAGCAATCCGAATCATTAGGGGCTTTCTATATCATGTTCGCAGGGAACAAGGAGAGGAAGACGACATTTCTGGGAGAAGAAATGTCTTCCTGGAAATGGCGAGACAAAGGGCACGGAGAGAAAAACAAATGACTGGAAAGATAAAGGTGCCCTTCGGAGAACAGAAGGTAAAGGTGCCCTTCGTAGAATAGATGGGAGATACGATACTTATGTATGAACGTCTGTGTAGGGTGTAGTCCCATCCTCACTGCCCAGAAAGCAAGTTTAGACTTGCCTCCAGGAAGTGGGTGTAGAACAGGTCGTGTTGTGGGGGAGACTCTACTTCAAGGCAGATGAAGAGGCTCAAGGCTCAGACGAAGGAGCTCAAGGGACTTTGGCTCAAAAAACTTTTTTGCCACAGGGGCAAGTCCCACACCCCTTTCCCCCTCAACACAGAAACACGTTCCCAGGAAGTGACGGCTCTGGCCAAAACTGAGCTAGCGTGTATGGTCACATCTGGGATGCCTTCTCTTCCCGGGGTTGAAGGCAAAAGGGTAGCGTTCAGTCTTATGGCAAACACTCGCCAATGCCATGCACAGTTCGCCCGTGGGGTCACCCCTGTGTTGAGATTCCAAGGTCTGGGGATCCAGCCGGATGTGTGATGGTCCAGCAGGTGGAATCCTGACTGCCTGTTCCTGAAATGTGCCCCGAGCCCCCTAACCTCTTCTGATTTATTCTCCCGGGAGGCGGGGCACGCGTTCCCTGCTTCCAGACGGGGTGCCCACCCCCCCGCCCACCTGCAGCCCTCGCCTCTCAGAGGGGAGGGACCGTTGCCCCATCCGCCTTCCACATGTGGCTCTGGGTACCAGTTCTCCTTGGTGACCCCTGACCCTGCGGGCGCCTGGGACCCACAGTCCTCGTTTCCTCAGCCCTCTGACCCCCGGGCGGGTCGCCATATGTGCAAAGCAATTCTTTCTTTCTTTCTTTTTTTTTTTTTAAATTGCTTTGTCTTTAATTGGAGGATAATTGCTTTCCAATATTGTGTTGGTTTGAGCCCAACATCGGCATGAAGCAGCCACAGGTAGACACGTGTCCCCTCCTTCTGGAACCTCCCTCCCCTTCCCACCCCTCCAGGTTTTCACAGACGCCCTGGTTTGAGGAAAGGTTACTCTTACAACAAATTCCCACTGGCTCTCTAATTTACATATGGTAATACATATGTGTCAATGCTACTTTAAAAAAAAAAATCAGCAAAGATTTTTTTTTTTTTAATTAGAATTCCCTTAAATCCATAAGCAATACAGGGAAATTGAAATGTGTACCATATTGAGTTTTTTAAACCGCCAAACAAAATTGATGATCATATCTATTTAAGTTTTATGAATGCTTTCTGAAAGAAGTGCTGAATTTGTTTTGTGTAGATTTAATTATTCATATTTGGAGTTTCTGGTGTATGTATACATTTTTTAAAATACTTCTTTATACATTAATTTAAAATTTTACTTTCTAAGTTTTCATTAGCAGTGGCTAGAAACACAGTACATGTCTTGCTAATCTACTCTGCCCTTCCCTTGGGTCTTCTTTGCTGGCTCAGACGGTGAAGAAATCTGTCTGCAATACAGGAGACCGGGGTTGGATCCCAGGCTCGGGAAGATCCCCTGGAGAAGGGAATGGCAACCCACTCCAGTATTCTTGCCTGGAGAATCCCATGGACAGAGGAGCCTGGCGGGCTACAGTCCATGTGCTTGCAGAGAGTCAGACTTGACTGAGAGAGAAATGCTTTCGCTTTTTTTCCCCCTGTGTGCTCAGCCTTAGCAATTAATCAACTTGCAGTCGATTTTATCAAATTTATCCGCCTTAGCAATTCATCTACTTTATTTGCTGTTTTCTTAAATTTATTTTTAATTGGAGTCTAATTGCTTTCTGCAGGAGGGCATGGCTGCAGTCCGTAGCGTCTCATGGTCGGACACGACGGAAGTGCCCGAGCACGCATAGTCGGTTTACGGTGTTGTATTGATTTCTGCTATACAACAATGTGAATCAGCTCTACACACACACATATGTCCTCTCTCTCTTGCATCTCCCCCCCCCACCCCCGCCCAGCATCCTACCCCAAAGCATTTCTTTCCTGCCCCCAATCATTGCCTTTCTGCCAGTTTCTTTGCTTGGATACTGCTGCTAATTCAGTCCCTCCTTGCCAGTCAGCTTCCAGATTTCCTTCCGGGAGAGAAGGTGAATTTCCCTGAATGCAGTCTCCTGATTTGTGTTCTTTGGGCACCATTAATAGTGTGCATAAATTCCTTTCCTGAAGGTAGAGAAAAGTTACTTCCTTTTCTGAAAGGAAGGAAGATTCGGGTCGAACGCACCTTTATTTTCACGCCCTGGCACGCACCTGCCTTCACCAGCAATAGCACTCCCCCAAGTCCACCCCACTGACCAGTCGCCTCCTCTGAGCTGCTGGAAGAGAATCAGACATCTTCATGATGGAAAATACGCTGTTGAGGGCAGCAGGCGTCACCCCCCCATCCTTCATCTTTCTGTCCATTAAAAAAAAGATACAAGGACAGAGGCCAACACAATATTATACAGCAATTATTCTCCAGTCGAAAAAAAAAGTGAAGAAAAAAATGACCCAAGGGAATTTGCAAGAGTGATGTCCTGTGATCCAAACGCACACAAGACTCCCACTCAGATCCTGGTACCCAGCGTACCATCGCAAATGCTGAATTTCCCAGCATTCCCCAGGAGGGAATCGTGGACAGGTCAACCACAGCTGGCAGCTGAGGTTTGAGATGCCTGTTTATTTAGAAGGAGCCCAAAGTTTCATTTCTTTAGGAAGCCTGATTCTGGAATGAGAATGAAGCTGTCAGATGTGATGTAAAAGCTTTGCTTTGTTTTTTCTGATTGCTTATCATTCCTGTATACAAAAAGCTTCCTCTTTAGGCAAAACAAAGTGCATAAGACTAGGTATATTTCGTCCACTCTACATTTCTACCTAAATGCATAGGATTGGATGCACTTTATTCTAGTTATTTCTGCCTAAATGCATATGGTTTTTTCTATGCTTTATTTCTGCTTACATGTGTAAAAGTGAAAGTGAAAGTTGCTCAGTTGTGTCCGACTCTTTGCGACCCCATGGACTGTATAGTCCTTGGAATTCTCCGGGCCAGAATACTGGAGTGAGTAGCCCTTCCCTTCTCCAGGGGATCTTCCCAACCCACGGGTCAAACCCAGGTCTCTCGCATTGCAGGTGGATTCTTTACCAGCTGAGCCACCAGGGAAACCCAGGCTGCATATAATTTATTTTAGTATTTATTTCTACCTAAATGCATATGTTTACATGTGGTTTATTTTATGATTTATTTCTGCCTATTTGCATAAGTTTCAATGTAGCTTATTCTATTTATTCTTGCCTAAATGCATAACATTAGATACAGTTTATTTTGCTATCTATTTCTGCATGAATGCATGAGGTTATACATAGTTTATTCCACTATTTACTTCTGGCTAAAGGCATAAGCTTTGAGATAGGTTATTCTACTATTTATTTCTGCCTAAATGCATAAGATAGGATATAGTTTATTCTAAAATTTCTGCATAAATGTATAAGATTAGATGTTTTTACTCTATTTCTGCCTACATGTATAAAATTAGATATTTTTATTCTGCTACTTATTTCTACCTAAATGCATAAGGTTCCATATAGTTCATTCTACTTCTTTGTAGCCAAATGCATAAGATTAGATGCAGTTTATTTTGCCATCTACTTCTGCCTCAGCCCATAAAATTAAATGTTTTTATTCTGCTATTTTGCTGCTGTTGTCTAGTCCCTAAGTCATGTCTGGCTGTTTGATTCCGCCTGGGCAGTAGACCCGCCAGGCTCCTCTGCCCATGGGGTTCTCCAGGCAAGAATACTGGAGTGGGTTGCCATTCCCGCCTCCAGGGGATCTTCCCAAGCTGGGGATCGAACCTGCACCGCAGGCGGATTCTTTACCCTCTGAGCCAGCTGGGAAGCCCTCCTAGGAGATGTACAGGAAGGATGAGCCATACTCCCCAGCTGCCACTAGGGGGCAGCAGATACCCGCCTCTTCTCTAGAAGACCTTTGGTTTAAAAACCAAAACAAAAAAAAAGCAAAAATAAAAACTAAATGTAAGGACTGTTAAGAACCCACTATACACCCTGCATTCCCCCAAACTCCACAGCGGGTGCGAAAGACAGACCTCGCCACCCCAGGGGTAATCAAGTCATGCCCCAGAAGCCCACTCTTTCCCCCAAGGTCGGTCTTGCTACGTGCAGACTGAGGCACCAGCTGAGCTGTCGCCCAGGGTCACGGAACCAGGGCGTGTGTGTGCACGCTCATTCGCTTCAGTCGTGTCCCGACTCTGCAACCCCACGGACTACAGCCCGCCAGGCTCCTCTGTCCAAGGGACTCTCCAGACAAGAACACTGGAGTGGGTTGCCAAGTCCTCCTCCAGGGGATCTTCCCCACCCAGGGACCGAACCTGAGTTTCCCGCATCGGCAGGTGGATTCTTTACCATCCGAGCCAGCTGGGAAGCCAAGATGTCCACGTCGGGCGTTTCTGGTTCAGCTCCACGTCACCCGAGGGGAACACGGTGTGTTGGTCCGTGGATCCCAGGTGGGGCTGGAATTTGGCGATTTGCTCAGAAGATGTCTTGGGCTACGGCGAGCGGGGCAGGGTCATGTTGAGGGTGAACATGAAGAGAAGCAGAGAGCCAGGGAGCTTCCTGTTTCTGAATAAATGAGTGGCTGAGAAGTCGTGGTGGGGACCGGGAGGGGACGCGCCCGGAGAAGGAAAAGCGACGAGGCTGGGGACACTTTGCAGCTCCGAGGAGCTCCAGACTCTTCCCAGTTTACCCAGCTGGGTCTGGTTGGGTGGTAGGTACCAATGGTACAGCCTTGGAGTCAGCTTGCTTTGAGGTCGATGAAGGTGCTTTTGCTTTTTTCCTGACATTTAACATTTATTTTAAAGCAGAGACATCGCTTTGCCGACAAAGGTGAGTCTAGTCGAAGCTCTGGTTTTTGCCGTAGTCATGTATGGATGTGAGAGCTGGACCATAAAGAAGGCTGAGTGTGGAAGAATCGATGCTTTCTAATGGTGGTGTTGGAGAAGACTCTTGAGAGTCCCCTGGACTGCAAGGAGATCCAACCAGTCCATCCTAAAGGAAATCAGTCCTGGGTGTTCATTGGAAGGACTGACGCTGAAGCTGAAACTCCAATACTTTGGCCACCTGATGCGAAGAGCTGACTCATTTTGAAAAGATCCTGATGCTGGGAAAGACTGAAGGCGGAAGGAGAAGGGGTTGACAGAGGATGAGATGGTTGGACGGCATCATTGACTCGATGGACATGAGTTTGAGTAAACTCCAGGAGGTGGTGATGGACAGGGAGGCGTGGCGTGCTGCAGTCCGTGGGGCCACGCAGAGTCGGGCACGACTGAGCGACTGAACGAGAGACACGCGGAACCGGCGCCTGCAGGAGGCCACACGTGAGCGTGTCACAGGCTCACACACGTGAGCCACACAAGCACGGCCTGCTCCTCTCCACTGACTCTACACTTTTGGGCTTTGTGCTTTTGAAAAATCCAAGCGAATGGTCCTTGGGAAGAATTTGCAATTGGATTAAGCCTCATAAAAAAAAATATTATTAAGAAGCACGTAAAATGAAATGTCACCTTCTCTCCATGCTTAACTAATTCAAAGTCTCCTCGATTTTCTTCCTTTCCGTTTGAAAAAAACTCGGAGTCAGGGTGATTGTGTTGCTTAACCCAACAGTCCAGGGTGAAGTGTTAGGTTTCACTGCCCTAAGTTCTGAAATTTGGGGTCTGGCGTGACTTACACCCTTCCCCCCAAAACAGGTGAAACTCATTAATGGGCTAGCTCTATAGGTGGGATTTATGATTATATGATTTCTTAACGCCCAAACTATTTCCAGTTAAAATGCTACAGGTTTCCCCCTGGTATTTTTGGGGTGGATGGGTCTGGCGAAAATGATGTGAGTGAATTTTTAATCTCTGCCCGTTTCCCTTCCAGTGCGTTTTTGTTTCTGCAAATCTCCTCTTTTCTTTGCGGAGGAAGAAAGGGCTGTGTGGACCAGGTATGCGACCTGCCTGTGGATGCTCCGGGTTGGGGTGACCCACGGCGGAAGTCGGGACCGCTTTTTTTTTTTTTAACCTCCGCCTCTCTCCATAATAATGCTTTGCAAAAACTCAAACCAGAACACGCCGAATTCCTGCCAGTTTGCTTACAGACGTCAAGGTGTTCCATCTAAAGGACTCTGGAGTTGAAGACGGCGGCTTCAATTCCTCAGGAGGCCGAATTCTCACAGGAAAAAGGATGGTTTATATTACCCTTGGGCAGGATTTTTATGACATCCCGAGGGCAACACATATTGAAGCTTTCATTCACGTTACAGCCGGGGAGGTACAAGGAATAGTCAAGGAGAAATAAAAGAAGAGCAGGAATTTCTGCATGTAGCGGCCTCCGTTTGTTGTGGTACAAGATAGGCGACATAAAATTTGCCATCTGAATCACTGTTAAATGCACAGTTCTGTGGCTCACGAAAGGCTCTTACTTTGCTGTGCATCCATCCCCAGCATTTATCTGCAGAACATTTCCGTCATCTGAAACCAAGAGTCTGTCCCCATTACATTTTTTAAAAATTCTTTTTTTTTTTTTTTAAGTCAGGAAGAACTAGGAAGGAAAAATTTCCATGACATTTCAGTCTGTGGTGAGGTTGAAAATACATGCAACATGTACATTGGAAAAGACCCTGATGCTGGGAAAGATTGAGGGTGGGAAGAGAAGGGGACGATAGAGGATGAGATGGCTGGATGGCATCACCCCCTCGATGGACATGGGTTTGAGTAAACTCCGGGAGTTGGTGATGGACAGGGAGGCCTGGCGTGCTGCAGTCCATGGGGTCACAAAGAGTTGGACACGGCTGAGAGACTCAACAGCAACAACAATGTCTAGTCGTGAATGGTTTTTTTTAGAAGATATATTTGCTTATTTATCTTTGCTTGTGCTGGGTCTTCACGGCCGCTCACTGGCTCTCTCTCCTTTCGGCGAGCGGGGCGACTCTCCAACTGTGCGAGGGTTGCTCATTGTAACAGCTTCTCTTTATCTTTGGTGCTTGGGCTCAGCTGCTCCATGACATGTGGGATCTTCCTGGACCGGGGATCAAACCTGCATCCCCTGCCTTGGCAGATGGATTCCTATCCTCTGGACCCCCAGCGACGTCCATGAAAGCTCCTTGGAGGAATGCAGCCTTCGTGGGTAAGTAAGAAGCATACAGGCTGAGATCAGAGCTTTCAATGCCTTAAAAACGTCACTATGCAGAAGAAACGCCTGTCAATAGAATCCGCTGGGTGTCTTAAAAGAAAAATTCCCCTTTTATTCCCTCTGATATTATAGTTTGATTATTTTGGTTGATAATTATAATCAATTTATAATTTGCAAATTGATTATCATTTGGTTTATTTTTATTGGGCTTCCCTGGTGAGCGCAGATGGTAAAGAATCTGCCTGCAGCGCAGGAAACGTGGGTTCTGTCCCTGGGTGGGGACGATCCCCTGGAGAAGGGGAATGGCAGCCCACTCCAGAATCCTCGCCTGGAGAATCCCATGGACAGAGGAGCCTGGTGGGCTATATATAGTCCATGGGGTCTCAAAGAGCCAGACACGACTGAGCGACTAACACTTTCACTTCCTTCCTTAGGATTGAAGGCATCGCTGAGCCTGAGTGTGACCTGAGCACCCCCCTAAGAAATACAGTGACCCCCTCTTTCTCGAGGGAGCTTCGTGGCAAGCGACGCTGTGGACCTGGAGAGGTGTGTGGTGTGCTCGCCGTGGTCCGCTCCCAGGCGTGGGGTGTCTGCAGCCATCGGTCCTGTTTTGCAGGATGTGGAGGTCCCGGGTGGGAAGCAGGGATGCAAGAGAGGGAGAAAGATGAGACCTTGAGCCCTGAGCTCGGCTGGCGTCGGCATCCAGGCTGCAGGTGAGAGTCACTTATGCCTGCCTGCTCAGCCGCTCAGGCGTGTCTCACCCTTGGCAACCCCGTGGCCTGTAGCCCGCCAGGCTCCTCTGTCCATGGAAACCTCCAGGCAGGAATACTGGAGAGGGTCACCATGCCCTCCTCCAGGGGATCTTCCCCATCCAGGGACTGAACCCAGGTCTCTTATATATTCGTGTGTCGGGAGGTGGCTTCTTCACCACTGGCACAACCTGGGAAGCCCCAGTTCCACGTTCAGTTCAGTTCAGCCGCTCAGTTGTGTCCGACTCTCTGCGGCCCCATGGGCTGCAGCCCGCCAGGCCTCCCTGTCCATCACCAACTCCCAGAGCTTACTCAAGTTCACGTCCGTCGAGTCGAGTCAGTGATGCCATCCAACCATCTTGTCCCCCATCGCCCCCTTCTCCTCCCGCCCTCAAGCTTTCCCAGCGTCGGGTTCAACGTGAGTCTGCATAAAATCCCGATTGTCCGCCAGCCCTGCAGGCTGCCTCCTCCAGAGGCGCAGAAAGAGAACTCAGTCCTGCCGGGCGGGCGGCCGGTCCCACCTCCCTCCATCCCCCTGGCGGCCACAGTAGCCCTTTTAGGGGGGCCCCCGCCCTCCCCCAGGGCCGGACAAGCTCCCCACTGTTAGCGCTCTCTGCACCCCATGCGGGAGCCGGCCAGCAGAGCCCTTTAGCAGCCGGCCAGGCTTCGTAATTAATGACTTGACCACCGAGGTGAGAAGCCAAGGACGGCATGGCCTAAATAGTTTATTGTTTGGGGGCTGGGGTGGTGGAGAAAATAAATAAAGGAAGTGTTCTACGGTTCGTTTTTTTTTTTTCCCCCTTAAAAAAAAAAAAAGACAAAGTTGGAGGCTATTACTGGAAGGGAAGCTTTCTTTCACGAGCTTTCAGTCAGACTAGAGTTTTCTGCAAGGCCTGGTAGAAGGTGATCTGTTAAGTGGGAAATGGGCCCTGGGCGTGCTGGGTCACCTTGGGGCGAGCAGAGTTATTTCCCAGATGGACCTCGGGAGACAGACGTGCCCTGAGCCTCCCTGGGGTCAAGACTCCAAACCACTGTATCAGGCTTTCTCGGTGCAGAAACTCTACTCTAGACCCAGAAGCAAAAGGGAGAGACTCGAGCCTTTCCCTTTCCTTGGCTGTAAATTCTGCAGGGTATTCAGGGCAGCAAAGCGTGACCCCACTGGGGAAAGCATTTTTGCAACCCCAGGGAAGGCACCCAGGGTGGGTTGGGAGGGCCTTCCAGATCCGCAGCAGAAAAGCCTCCGCAGCAGGGATTTTCAAACAGGGCGACATTCCCTTCCCTGGAGCCCTCGGTGACGGTTTTCCGTTGTCACGGGTGCTGGGGGAGGCGGGCTCCGGCCCCTGCTGGGGGGAGACCCGGGCTGATGTCCTGAGACCAGAGGGTCGTCCTGACCTGGGGATTGACATGCTGGCCTGGAGAATCTCTGGGCAAACCACAGGGGACTGTCTGTCTGTCTAATATTCCCTGTCTCTCTGTCTGCATCTATCATCTCTCTCATCTATTATCTGTCTGTGATCTGTATAGGTATGTATCTGTCTAGCAACCATCTATCTGTTCATTTGACCACCCACCCACCCATCCATTTGTCTGTGTATCTATGCATCCATCCATCCACCTTTATTCTCTATCTACCTGTGTATCTGTCTACCTGTGTATCTATCTACCTATCTGTCCTTCATCCATCCATCCATCTCTCTTCCCTATCATTCGCCTATCTGTCTGTCTGTATCTACCATCTCTCTCATCTATCATCTCTCTGTGATTTACATATGTATGTATCTGTCTAGCAACCATCTATCTATTTAACCACCCATCCATCCATCCATTTGTTTATCTATCTGTCCATGCATCCCTATCTTCTGTCATCTATGTATGTATGTATCTACCTATCCATCCATCCATCCATCTCTATTCTCTATCAGCTATCTGTATGTTCTTCTGTCTATCTATATCATCTCTCTCATCTATTATCTGTCTGTGATCTATATAGGTATGTATCTGTCTAGCAATCATCTATCTGTCCATTTCCATTCACTTATCTATCTGTCTATCCATCCATCCACTTGTATCCTCTATCGTCTATCCATCATCTATCTGTCTATCCATCCATCCACTTGTATCCTCTATCGTCTATCCATCATCTATCTGTCTATCCATCCGTGTCTATTCTATCACCTGTGTCTGTATCTATCATCTCTCTCATCTATCATCTCCCTGTGATCATATGTATGTATCTGTCTAGCAATCATCTCTCTATACATTTAAGCACCCACCCACCCACCCATTTGTCTGTGTATCTATCCATCCATCCATCCACCTCTCTTCCCTATCTATCTGTGTATCCGTCTACCTATCTATCCATCTTCCATCCATCTTTATTTTCTATCTATCATCTATCTGTCCATCCATCTATCTGTATCTATTATCTCTGTCATCTATTATCTATCTATGATCTGCAAATGTATGTATGTATCTAGCAACTATCTCTCTACCCATTTAACCACCCACCCATCCATCTGTTTGTTTATCTATCTGTCCATCCATCCCTATCTTCTCTCATCTATGTATCTACCTATCTATCCATTCATCCATCTATCCATCTGTGTATGCATCTCTATTACCTATCATTAATTTGTCTGTCCACCTGTCTCTACTTACCATCTCTCTCACCTATTATCTATATATGATCTATATATGTATGTATCTATCTAGAAATCATCTGTGTTTAACCACCTATCCATCTGTCTATCAATCTACCCATCCACCCATCCATCTGTCTCTACTATCTATCCATCCATCCATCCATCTCTCTTCCCTATCATTTATCTGTCTGTCCATCCATCTATCTGTATCTATCATGTCTTTCCTCTATTATCTATCTGCGATCTACATATGTATGTATCTGTCTAGCAATCATCTCTCTATCCATTTAACCACCCATCCATCCATCCATTTGTCTCTCTATCTAACGAGCTATCTATCCAGCCATCTATTCCTTGTGTGTTTCGGTCAGTCGTGTCAAACTCTCTGCGACCCCATGGACTGTAGCCCACCAGGCTCCTCTGTCCCTGGGATTCTCCAGGCAAGAATCCTGGACTGGGTCGCCATGCCCTCCTCCAGGGTGTCTTCCCGACCCAGGGATCAAACCTGGGTCTCCTGCATTGGCAGGCGGATGCTTGACCCCCCGAAGCCACTGGGGGAAGAGAGTTCTGCAGGTTCCCTTTAGATGGAAGCCTGTCAGAAACCCAGCCCATGACACACAACTTCAAACACACATAAACACACACACACACAGCCCGGGCGGCCCTATCCCTTCCCTGGCGAGGGAGCGGGGCAACCTGGAGGGGCTGCGCGCTCAGGAAGCCCGGCTCAGGCTTTCAAAGGCTCTGGCAGGGCTTGGGTGAGGCCGGGGGTGGGGGGCGGGGAGAAGCTGGCGGGGGTGGGGGCCACGCATTCCTGCAGACGGCCACATGAAAGCCGCACAGATCAGGGCCGTATTTTACCCAGACATGAGGCAGAGACGTTGGGGCCTCTTCTGCCTGTGCTGTATCCGATTAGCACCTCATCACGCCCGGTCCTGCCCGCAGATGCTAACGAGCGCGCGCCGGGGACCCGCTGGACCCCTCTGTCTCCCATTAGGAGCAAACGCCAATTTGAGAGGTTGAAAGAGGGAAGCTTGGGACCCGGCTAATAGATCACCTCCGCGCACACAAAGGCAGGTGGGGCAGTCCGGCCTCGCCCCCAGTGGACGCAGACAAGGCGGGCGGCCCCGAGAGCTCCAAGAGGGGGGCCCCGGGGCATTGAAAGCCGCATTCGGTCCCTTCTCCGCATGCATGTTGGATCCTCATCACAGACCCGGCGGGTTAGACCCCACAGGACAAAGATACACTTCGTTGAAAACGTTAGTTGCTCAGTCGTGTTGACTCTTTGTCACCCTATGGGCTGTCGTCCGTCGGGACCCTCTGTCCATGAAAGTGATTCCATCCTAAGGGGCGGATAGCAGCCTCAAGGTGTTGGAGAAGACTCTTGAAACTTGCTTGGTCTGCAACAGTCCAACCAGTCCCTCCTAAAGGAAATCAACCCTGAAGATTCACTGGAAGGACTGAAGCTGAAGCTCCAAAACTTTGGCCACCTGATGCAAAGAACCGACTCATTGGAAAAAACCCTGATGCTGGGAAAGATCGAGGGCGGGTGGAGAAGAGGACGACAGAGGATGAGATGGATGGCATCACTGACTCAATGGACATGAGTTTGAGCAAGTTCTGGGAGCTGGCGATGGACAGGGAGGCCTGGCGTGCTGAGGTCCGTGGGGTCGCAAAGAGTGGGACACAACCTAGTGAATGAACAACAGCAATAATAATAAAGAAGTCACTTTCTATACGGTGTGTAAAAGGCTTCCCAAGTGGCTCAGTGGTGAAGAACCCATCTCCCAATGCAGGAGACACGGGTTCCATCCCTGAGTTGAGAAGATCTCGTGGAGGAGGAAATGCAACCTGCTCCAGCATTCTTGCCTGGAGAACCCCATGGACAGAGGAGCCTGGCGGGCTCCTCTGGGGTCCATGGGGTCACACATGATTGAGCGACTAACGGTTTGACTTCCCAGCTGACTCACTTTCCTGGGCAGCAGATACGAACGTAAAGCAGCTTTAAGTGTGAATCGCCAAGTCGTGCCCAACTCTCTGTGGCCCCATGGACTGTACCCCACCAGGCTCCTCTGTCCATGGGATTCTCTAGGCAAGAATCCTGGAGTGGGTTGGCTATTCCCTTCTTCAGGCGATCTTCCCAACCCAGGGATCAAACCCAGGTCTCCTGCATTGCAGGCAGATTCTTTACGCGCTGAGTCGCCAGGGATGCCCAGGAATATTGGAGTGCATAGCCGTTTCCTTCTCCAGCGGGTCTTCCCGACCCAGGGATCGAACTGGGGTCTCCTGGCTTGCAGGCAGATTCTTTACCAGCTGAGCCGCCGGGGACGCATGCCAGAGTCTGGGCTCATGGAAGTCATTCCTTTGATGTGCGCCCCAGCTCTCTGCGGCCCGTGTCCTGTTTCCCTCCATCCTGAGTGCCCTCAGCCTGGGCCTCTGGGGACTGCTGAAGTGCCCGAGGGCTTGATGGCTGTGACTTCTTGCAGGCGCCCTGGGGAGCTCAGAGGTGCTGATGAAACAAGGACTCCATGGGGTTAAAACTACAAAGATGCAATGCATGCTGATGGTTAGTGGGTGAATCCAGTCCTCCTTGACCTGCTGTGTTGAACTGCTAACCCCCAGGACCCCAGACTCTCTTTGGAGATGGGTGTCTCTAAAGAGGGGATGCAGGTGGAATGAATCACCAGGGTGGGTCCTGATCCCACAGGACTGGGGTCCTCACAAGAAGAGGAAGTCGGGCCACAGACACACACCGGGATGACCAGCTGAGGACTCAGGGAGGAGACGGCCGTCCACTCGCCGAAGACAGAGGTTTCGGGAGGAACCGGCCTTGCTGACTCCTTGAGCTCAGCTTCTAGCCTCCAGAAGTGGTGGGGGAGGGGGGATAGACAACCTTGGGGACACTGTTCCGTCCACCCCTCGGGGACCAGGGCGTGGACGTCCTTGGGGACATTATCCTGTGTCTGAGTCACGAGATCCCCAGGTTTTTCCCATCCTCCAAAGGAAAAGAAACTCTACGCCCGTCCCTATTCCTGTGTTCCCCTCCCGGCTCATCAGGAAAGATTTTACTTCCCCGCCAACCATCAGAGACGGAGTATCGCAGAGGACAGGCAAGGAACCCTGGGGCCTCAGCCTCTCCCGGCCCTTTTCCAGCCGCGAACAAGCGGGGCAGGCCCCTCCACATGTCGTTCTCTACACCCAAGACATCAAAGCCACGTTCCCACCTCCTAGGAACTGATTTCATTCCTCCAGTGAAGGCTCTCCATGACGCACACGTCTCATCTTAAAAGCCATACCCTGGTTAATAACCAGGAGTATTACAGGGTAATTCCTTATTTATGAAGCCCAGATAATTGTTGCTATTACCTTCAAAGGCAGTCTGAGATTCCAAGGGCTGGTGGAAGCGTTGAGTACTTCCAGGTAAAAACACCACTCTCCTGCAGCGTGCTGTCTGTTTTCAAGGCTCAGGGCAATGTGTGCGTGTTTGTGCTACAGACCAAATTCATGGAACTGTGTAAAATAAATTGCAGTAAACTAAACAGTGGGCTAAAGAACGTCCACCCTGAAGATTCACTGGAAGGACTGAAGCTGAAGCTCCAAAACTTTGACCACCTGAAATGAAGAACCGACTCATTGGAAAAGACCCTGATGCTGGGAAAGATTGAACGCGGGAGGAGGGGATGACAGAGGATGAGATGGTTGGATGGCACCACCGATTAAATGACATGGGTGTGAGCAAGCTCTGGGAGTTGGTGATGGACAGGCACACCTGGCGTGCTGCGGTTCATGGGGTCGCAAAGAGTTGGACACGACTGAGCGACTGAACAAGACCATGTGATATATAATACAAGTCAGAATGGTTTTTTTTCCCCTCTCTCTGTTTTCAGTGCTCAAACTCTAGAATTAGTCAGTCATGGTTCCACAGAGGGGAACAGGGTCCCAGAAGGCAGACGCTCCATGTCAGCTGGTCTCCCGTGTGTACAAGCCCTGTGTGTGTCCAAGGCTGGGCAATCCTGCTCCACTTGCAGGGATGACGGCCTCCCCTTGGGCTGTGGGTTCTGTGTGGGCATCACTTAACAACCCTGATCCATCGCAGAAGAGGAAAAAAACGCCCTTCCTCGGAGTCTTCGCAAGCGATCGGCTGTATGAGGCTTCTTTCCTCTGTCCTCCAGATTTTTAATTACAAATGCATGAGAGAGAAGGAAATTAAACCGTAACCCTCGCCCCACCCCCGCAGCCCAGAACATGAACTCCAGTGAAACTCATAAACAGGACATGAACCAGAAACAAGGATGTTTCTTTCCCCCGGGGGTCCTGCGCCTTCCAGGGTTAACCCTCCCTGCCGAGAGTAGGGTTTTCTGCTCAGAGTGGAAATAACCCCTGCTGCTTATTTGGGATGGAGTTTGGGTGCACTTCCCAGGCATTTAGCTGTCCCGCCGTTTCGGTGGGCTTTCCAGGTGGATTGCTGGCGAATATTCCATCTGCCCATGCAGGAGATGAGGGTTCAATCCCTGGGTGGGGAAGATCTCCTGGAGAAGGGCTTGGCAACCTTCTTCAGAATCCTCGCCTGCAGAATCCCATGGACGGAGGAGCCTGGCGGGCTCCAGTCCATGGGGTCACAGAGTCAGACACGACTGAGTGAGTAACACTTCTCTATAGCTACATGTTTATATATGTAGGTCTTGGAGGAGCTGGAGAGGGAAGCGGATGGGGGGAGGGTGTTGGAGTTTGGAACCTTCTGGACGCTGGCTGTGGTTATGGTGGGACCTGAGACCCAGGAGCTGGTTGGTGGGCATGCCAGCTCCATCCACCAGGACTGTGCCCTCCCCCTTCCCACCCCCACTCTGCCTCGGGTTCAGCCCCTTCTTGAGTGGCTTGGCCTTCACTGTGTGGTACCTTGAAGGCCCCCGAGGATGAGCCCTGGGTGTCGGAAAGCTTTCCTTGGGTCAACCTGGCAACCAGGCAGGTGTGTTCTGTTCAGGGATGTTTTTGGTGGACAGAGTGACATCCTCAAGGATGTCCATGTCCTTGAGGGCCCTGTGTGATGGGCAGAGTAATGTCCCCAAGGGTGTTGACGTCCTGACCTCTAGAATTTCTGACTGTTGCCTTATCTGAGAAGAGCAGCTTTGCAGAGGTCACTGAATTAAGCCTCTTGAGATGAAAAGGTAATCCTGGGTGCAAATGCATGTCACCCTTCATAAGAGGGACGTCGGAGGGTCAGAGTCAGGAGATGTGAAGACTGGACCCAAGCTTCAGCGCTGCCCCATGAAGATGCAGGAACGGGTCACAAGCCAGGGGATGCTGGAGAGCTCTAGCAGCTGAAAAGGGAGGGACACAGTTTCAGCTGCCGAAGGGACCAGTCCTGCACACACCTTGTCTTTTGCCCTTTGCGACCTCACACCCCTGGAACTGCTAGGCAATAAAAATGTGTGTGCCCTTTAAGCTACTGTGTCTGTGGTTGTTCTTTGTTATTGTTCAGTTGCTACGTCATGTCCGACGCTTTGTGAGTCAACGGACTGCAGCCCGCCAGGCTCCTATGTCCATGGGATTCTCCAGGCAAGAATACCAGGGTGGGTAGCCTTTCCCTCCTCCAGGGGATCTTCCCAGCCCAAGGTTCAAACCCAGATCTCCTGCACTGGCAGGCAGATTCCTTCCCAAAGATAGTGTTGTGTTAGTCACTCAGGTGTGTCTGACTCTGTGATCCCGCGGATTATAGCCCACCAGGCTCCTCTGTCCGTGGGATTTTCCAGGCAAGAATACTGGAGTGGGTTGCCTTTTCCTTTCCAGGGGATCTTCCCAGACCAGGGATCAAACCTGCATCTCCCGTGTCTCCCATATTGGAAGGTGCTTTCTTTACCACCGAGACACCTGTGAAGCCCATAGCTGTCCCTGCAGCAGCCCTCGGAAGCAATGCAATGACCATCCATTTCTTTCCAGGGGCTGGGATGAGGGGCTGGGGGATTTTGGGTCTGTCGGAGTTAGCTGTGAGCTCCACCATCTCTCTCTGCAGGGACTGCTTCCGTCTCTTGGCGGTCTTTAGGATGAGTAATGTCACAGTATCATCCCCAGCAGCCCTCATACTTTTTCTGTGCATTCTCGGCGGGTCCCAACCGCGGGTGGCGTTGCAGGGTCAATACACACCTGGGTTTTTCCTCCTCCAGCCTGTCTTAAGAACGCAGTCTTATCTTTGCAACCACCCCCCCAACCCCCCTCCCCAACAGCCTCAGGAAGTAGGGAAGCTGAAAGCAAGAGAGGGGAGCTTTGGATTTCCCCAGCAGAGGGCATGCGACGAACACACATCCCGGTTTCCTGACTATCCTGCAGAAGCTGACCCAGCCTGCATAGGCAACCATCACAAGCAGCTTGTGAGTGTGCTGATGGTAATAATGAAGTTGGTGATGATACTGCTGATGATGACGGCAATGATGGTGACGGGATAGTACTGGAAGACTTGTATCTCCATGAACTGTCCCGTTATTTTACTGTTTCTCCTATTTCTGCTTCCTCTGGGCTGAAGGACATGATTTCCATCTTTATCCCTTACTTCTTTCAATACTCCATTTTAGGACTCACGCATCCTTCCTAGTCAGAAGAAAAATATCCACAGAGGATGGCCAGTGGATCAACTTATCCACACCAAATAAAAAACAAGACGTGCCTTCTTGTACCAGGTTGGGAGAACCTCACTTGCCAACACTGTGTTGGGAACGAGGAGCTTAGAGTGAAGCAAGTGCAAAGTAGGAGGAAGAAGAAGAGAGAGGAGGGGGAGAGAGAGAAAGGAAGGAAGGAAGGAAGAGAGAAAGAAAGAAAAAAGAAGAAAGAGAAAGAAAAAGAGAGAGAAAGCAAGCAAGCAAAAACTTAGGGTGAATGTAGGAACAACGCTGAAGGGAAGTCATAAAACGCTAAGTTATAAAACAGCAGAGCTTTTATCAAGGCGCCCAACGAAGTCTCAGAAGAAAATATTATTAAGCCAGTACGAACATGCAAACTCATCCCAGACGCTCTCATCCGCACACACTGAAGAAATCAACAGAATGTCAGATCCAGAAAAGGGGGGGGGGTGGAAAAGTAGCCACGGTATGTAAAGAAAGAGAGAGCGAGAGATACAGGAGGGGAAAGGTTTATTTTTATTACCTAATATCCAATTTTAAGCATTAACGGCTACGCTCGCCGTCAAACGGCAGGGCTGAAGCCTCTTTCGAGACTGTGGTGAAGGCGGGGAGAATCACTGCAGCCATTTCTGAGTGGCTTTTTATGCAGCCCGAGCCCCCATCTGTGGTCTGCTCTCTGTACATTTTCAAAGAATATTTTATTACTGTCATTTTGAAACCCACAGACAAGCTTGCTTTTCTTCACCTATCATCGGAATTGGGCAATCTGTTTTGGTGGCAAGGAAGAACACGGTTTCCATGTCCTACAGCCTTCCGTAATCCGGAGAAACTTTAAGTTAACCTGATAGCTATTTAGGTTAGTCAAAGACAGAGTACTCCGGGTCCTTTTAATTATAGTTCTGCCACCTTCACTCCTTAGGAGATAAAGTGACATCAGCACTTTGGCTGGAAGAACCCTATTTTTAGGAGCTTTATCACTCAGCCGTTCAAACCGCTGTAGGCTGAAATGAGGAGTAGAATTTCAGCCCGGGAGCAAAAGACACAATTAAACAAAAATCAAGGCGGTGTAAAGAAAAATAAATCTAGTCATTTCAAGAGACCATCACAGTGAATTTCAAGGGCGTTTCAACCGGGAGGAGTTGGATTTTCATCGTCTGGGGGCTGGATGCGTTTTCCACCGGGGGCCGTCATTCTGGACAACCAAACAAAGTACCGTTGTCTGGAATTGTGTGTCCCGGGTCATAAGATGAGAACGTTGTGTGACCGGAGGCCCGTGGATGTGGCACTAATCTGACCAGACCACTGTCTTTCTGGGTCACCCAAAGGCTGGGGTTAGAAGCTGTGTCCTCTCCATTCTCCACCATGGAGGCTTTTATAAAGTGTCTTAACTTCCAACGGCAGCAAATCTCAAGCTTCTTTAGACAAAACCCTGTGAGATGCATGAAAAGTTGAACCTCATCTTAGAAAGACACACGTAAAAAAAATCCTCCCTATGACATCAGGATGCCCCTGATGTTTCTGGGCAATGCTGGACTCGGGTGAATACCCCAGGTTTAGGGCATTCCTTTGGCAAGCTTCTCTACCCATGAAGATTTCCAACTAATGCCATACTGGGGACAGGGCCAGCTAGGGGACCAGCATGAGCAGATGAACCCTTTGGGTCCATGTGGTTGGGGTCAGTTATGGGAACCCCCAAGGAGATGCATCCATTGGGTCTGTATGGCTGTGTTACTATCAGCTGTGGGCCCACCCCGAGGAATTGTGTCCATTGGGTCTAGATGGTTGAGTCACTAATCAGCTAGGGGACCACCCCAAGGAGATGTGCCCATTGGGTCTAGATGGTTGGGGTCACTCATCAGCTAGGGGACCATCCCAAGGAGATGTGCCCATTGGGTCTAGATGGTTGGGTCACTAATCAGCTAGGGGACCACCCCAAGGAGATGTGTCCATTGGGTCTAGATGATTGGGTCACTAATCAGCTAGGGGACCACCCCAAGGAGATGTGTCCATTGGGTCTACAATGTTGGAGTCACTAATCAGCTGTGGGACCACCCCAAGGAGATGTGCCCATTGGGTCTACATGGTTGGGTCACTAATCAGCTAGGGGACCACCCCAAGGAGATGTGCCCACTGGGTGTTTATGGCCTGGTCACTAATCAGCTGTGGGCCCACCCCAAGGAGATGTGCCCATTGGGTCTACATGGTTGGGTCACTAATCAGCTGTGGGACCACCCCAAGGAGATGCGTCCATTGGGTCTAGATGGTTGGGTCACTAGTCAGCTAGGGGACCACCCCAAGGAGATGTGTCCATTGGGTCTACATGGTTGGGTCACTAATCAGCTAGGGGACCACCCCAAGGAGATGCATCCATTGGGTCTGTATGGCTGGGTTACTATCACCTGTGGGACCACCCCAAGGAGATGTGTCCATTGGGTCTACAAGGTTGGGTCACTAATCAGCTGGAGGACCACCCCAAGGAGATGCGTCCATTGGGTCTGTATGGCTGGGTTACTATCACCTGTGGGACCACCCCAAGGAGATGTGTCCATTGGGTCTACA
>SNSB01003464.1:498808-515115 GCA_012922965.1 Capreolus pygargus
TGGTTGCGTCACTAATCAGCTGTGGGACCACCCCAAGGAGATGTGTCCATTGGGTCTACACGGTTGCAGTCATATGTGGGACTACTTTGAGGAGATATATCCATGGGGTCCACGTAGTTCTGATCAGCTAGGAGAACGCCCCCAGGAGGATGTGCCCTTTGGGACCAGGTGATTGTGGTCAAGCGTGGGGCTCCCTCGAAGGGATATACCCACTGGGTCCACGTGGTTGGCGTCCACTAGGGGACCACCCTGCCAGGTTGTGTCTGATCTGAGCTCCTGATTGGGGTCAATTCTGGAGTCACCCTGGTCCTTTCTTTGCCCCTCTGTCCACTTGCTGAGCTAGAGTAAGATAGAGTTGTCGGGATGGCCTGTGCATTGGACATTCTCAGCCTAGATGAATTCACATGGACTTCAGCAGTGTTTTAGGCCAGGGCTATTTTGAACCCAAGATACGAGGACTGACCATCACCTGCAGATTGACTTCTGTCCTTCGCCGAGGCCTACTTGTCTCCTCCCAGCTCCATCCTCCTGGCTGCATTACTGCCATCAATGCTGACTCTCCATGGCCAAGCAACAAGGGAGTCAGAGATGGGAGGGAGGTGGCCACAAGCCCAGGGACACACTTGGAGTCCCCAGAAACTGGAAGAGGCGGGAAGGACCCTCCCCTGGAGCCTCTGCAGGGAGCCCAGCCTCGCCAACAACTTGATTCCCAAGTTCTCATCTCCAGAAATGGCAAAGAACAAATTTTTATTTTCCTAAGATCTCCTGGCCATCCACCCCACCTGAGAAATAACTAACTAAAGCCACACAGCTGTCTTAGGACACTGATACAACACGGGCTTCCCTGGTGGTTCAGATGATAGAAGAATCCGCCTGCAACGCTAGAGACCTGGGTTCGATCCCTGGGTTGGAAAGATCCCCTGGAGAAGGGAATGGCAACCCCCTCCAGTGTTCTTGCCTGGAGAATCCCATGGACAGAGGAGCCTGGCAGGCTACAGTCCAGGGGGTTGCAAAGAGTCAGACACGACTGAGTGACTTATCGCAACACAGCATGCATAATGGAAGAACTCTGTCATCTCCAGTTGTCCAGAAAAGCAGGTTCAGAGATTTTAAAAAATGACCCCGAATTTTGTTGTTACTGTATTTTGGCATTAAGCTCTCATCACACCTAATGATACAAGGGGCATTTTGTCAAATGCCACATCAAAGACGCCTTCAGTCACATGGGTGCTGTACATTTCAAATGGCTTTTGATTTACTTTTTGATTTCTGGAGAAAGAAAGTAGAAAGTATTCATTGTTCAGTCGTGTCCGATTCTTTGCGACCCCCTGGACTGTATCCCGCCAGGCTCCTCTGTCCATGGGCTTCTCCAGGCAAGAACACTGAAGTGGATTGCCGTGTCCTTCTCCAAGGAAACTTCTTGACCAAGGGATTGAACCCAGGTCCCCCCGCATTGTAGGCAGATTCTTCACCATCTCAGTCGCCAGAGAAGGCCCTGTTTCTGGATAATCTTTCCAAAAACTACTCATGTTCTGCCATTTCAAAAAACCCTCTGAACTGCTTTAAACAAGAAAGTGAAAAGCAAGTTGGGGACTTCCCTGGTGGTTCAGCGGTTAAGACTTCACCTTCCAATGCAAGGAATATGGGTTCAATCCCTGGTCAGGGAGCTAAGATTCCCACATGCCTTGTGGCCAAAAAAAAACCAAAACATGAAACAGAAGTAACACTGTCATAAATTCAAGTAAGGCTTTTAAAACAGTCCACATAAAATTAAAAAAAAAAAAAAACCTTAAAAAAAAGCAAATCAGTATTTGTGAGCATCCAGGGTTTAATTCGAGACCTTACATTTCAATCCCATGCCGAGAAGTTCGGTCTGCAGGGCGTCTGGTTGCATGTCCGCCAACCTTCACTCCAGTGCAGAAAAGTCCATGAAATATCCCCTCAACTGCCAAAGACCCCCGCTCTCATCACCCTAACCATCTCACAGCAGGGGCTTTTCTCTTCCTGGGCTTCAGAGTTGCTTCCTGAGAAACCTGTATGCAGGACAAATAGCAACAGTTAGAACCTGACCCAGCACAAAGGACTGGTTCAAAATCGGGAGAGGAGTAAGTCAAGGCTGTATATTGCCACCCTGCTTATTTAACTTATATGCAGAATACATCATGAGAAACGCTGGGCTGGATGAAGCACAAGCTGGAATCAAGACTGCTGGGAGAAATGTCAATAACCTCAGATATGCCTCAGATGACACCACCCTTATGGTAGAAAGCAAAGAAGAACTAAAGAGCCTCTTGATGAATGTAAAAGAGGAGAGTGAAAATGTTGGCTTAAAACTCAGCATTCAGAAAACTAAGATCATGGCATCCCCATCACTTCATGGCAAATAGATGGGGAAACAGTGGAAACAGTGGCAAATTTTATCTTGAGGGGGGCTCCAAAATCACTGCAGATGGTGATTGCAGCCATGAAATTAAAAGATGCTTACTCCTCAGAAGGAAAGTTATGACCAACCTAGATAGCATATTAAAAAGCAGACACATTACTTTGTCAACAAAGATTCGTCTAGTCAAGGCTATGGTTTTTCCAGTGGTCGTGTATGGATGTGAGAGTTGGACTATAAAGAAGGCTGAGCGCAGAAGACTTGATGCTTTTGAACTGTGGTGTTGGAGAAGACTTTTGAGAGTCCCTTGGACTGCAAGGAGATCCAACCAGTCCATCCTAAAGGAAATCAGTCCTGGGTGTTCACTGCAGGGACTGATGTTGAAGCTGAAGCTCCAATACTTTGACCACCTGAAATGAAGAACCGACTCATTGGAAAAGACCCTGGTGCTAGAAAAGAGTGAAGGCGGGAGGACAAGGGGATGACAGAGGATGAGATGGCTGGATGGCATCACCGACTGAATGGATATGAATTTGGGTAAACTCTGGGAGTTGGTGATGGACAGAGAGGCCTGGCGAGCTGCAGCTCATGGGGTCGCAAGCAGTCGGACACGGCTGCGTGATGGAACAACACACAGTTGCTTTCTAGTTCCTGTTAGATTGCACAGTCCGCTGATGGATCCTGCGAATTTGGTGCCTCAACCTCGAAAATCACCGGGAGGCGGCCCTGATTTGCAGGTTTGAGAGCTGGATGCTCGAGTCTGGAGGTAACAGGTGGACACCTCACCCCGTGAGTCTCGCGTTTGAATCCCAGTCGTTACCAACGCTTCATAGAACAACTGTGCGTTTTTCTGGGAAGGAACCTCATTTTCCTCTCTGGTTGATGAGGTGGTGGTGGTGTGTGTGTGGGAGTCTATTTGTTATTGCACGGTTTTATACTTTATCCCCTCTTTCTCCCCCACTCCCCCCCACCCCCCGTCTGTCTCCATCTTCCTCTTTAATCGCCGTCTCTGCTTGTTGAGCTTCAAATTGAAATATCCTGAGCAGATGTAAAAACACATGCGGGGCTGCACACGCAATCTGTGGCTGCCTTTGTTTCATCTGCTGATGATCTGAGCCTAAAGGAGATGTTTTTAAAATTTCATCACTATTCAAAAGGATAATTAATACGTACCCCGAGGCTTTGATTATGCTGCGCTCGCTTAGCGATGCCGCTACACAGATATAATGAGGGCTCCTCCGCCCGGTTTCAATATGTGCGGAGCGCCGCTCGGATGCGCCGGGCAATTGAACATGCAGAGGAGGTACCGTGTAGGTGGCTTAATCTAATTTTAATTTGTAACACAATACAATGGATAAGATCATTTGTTTGTCATCGGCGCAGGCATTTTTGTTTACACGCAACCCCCCCATCATCGGTCGGCAGATGGTCTTTCTTTTTTTTTGGAAAGGCTTAATTGAAGTTTTCTAATCTAACCTCGCCACGATTCTATTATGGACGAGAAATAGCTCGCACATGCATGCACACACGCACACACGCAAGCCTCTTTTCCTGGACTCCCAGAAGGGTCTCAAGTACCCCCCGCCGCCGGGGTGGAGAGGGGGTCTGCCTCTGTCAGGGCCCCCCGCGCCCTCCTGGGGCAGGTCAACCTGTCAGAGCCCACTGGGGGACCGCCTGCCCTGACACCCAACGGGGCACCCTGGCAGGCTTCCAGCCGGAGCCAGAGATGACAGCTCTGCAGAAACGCGAAAACCCGGCTGCTGCCCCAGACTCAGGTGGATTTCCCACAAAAGGAGGTGGGGATTTTCTGTTGCTGCTGTTGTTTTTGTCTAGACAGAGCCCGCAGAAAGCACACGGTCCCGTCCAGTGCCTGCATTCGGAGGCTGGCTGCCTCCTGCTTGCAGGCTTCTGCTTGAAAGAAGAGAGTGCCTCGAGGAACCACGCTGACGCTGAGCCCAGGGCCGTGTCCTCTGAGCCACCTGCCTGCTCCCCTGGGTGGCTGTCCTTGTTGCTCAGTCGCTCAGTCGTGTCCGCCTCTTTGCGACCCCGTGGACTGCAGCACGCCAGGCCTCCCTGTCCATCACCAACTCCCAGAGCTCACTCAAACTCACGACCATCGAGTCAGTGATGCCATCCAGACATCCCATCCTCTGTCACCCCCTTCTGCTCCCGCCTTCAATCTTTCCCAGCATCAGGGTCTTTTCCAGTGGGTCAGCTGTTCGCATCAGGTGGCCAAAGGTTTGGAAGGAAGACTCACTGAGCAGATGATGCTGGCCGGACTCTTGCCCTGCCAGGAACAAGGCTGGCACTCAGCCCGTGGTCCCCCATACAACGAGGCTGCAGGTCGCTGTTGAGAGGGTCTCTCTTGCCTCGAAACCAAGGAGGAGCTCTTTGTCATCAGCTCCCTCATACCGCTTCCCTCCGTCCCTTAATTCATGCTGGGTGAGCCTGGCTCCAAAGGAATCCGAGTGGCCCAACCTCCACTGTGACAGCGCCTTTAAAAGCCACGGCACAAGGCCCAGACAGGAAGACCTCAGCCTGCAGACGATGAACCAGGAGACTAACAGCACGTTTCCTAGTCTGGCCAAATGACGTCCCCCCTGGGTTCTAACTGCTGACAGATAACATCTTCAGCAGGCTTCCCAGGAGGCTCAGACCCTAAAGAATTTGCCTGCCAATGCAGGAGACCAGGATTTGATCCCTGGGTTGCAAAGATTCCCCTGGAGAAGGGCATGGCGGCCCACTCCAGTGTTCTTGCATGGAGAATCCCATGGACAGAGGAGCCTGGTGGGCTACAGTCCATGGGGTTGCAAAGACCCAAACAAGACTGAGCTGTTAACATTTTTATTTTCCCCTGGTGGCTAAGTGGTAAAGGACCCGCCTGCCACTACAGGAGGCATAAGTTTGATCCCTGAGTTGGGAAGATCCCCTGGGGGAGGCCATGGCAACCCACTCCAGTATTCTTGCCTGGGAAATCCCATGGACAGAGGAGCCTGGCAGGCTACAGTCCTTGGGGTTGCAAAACAGTCAGACAGAGCTTAGCGACTAAAAATCAACAACAAGATTGTCTTCAGTCCATGCGGTTGCTGAAGTCAGACAAGATTTTACTGGAGCCCCGCTGTAACACACACCTAGACAGAGATTGGGTCCCTCAGAAATTCACACCTTTGTGGGTTGCATAAAGATTGAAAGTGTTACTCACTCAGCGCTGTCTGACTTTTTGTGACCCTGTGGACTGCAGCCGACTAGGCTCCTCTGTCCGTGGGATTCTCCAGCCAAGAATACTGGAGTGGGTTGCCATGTCCTCCTCCAGGGGAATCGCTGGACCTGGGAATCGAACCCAGTCTCTTGCATCACAGGCGAATTCTTTTACCGTCTGGGGGAAGCCCGTGGATTGAATACAACAGCATGCTTTCGGGAGCCTTCCTGGAGGAGGTGGGGGAAGCACAGTTTCCAAACAGCCAGGTACTTGGGGCTGCTCGAGGGATTTCCCTCCGTTGCAGCACGCTCACACTCTGCGTTTTTCACAGCTTACCCACTTATGCAAATCGACACCAGCGAGGCGGCTTCAGACATAGATGTTGATTCATTTATGCAACACCTTCAACTCTGTTGATTCAACAAACCAGGGAAGCAGAAGTTACTGGCGGGTTCGTTTCTGCTACTGCCGCCGCCCCTGTGTTTATGGAACACGCAGGAGGAGTGGGTTATTAATACAGTCAAGTCATGTGTTTGCCTGGGTGCTCCATCGTGTCTGACTCTCTGCGACCCCGTGGACTGTAGCGCTCCAGGCTCCTCCGTCCATGGGATTCTCCAGGCAAGAATCCTGGAGTGGGTTGCCATGCCCTCCTCCAGGGTATCTTCCCCACTCAGGGGTCAGACCCAGGTCTCCTACATTGGCAGGCAGGTTCTTTACTCCCGAGCCACCTGCGAGGCCCTAGTCAAGCCAGCCCATTTCTCTAAAACCGATCCATTCACTTTGCACTCAGTGGTCAGATGGCCATGCCTCCCCAGGGTCCACTCAAGTAGCTGACCGTGGTGGTCTCAAGTGGCTTTTTTTGCAAATATGAACAGAAACAGCTTCTGCAAGGCCATTTCTCTGTGAATAACCCTCTGTCTAGTGGGATCAGAGTTTTGCAGGAACCCTAACCCCCTTCTTCAGTGGCCCCTTGATCTGGCAGGGAGCTCCTGATTCCCCCGCTCGAGACTACCTGCTTCATTATTACTCCTCAGACTTTAAACTTTTTGTGTTGTGTTGGGATACAGCTGATTAACAGCCTTCCCAGATGGCGCTGGTGGTAAAGAACCCGCCAGCCAACACAGGAGACGCGAGCGACGTGGGTTCAACCTCTGGATCGATAAGACCTCCTGGAGGATGGAATGGCAACCCATTCCAGTGTTCTTGGGTGGAGAATCTCATGGATGGAGGAGCCTGGCAGGCTACAGCCCATGGGGTCACAGATGACTGAACACACGGCACACACAGCTTCAGTTTTATCATCTGCATATCTGGATCATATTTACATCCACATTTGTTCACCTGTATGTCTATATCACTCAGATATTTATCATGTCTAACCATCATATCTTTATACCATCTGTATATCTATTTGTCACATTTATATCATCATATATCTGTACCATCCATTTATCTGTCATATCTATATCATCATTATCTGTACAATTTATATCTCTATTATATCTATATCTATATCACCCATATATCTATACCATGTATATATCTATTTATCATTTCTATATGATCATATATCTATACCATCTATATATCTAGTTATCATGTCTATATCTATATCATCCATATACCTATACCATTTAGATATATATTTATCATATCTATATCATTCATATATCCATATATCTATTTATCATGTCTACATCATCATATATCTATACCATCTATACCACCTATGTATATCTATATATATGTATTTATCATGTCTATATCATCATATATCTATATCACCTATGTATCTATTTGTCATATCTATATCTATATAATCTATACATCTATTTATCATATCCATATCTATATCATCCATATATCTATACCATCTATATATCTACTTATCATGTCTATATATTTATATACAGAGTACATCATGTGAAATTCTGGGCTGGATGAAGTACAAGCTAGAATCAAGATTGCTGGGAGAAATATCAATAACCTCAGAAATGCAGATGACACGACCCTTATTGCAGAAAGTGAAGAAGAACCAAAGAGCCTCTTGATGAAAGTGAAACAGGAGAGTGAAAAAGTTGACTTAAAACTCAACATTCAGGAAACTAAGATCTTGGCATTTGGTCCCATCACTTCATGGCAAAAAGATGGGGAAACAGTGGAAACAGTTCCAGACTTTATTTTTTTTGGCTGCAAAATCGCTGCAGATGATGTCTGCAGCCATGAAATTAAAAGACGCTTACTCCTTGGAAGGAAAGTTATGACCAACCTAGACAGCATATTGAAAAGCAGAGACATTGCTTTGCCAACAAAGGTCCATCTAGTCAAGGCTATGGTTTTTCTAGTAGTCATGTCTGGATGTGAGAGTTGGACCATGAAGCAGTCTGAGTGCCAAAAAATTGATGCTTTTGAACTGTGGTGTTGGAGAAGACTCTTGAGAGTCCCTTGGACTGCAAGGAGATCCAACCAGTCCGTTCTAAAGGAAATCAGTCCTGATTGTTCAGTGGAAGGACTGATGCTGAAACCGAATCTCCAATACTCTGGCCACACAGACAAAAACGGGGACAGTCACCACCTCATCCTTCTGTCTTTCTGCCTAGCCAGCTTGTTCACAGCAGACATGAACAACCTCCCACATGGAAGGTGGAAAGTCAGCGAGAAATGCCGAGATGCAATTATACCTTTGTAAATTAGGAAAACACTGCTGATAATGAATACAATTCTCTTAATTTTAACCCAGGCCTGAAGCCTGGAGGTTTTTTGTTTTTTGTTTTTTTAAGCCCTCATTTCTAGGCCCTTCCAGTGTTTTTCAAAAGTAGGAAAAATATTAATCGGTATAATCCATGGATATCCTCTGTCAGGGAGAAACAACCAATTTAGCTACTATAAGGCTAAGTGGGCCTTTGTTATTTTTATTTTTTTTTATAACCGACTAATTTTGGGCCATGCAATTAGCGGGTTAAAGCAGTTAATTGGAGGGGCAGGTTTAATTTTATTGGGTTCTCATTTTCTGATCTGAGGCTGTTTTCCTGGAGCGTGAGTCTGAGGCGATTCTCTGGGCTCCCTGTAAATGCTGCGTTCTCCTAGCGTGTGATGCTGAGCCAGCGGTCAGGGTTGAACTCACCGGGACCAGGTGCAGGTCACAGACCCTGCCGCATTCACACCTGGCGCAGGTGGGCAGCGTCCGTCACTAACATGTGACCTTGGTCCTGACACAGCAACTCAGTGTTGACTGTAATCCTGAGGTCAGTCGCTCAGTCGTGTCCGACTCTTTGCAGCCCCGTGAACCGAAGCACTCCAGGCTTCCCTGCCCATCACCAACTCCCAGAGCTTGCTCAAACTCGTGTCCGTCGAGTCAGTGATGCCATCCAACCATCTCATCCTCTGTCGACTCTTTGCAGCCCCATGAACCGAAGCACTCCAGGCTTCCCTGCCCATCACCAACTCCCAAAGCTTGCTCAGACTCGTGTCCGTCGAGTCGGTGATGCCATCCAACCATCTCATCCTCTGTCGTCCCCTTCTCTTCCCGCCTTCAATCTTCCCCAGCATCAGGGTCTTTTCAAAAGAGTCAGCTCTACGCATCAGGTGGCAAAGGATTGGAGCTTCAGCTTCAGCCTCAGTCCCCCCAATGACTAGTCAGGACTGATTTCCTTTAGGATGGACTGGTTGGATCTCCTTGCAGTCCAAGGGACTCTCAAGAGTGTTCTCCAACACCACAGTGCTCAGCTTTCTTTATAGGCCAGTAAATTGGCACAGTCGCTGCATTTTTGAGGCTTGCTGTTCTTGCGTCAAACTTGTAACTTCTTTTTCTTTTTTTGATGTGGACCATTTTTTCAGTTTTTACTGAATTTGCTACAATACAGCTTCTGTTGTATGTATTTTGGCCACTGGGAAATGTGGCATCTTAGCTGCCTGACCAGGGATCTAACACATATATACATTGGAAGTCTCATAAATTTACAAACACACATACATGTATACATATTGTATGTGTGTGTAAATTTATATGCGATATATCAATATATACAGAAAATATATAAATATATATGTGAGTAATGTATCTGTGTATATTTATATATAATATATACTATCAGTTCAGTTCGGTTGCTCTGTCATGTCCGACTTTTTGCGACCCCATGGAATATCTACTATACATACATACAATTTGTGTAAATAAAAACACACAAATTATATACATACATACATTTCTTATATGTATATATGTATGTTACATATACATATGCAACAAATCCAACATCCAGATGCATATATGTACATCATATATGTACATAAAAGAGCTTCTACATGGGTATGCATGCACTGCATATGCATATGAGACATACACACCATCGTGTACACACATAAACACATGTTATATATGTGTAATATAGAGATACATCTGTGACAAGTATGCATATACAACATCCTCTATGTATAGACATAACTCATGTACACGTTTTCCCCTATAACCACACACTTACAAATATGTATTCTATAGGTGTCCATTGGACGCCGCTGGTGGTTCAGACAGTAGAGTCTGCCCAAAACGTGGGAGATCTGGGTTCGATCTGTGGTCGGGAAGATCCCCTGGAGAAGGTAATGGCAACTCTCTCCAGTATTCTTGCCTGGAGCATCCCATGGACAAAGGAGCCGGGAGGGCTACAATCCACGGGTTTGCAGAGAGTCAGACGCGACTTAGCGACTAACACTTATGTGTCCACATACACAGCATAGCCTACCGCCGCACCACTAACACCCTGGACGTGCCCGGTCGTGTTCCATCTTGGAAGCTAAGCAGGGTCGGGCCTGGTTAGTAACTGGATGGGAGACCGCACATACATAACACAAAATCCAGCATCCGTATACACACATACAAATGCCAGTCTATATGCATCACGTGCGTATTTGTCTCAATCTCTCCCATTGCATACAGAAACACAGAATATATATGGCAAAGATATGCTTATTAAAATGTATATATATATATAGACACAATAGTTATATAGAGATATATAAAATATGTCCTATATATGAACATGTATATAATATATATAAATATTACATACATTATATTTTAAAAATGTTGTACATGTGAACAATATATATGTATATATAGTGCATATATTATATACTAGTAATAGTTTAGTCATTAGTCATATTTGACTCTTACAACCCCATGGGCTTACAACCCACCAGGCTCCTCTGTTCACTGGGATTCTCCAGGCAAGAATACTGGAGTGGGTTGCCATGCCCTCCTCCAGGGGATCTTCTCCAGTATATACTATACATGTATTATATATATATTATATGTATTGTGTACATATAATGCATATGTACGTAAAAAGGAAACCAACCCTGAATATTCATTGGAAGGACTGATGCTGAAGCTGAAACTCCAGTACCTGGGCCACCCAATTCGAGGACCCTATTCATTGGAAAAGACCCTGATGCTGGCAAAGATCAAAGGCAGGAGGAGAAGGGGACGACAGAGGATGAGATGGTTGGATGGCCTCACCGACTCCATGGACATGGGTTTGAGCAAACTCCAGGAGTTGGTGATGGACAGGGAGGCCTGGCGTGCTGCGGTCTATGGGGTCACAAAGAGTCGGACACGACGGAGTGGCTGAACAACAGGAACGTATAAAAAGACAAACGTAATACTGACCTCTCTCCACCTGTCTCTCTGTGTCCCTGTTTCCTTCTTGGAGAGCAGACAGTTCAGAAGACCTTACCGCCCTCCAGTCCCATCTGAGACAGAAAAGCTGTCCGTGTGGTCCCTGCCAGGACAGGTAGCGTCTGCACCTGTGTTACTTCTCATCCGCTTCTAGAAACAGTGTCCCCTTGCCCTCGTACTTCCTTCCCCCCTCCCCCGCCGCCTGCCCTTCCTCCGTCCACCCCTCCCCTCCCCCCGTGCTGTCCCCTGGGTCCCCTGCACCCCTGGCCCCCTCTCTGCTCCTGTGTGCCCGCTCTAGCCGTTGCATGTCTTCCCTCCAGCTCTGCAAGTTGAGCTGAGCTGCCCCTGAATGGCTGACCTGGCCCTCCAGGGACGCCGGGCGAGGGGGGCCGTTCCAACAGAACCCGGCCCAACAGAACTCCATCCCAACGGACTTCCACAGGCTCAGCCCCCGTCAGAGACCCCAGATCCCCATCAGTCTCCAGGCAAGCAAACCGTCTCCTGCTCCTCACCCCATCGGTACCCAGCCCTTGGCTTCCCTCAGCTACGCGCCCCTAAGAGGGACTTTTGACTGATGCTGAAGCTGCAGCTCCAATCCTTTGCCCACCTGATGCAAGGAACTGACTTCTTGGGAAAGACCCTGATGCTGGGAAAGATGGAAGGCGGGAGGAGAAGGGGACGCCAGAGGCTGAGATGGCTGGATGGCATCACCGACTCGACGGACCTGAGTTTGAGCAAACTCCGGGAGTTGGTGATGGAGAGGGAGGCCTGGCGTGATGCAGTCCATGGGGTTGGAGAGAGTCAGACGCGAGTCAGCGACTTTCATTTTATCAATGTTTGGGAAGGAGAGGAAACGGGGGCAAAAAGAGGGGATGAGGGGAAAGGGGGAAGGAGGAAAGGCGGGGTGAGGGGCAGTAAGGGTTAAGTTAGGGTTGGGGGCTCACGCCCCACCCCCACCATCATCCCCTCCCCCATCCCCACCCCCATGCATGCGCTTGCACACACACGCACACACACACACACACACACACACACACACACACAGAGCAGGGAGGAAGAGCGTGTGTCCGGGCAGCCTGGAAATTGTTGCCGGCCCAAACCCTGGCTTTCTCTGCCCAACCAAGGGAGAATGAAAAAACACGGAGACAGAGTTTGGAGGAAATAGAAAGGTGGCTTTCATTCTCAGCTGGCAGAAGGGGAGCCCAGAAGACTCCTCCCTCCAGGACAGTGCAGCCCCCTCCTCCATGGGGAGTCTTGTTCAGTAGCTCAGTCGTGTCTGACTCTTTGCAGCCCCATGGACTGCAGCGCTGCTGGGAGCTGCCGGGACGAGAAAGGAACCTGCAAGGCAGCTCTTCCCCTCGAGGTTGTCCCGGGGGCCCGGTATGTCCCTTTCTTCCTTCTGTTTTACTGTTGTTGGGCTTTCTATTAATTTTTGGAAATGATAATATATAGTAATAAGGCCTCGCTGGAAAAGTCCAAGTCTTTTTGGAAATGCTTTAGATTGCTCTGGCTCCGGACACGACCATAAACATCAAGTCATAAAAGAAAAGGCCACAGGTACAGTTTGGCTACTTGCCTAAAAGATTATAACGTTCTAGAACAGAAAAGAGTAGAGGTATTTAGATTTAGAAGTAGATATCCTGCTTTAGTTTATTTGCTCCTTGGTTGAAAGGGTTTTCACTATTGCTATTCCCTGCTGCTACTTGTTCATTGTTTCCCTTTCCTTAAACAACATGGGATATTATGGGTATTTTTGTAAAATTAGAAAATGGGGTATATACGATTTTAATAGAAGACTTATATTAACCAGCTTTACTCCATTATCTTACTATTAATAGAGGTGTTTTGCTGCTTTAGAGGTGTTTTTGCTGTTTAATAGTTACTCGTTGTAAATTGAGATTTTGTGGTTTCAGGTAAAGAAAAATATCAGGTTTTTCTCATGGTACTATTTTCAGAAATGTCAAACATGTAACTGCAACCCTTCCCATGTAGTGTTTTATTGTCCAAAGAATTTACACTACCTGAGATTTATGAAACATTGTTTTTGTTAGAGTGAGAATGTTAGGCCATTGAGGCAAGAAGATTATGTACTGGATATTTAAGTATAAACCCTGTAATCGGAAACATTCTAGATGAATGCTTAGGGGGAAAACATGGGGAAAAAATATTGATGGAAGCATAAACCAACATCTGATGTAATATGTGGTGACTTAAGGGGGAGGTAACATTCATTCTATAAAAACTGAGCTATCCTAAAAATAAAAAAAAAGCTACCTCTTCTATGCAACGTCTGTGTGTGTCTGTCTGTCTGTCTTCTCTCACCGACGCCGTTCATCCTGAGGGTTCCCTTGGATCCTGCTGGGGCTGGACCCCAGCACAGCATGCCTGGTTTCCCTGTCCTTCACTATCTCCCCGGAGTTCACTCAAACTCATGTCCATTGAGTCGGTGATGCCATCCAACCATCTCATCCTCTGCCGTCCCCTTCTCCTCCCGCCTTCAATCTTTACCAGCATCAGGGTCTTTTCAAATGAGTCAGTTCTTTGCAATAGGTGGCCAAAGTATTGGAGCTTCAGCTTCAGTCCTTCCAATGAATATTCAGGGTTGATTTCCCTTAGGATTGATGAGGCGTCTCGGGGCTTACATAAAATGAGGGCTTGCAGTCAGGAGTGGCTGATGAGGGACAAAGGTATTAGAATTTTGTCAACGAAAGTCATAGACTGCTGTCAGTAACCCACTAATCGAGTCTGGCGGTTTGGTGGCTCTGTAAAGGGGAAGGGTGTTGTAGGGGCTAATACGAGACAGCGGATGTATACAATATATAAATATAGGGTTTCCCTGGTGGCTCAGAATGTAAAGAATTTGCCTGCAATGCTGGAGACCCACGTTCAATCCCGGGGTCAGGAAGATCCCCTGGAGGCGGGAATAGCAACCCACTCCAGTGTTCTTGCCTGGAGCATCCCATGGACAGAGGAGCCTGGTAAGCTATAGTCCATGGTGTTATAAAGAGTCCACTCGACTGATCTACTAATACTTTCACTTTTGGGGATGTATTTAGCATAGAGTCAAAGGAAAACAGGTGTGAATTGTAACTCCTTGCAGAGTTAGTGGGCAGAAAAGCAAGCTTAGTTACAGACATGCAGAGCTAGGAGTAAAGTGAAAACAAAAACAAAAATTAGGAACGTCGAGGCCTGCTCACTCTTCTCTTTATCTTGTGTATTCCCAGGAAATCGAAAGGAAAAAAAAACCTCATTCCTCTTTTTCTTCCTTTCCACCTCAATAGAAGCAAAGTTGATTGTCCCCTAGCAAACCCAGGAGGGCAGCATGGAAGAGGCGGCCTGCCATTCTGGGGACATACCCTTACAGAGCCCAAGGCATGGAAACCCTGTACAACAGCTGTTATATGACTTCTGGGCACCAAAGAGGGAGGCCCCTGAACACTTAGGACATAGATCATTGAATCGCCAAGGAAAGGGGACTTGATTACACTTCATTCCGCCATGTGTTTGAACCATTTTGTGCCTTCCTTGGCTAGAGACCAGGCTCGCGTATGCACTGCCTGGCGTTTCATTATGAGAAGGGTCTGTGCTCTCTTGATGGGGTGTAGGTCTCACTTTCTGACAGTCACACGTGATTCCAGTTATCACTTTGCCAGGCAGGCTGCACACACAACTCCCCTCGTTCCACTCTTTGGACTCAGCTCTTAGGGCTTGAGTGCTCCTGTCCTGAATGAAGTCTTTTCCTCTCTCTGTGATTCTCTCTCTCTCTCTTTGCTCCTATCTCTCTCTCTGTGCTTTTTCTCACTTTGGATTTTGAGAGTAAGGTGTGGCTGACGGGAGCTGTGAGACAGAGAAGGACAGTCCAAGGAAAATCCCAGCAAAGAAGTGGTGTCTGAAGGAACGCATAGAGCAAGCTATGGGAGTTGGTGATGGACAGGGAAACCTGGCGTGCTGCGGTCCACGGGGCCGCAAAGAATTGGACACGACTGAGTGACAAGTGAGGGAAATCTCGGAGCAAGCAGGAAGTCCTGAGGCAGAGAGGAAAAGACGGAGGTCCCGAGGGAGAAGTTACAGAAAGCAGGAGGTTTTGAGGGGAAAAGTGAGCGGCTCGTGGTGTACATAATATTTTCCTAGAGAGACACAGATATACTGGCGGACATGGGAGTGAAACCTTCATAGTTAAGGCCCAGTCAAGACAACAGGAAAGTCTCGTCTTGCATTTCATTCTAGTCCTTGGACAGAACCCTTCCCAGGTCTGCTGTGCTGAGAAGCATGACGCGGAAGTCTTCCTGTCTTAGATCACACTTAGGTATTTCAACACAGTGTTTACTCATCATGGGATGATGACTGAATAAATAATCCATCCCATCTTATCTGATCTGGGGGCCTCTAGCAATCCCTGACTCAATGGACGTGAGTTTGAGCAAACCCTGGGATATAGTGAAGGACCCTGGGATATAGTGAAGGACCCTGGGATACACTGAAGGACCCTGGGATATCCTGAAGCATCCTGGGATATACTGAAGGACTCTGGGATATACTGAAGGACCCTGGGATACAGTAAACGACCCTGGGATACAGTGAAGGGCCCTGGGATATATTGAAGGGCCCTGGGATACAGTGAAGGACCCTGGGATATAGTGAAGGACCCTGGGATATAGTGAAGGACCCTGGGATATAGTGAAGGACTCTGGGATATAGTGAAGGACCCTGGGATACAGTGAAGGACCCTGGGATACAGTGAAGGACCCTGGGATACAGTGAAGGACTCTGAGATATAGTGAAGGACTCTGGGATATAGTGAAGGACCCCGGGATATATTGAAGGACTCTGGGATATACTGAAGGACCCTGGGATATATTGAAGGACTCTGGGATATACTGAAGGACCCTGGGATATATTGAAGGACCCTGGGATACAGTGAAGGACCCTGGGATATAGTGAAGGACTCTGGGATATAGTGAAGGACCCTGGGATACAGTGAAGGACCCTGGGATACAGTGAAGGACCCTGGGATATAGTGAAGGACTCTGGGATATAATGAAGGACCCTGGGAT
>SNSB01003464.1:515215-591086 GCA_012922965.1 Capreolus pygargus
GAAGGACTCTGGGATATAGTGAAGGACCCTGGGATATAGTGAAGGACACTGGGATATAGTGAAGGACTCTGGGATATAGTGAAGGACCCTGGGATACAGTGAAGGACCCTGGGATACAGTGAAGGACTCTGGGATGTAATGAAGGACCCTGGGATATAGTGAAGGACACTGGGATATAGTGAAGGACTCTGGGATATAATGAAGGACCCTGGGATATATTGAAGGACCCTGGGATATAGTGAAGGACCCTGGGATATATTGAAGGACTCTGGGATACAGTGAAGGGCCCTGGGATACAGTGAAGGACTCTGGGATATAGTGAAGGACCCTGGGATATAGTGAAGGACTCTGGGATATAGTGAAGGACTCTAGGATATAGTGAAGGACAAGGGGAGCCTGGTACGCTACAGTCCGTGGGCTTGCAAAGAGTCGGACACGCCAGAGCGACTGAGCAACAACACCAGGAATAAATTTGGGATGGAATTCGAAGCAGCCAAATATCACCTGAAATCGGCAGGAAGGTCAATCACGTGATCAGCCATTTGCGTTATTAAAATCTGCAGACTTTGCTCCGAGAGCCAGATCTGACCTCCGTACTTGTTTTTGCTAATAAAGTTTTACTGAAACACCCACGTGTTCACTCATTTACCTGTTGTCGGTGGTGGCTTTTGTGCTTTAAGACGTCAGAGTCTTGTAGCAGAGTTTAGAATTTCTACAGTATTTACTCTTTTGTAGAAATAATTTGTGTACCTCGTCACGAAATACTGAGTGCAAATGTGGAGCGTGTGCATTTTAAGGGGAATTTTCTTAAAGAACAAAGGCAGTTAGGATCGTGCTGTTGATATCCGTGTGCAGGTCCATAAAAGTCATTTCTTTGAAGTCCTTATAAGCCCGAAAAGTAAAAGAGAAAAAGATCTCAAAAATACGATTTCAAAGGAAAGTGCAGCAATTCTAAGGAGCTGAGGAAGTCAACAACTCTTGCACTAGGAAAAAAGTTGGATTAAAATCATATTCAAGGGCTGTGTTGTAGTTTGTCTTTTTGCTATTTTTTTTTTTTTTTTTTTGCACAGATACGCTTTTAAACAGAAGCAGGCATGGCAACCCACTCCGGTATTCTTGCCTAGAGAATCCCCATGAACAGAGGAGGCTGGAAGGCTACAGTTCATGGGGTCACAAAGAGTCGGACACGACTGAACGTCTAAGCACAGCCCACAAGCTTTTAAAAGTTGTGACTGTCCATGAGCCATCACCTCCAGACTTTGGAAAGCTCATCTGAAAGTTTGGTCTAGTTACCTTTCAAAAAAGAAGAAAAAAAAAAGACTCCTGTCGCAATCTCTGAAAGGCTGGGACCATCTGTCCTCTTACAATTTACATCAGAACCGGCCGTGGACTTCACAGACAGCCCACTCATGACATGCCGCCTCGGCAGGGAGTGACAAATAAAGCCGAGATGCCTGTCCAGGCCATTGAAGTGTGTCCTGGACTCGATGTTCGTGGGGCCTCGGGACCCGGGAGTTGGGGATGTCCGCCCTGATTAAGGGAGCTGGCGACAGCCTCCTTGCTTCTCTGCTGGAATAATGGGAGGCCATTAAAATGGAATAGAGGTGCAGGTAATATAAATGGAATTCGATGCTTATCTCACTCAGCAAAGAGGACATTTGTGATGCATATTTGTGTGGGCAAGACATTTCCCTGTGCTGATGGGCGTTAGGGAGAAAAGGCAGGTAGACCAAAAAAAAAATAAAAATAAAAAAGAGAGACTTGGGATGGTACAAAATCATTATTTCTAAATATTCCTGCCTTTGATGTGAACCTGCTTCTGCGTGGGAACTATTTGCAGATTTTTCAGAATGCATCAGAGACTCACTTAAACAGATGCCTACACACACACACACACACACACACACACAGAGGTACCACTCCTCGCCGCGGTAATTATCACACAGTTAGTCAGCATGCGTCGTAACGCGCTGCAATGATGACAAACCCAAACGGTTTTGATGAACAGGGCATCCGTATGCCTCATTTATTACTGTAATGGTTGTGACGTTTTAGAGAAGATAGATGGAACTCTATTACGATTTAATGTAAAAAGCTGTAATTAGTCTGCTTCCGAGAGCTGTGGAGGGTTGGAGGATGGTCAGAGCTGGTCTGCATCACGGCAGGGCCCATTAAGCCAATTAAGATGGGCGAGGGGCAGAGAATAACCAGCCTTCCAGAACACACCCATGGCTTCCTCCTGACCGTACCCTGCGCGTGACGATTCATCTGTCACATCCTCCGTTAGTTTAATCAACACATCAAGGCCAGAGATGGGACGACTCCTTAATCATCGTAATTAACGCACGTGTTCAGCTTGGGGTTTTGGGGTTGGGGGGCGGGGGAAAGAGACAGGAGACAAAAAAAAAACAGTGAGCCCGCAGAGTCATTGCCATGCAAAGGATAAAAACCACAGCAGCTTGTCTTGAGGTGCACATGGAATTATGATGCATGGATGGCTGAGTGTGTGTGTGGACCGGGGATTGGCAGAAAGGGCATGGTGTGAATAAGAAACTACCCCCACCCCCGTGCTTTCCCAATTTTGCCCAGAAATGCAAAAAACAAAGCAAAACAAAACAAACCCTTATCTGCTGCAATTAAAAATATATATAAATATATAAACCAGGCAGTAACTGCGATCACCTATTTACTGTCAAATTAATTCAGCGGCTCTGAAGATGCCATCTGTATCAGCCTGGTGAGAGTGTCAGCGGCACTCGGATCGGGCAAGCGGCAGTGAGCCCGCCGGTATGTTTGATGGCTCTGATAATGGAAACAAGAGGAGCAATTGCAACAGATATATCATACATTTTCTCATAATTATCTGACCTGTTACACGGTGTCAGTCTGCCGCCAAACACGGTGTTTTTTTTTTATGTCAGTATCTGTATGGGCATTCTCTCCTTTGATCATCCTGTATTCTGCAGATGTCAGACTTACTGTATTTTAATTGACTCTGGGGTAGCATTCAAAAAAAAAAAAAGTGCCTTCCTGACTCCTGGGTTGCTGGGCGCCCGATGAGGCTGACAAGCTGGCATTTACCCACATCGGGTCTGCTCACCAGCCACGTGCACCCCGAGTCTCTGAGGGGGTGCCCTAGTGATGCCAGGAAACCTCTCCTGACAGCTTTCCTCGTCTGCCCCCCGCCCCCACCTCCCCACCATCAACACGACCCACCTTGCACACAAGCTTATCTCCCCCGCCCGTCTCCCTGAGCATTTTGCAAGAAAGTGTGGGCTTCCCTGCTGGCTTGGATGGGAATGAATCTGACTGCGACGTGGGAGACCTGGGTTTGGTCCCTGGCTTGGGAAGATCCGCTGGAGAAGGGAATGACAACCCAGTCTAGTATTCTTGCCTGGAGAAGCCCATGGACAGAGGAGCCTGGCATCCGTGTTTACAGTCGGGAGGAGGGGGGTCGGTCACTACTGCCGACGGTGTGGTGGACCCCTCCGCCCCCAATAGAGACCCCTCGGTCATCTGCACAAGATGTGACAGCCACCTCGGTAATGAGGAGCCAGGTGCGTGGATTTCGATGGAAGCTCTTATCGTCCGTGGCCGGAGCATCTTGAGAGAGGAAAAAAAAAATTTTCTCCTGGTTGGTTGAAAAATGCAGGCTGATCACCAACTGGAAACATTTCAACGCAGAGGTCAATTTATTTTGTCTTGACGTTTCACAGACAGGAAAATCTCCAGCCTCCCGTCCGGGAGCACGCCGTTGTCACGCCACGCTCTCAGCCTCGTTAACCCAGCCTGGCAGGGGAGAAGCTGTCTTCATCAAGCCCTTGACAGACACGGCAGCACCCCCCCTCCTGCTCCCCTCCTCCCCCCCAAACCAGCCGTCCACCTCCCCACTCCCACCCCTCCAGGGACGGCTCATCACCTGCTGGTCTGTATAATTGCCACATTAAGTCTCCTGCTTTTGCAGAAACCCAAAGGAGGAGAGGGGACTCTGTGATGGGGAAAAGCGAGACATGCCACCCAAAGCGTTCATCCGGAAGCTTAGAGAGGGAGTGTTATTGCAGCAATGGCCCGTGCTTCCCGATGACAAAGTTTAATCGTCCTGAAGTCAATGGGCTCATCACTGAGCAGAAGGCTCTTGGGAAAACCTTGCTGTCCCACAAGCCACACGCTTCGCCTCTGTCTTCCACAGTTTGAGGTGGCTCAGATGGTAAAGACTGATGAGCAAAGCCTACTGCTTGGAAAACACCCTGATGCTGGGAAAGACTGAGGGCAGGAGGAGAAGGGGACGACAGAGGATGAGATGGTTGGATGGCATCACCGACTCAGTGGGCATCAGTTTGAGTAAGCTCCAGGAGATGGTGATGGACAGGGAGGCCTGGCGTGCTGTGGTCCATGGGGTCTCAAGGAGTCGGGCACGACTGAGCGACTGAACGGCAGATGGTAAAGAGCCTACCCTCGATGCGGGAGACCCAAGTTCGATCCCTGGATCGGGAAGATCCCCTGGAGAAGGGAATGGCAGCCCACTGCAGCATTCTTGCCTGGAGAATCTCATGCACAGAGGAGCCTGGTGGGCTACAGTCCATGGGGTTGCAGAGTCTGACCCGACGGACTAACTTTTTCACTCTCACGCTGTTGGCCCCCACGGTATGTGCTGCGGCCCTCAGGATTCCAGCCTTATAGATCCCAGTCTTATGGATCTCAGCTTTAGAAATAGAACTCTTTGCATCTCAACCCTATGGACCCCAATACGGTAGCTAGCTCCCACCTCTGTCTGCCGCAAACTGATGGATTCCGGCTCTTGTTGTATCTAAACCCTCTGGGACCCAGCCCTGGGAAGTCCGGTCCTGTGGATGCAACCTTTCAGAATCCAGTCCTGCGAGCCCCAGGTGTGTAGACCTCCCACTCTGTGGGTCCTAGCCGTACGGATCCTAAAACTGCGGGTCACAGCCTTATAGATTCCAGCTTCTATTTCCCGGCTGTAGAGGTGCTTTTCTTGGTGTGTGCACGCTCTGTCGCTCAGGCGTGTCCGACTCTGCGACGCCCTGGACTGTAGCCCACCAGGCTCCACTGCTCGTGGGATCCTGCAGGCGAGAATACGGGAGGGTGTTGCCAATTCCTACTCTAGGGTCCTCCTCTTGGATTCATCCTAAAAGCCTTACCGCCTCCCTGGAGCAGAACACGGGTCCACCAACCCTTTTTGGCTGAAAAGGAGCTTTCAGGGGTTTTCTCCACGGGCACCAGGAAGCCCATCACCGTCTCTGAGCTCCTCCAAGCTCCGTGTTGTCTGGAAGGCTTGATGACATGCTGCCCGCTTCCCTTCCCTGTGGTACCCATGTAGTCACCGTGATGCTCGCACATCCCCGATGCCCTCGAAACAACCTTGGGTCTCCCATGACGCCCTGAGGCAAAATTCAAATTAAACTGGAAAGAACCCTGAGTCGGAGAAGCACTTCTGAATATCAAATATATTAACATTAAAAAAAAAAAAGTCGAAGCCAAGGACGTGTCTCTGTAACAGAAAGACATCTCTGGGAGAGTTGTGTAGAGGAAGGATGTGGGTCTCTCATAAAATCCCAGAGCTGTTTGTAGAAAAATAAAATAGTAGGAATCAAGTGCCCACCCGCTTTAGTGCACTACGGAAAAAGAACACCCGAACAGGGGAGGGTCAAGTTTCCTCCAGCGAGTCAAGCGTGCCTTTCCAGATGACCCGAAAAGAAGAACTCGGAGGAGAAGGTGCAGGAGAGCGAAGTGGGTGTAGTACAAGGCGATTTGGAGCGAGGCGGGCTGGTCCAAGCTGTGCATAAGAAGACTGGCCAAGAGCCGACCATCTCCCGACACTTCTTTAACTTGCATTTGACCTTTAAAAAAACTCTGTGACAAAAAAACGAAATTAAAAGAACCTCATAGAACTTACCATCTTAACCATTTTTAGGCACACAGCTCCGTGGAGTGAAACATGTTCACAGCATCGTACAACCCTCGCCACCACCCACCTTCAGCACATGTTCATCTCCACAAGCTGAAACTCTGTCTCTGTGAAACATTGACTTCCAATCCCATCTTTTTCCACGTTCTGGTCTCTGTGAACTAGACTCCCCTAGAGACACCCCCTCCATGAGTGGAATCACACAGTGTTTATCTTCGTGTGACTTTCTGATTTCACATCTTCAAAGTTTGCATACAGTACAGCCTGTGTCTCCATTTCCTTCCTTTTTCAAGGCTGAATAATATTCCATCCTCGGCTTCCCAGGTGGTGCTGGTGGTTAAGAACTCACCTGCTGATGCAGGAGACTATAGAGATGTAGGTTCAATCCCTGGGTAGGGAAGATCTCCTGGAGGAGGAAAGGGCAATCCGCTCCAGGATTCTTGCCTGGAGAATCCCATGGACAGAGGAGCCTGGTGGGCTACACTCCCTGGGGTTGCAGAGAACAGGGCATGACTGAATCAATGTAGCACAATATCCCATACCCTGAGTATCCATCACCAATTCGTGAACACTTAAATTGCTTCACCCCTTTGGCTCTTCAGAATAATGCTGCCATGAACACGGACACCCAGACAGTCTTTTCAGGACCCTGCTTTTGATTCTGCTGGATACATGCCCAGAACTGGCCTTCCTGGATCCTACACTAGATGGACGTTGAGTTTTTTTGAGGAACCTCAATAGTAATTTCCTCAGCGGGCTTTGAGATCCATCTTACCTTCCCAGCAGCAGGGCAGAAAGGCCCCAAATTCTCCACATTCTCTGCAACACTTGTTATTTTCCATTTGTTGGCCGTTCTAATGCATTTGGTGTTCATCTGTGTGATGCATGAAGTCACCTGGGATTTATCTTGAGAGCTCCAACGTGTAGGCCGCAGGCATGCTCAGTCGTGTCTGACTCTTTGCAGCCCCGTGGACTGTAGCCCCACCAGGTTCCTCTGTCCATGGGGATTCTCCAGGCAAGAATAACGGGAGTGGGTTGCCATGCCCTCCTCCAGGGGATCTTGCATACCTAGGGATGGAACCCGGGTCTCCTGCACTGGCAGGGGAGTTCTTGACCACCAGCACCACCTGGGAAGCCTGGTTGGATGATAGCAAATCACTGCCTTATTCTGAGGCTGCCTTCTAACTGGAAAGCAGATGAAAGAGCCCAGAACTCAGCACTCATTGAAGAAGGCTCCTGTTCACCAACTCTGTAGCATTGATGTGCCATCCTCCGAGATGAAAGCCTACTGCTTCCGTTGACTTGTCTGATTTTCTTGCACACTCACCACCGTGGAGCTCTCCTTTCAAAGGCACCCCTCAGCTGTCATCCCAGGAAGGTGGGGTTCGCCGCTTATCACTTTTCCCCTAGGACTCTCCATCCTCACAGCTGAGACCTTCACCACCTCCCCTCTGCCACCTGCATTTGATCTCTACTCTCCAAAAAAAAAAAAAAGCCCCATCTGAGTTGACACATGGCTTCCACGAAACCAACTGCCCAGGAAGTCTTATCAAAGCCTGCCTGCAGTCCTCCCTCCCCCCCCCAAACCCTCCCCTTTTTTTTTTTCTTTGGAAAAAAAAAAAAAACCCGAGACAGCAAACATTTTGAAAGCCTTCCTTTCATTCATACAAAAACCTTGTCTGAAATGCTGGCACCCCCACCGTGAGCTGAGAGCCGGGAAGGAAGGAGCTTCCCGTTAGGAAGCCTCCCCTTCCATCTAGATGCCCTGGGAAAAATCCACAGCGTCTGTGAGACGGGCTCGCCCAGCCCGTGGGGCCATGTGTGGAGTCTCCAGTCCCACTCCAGTGGCTTTGGTGACTTTCAGCCTGAACCCGATGCTTGGTGTAAGATTTCCCTCGACGCACCCGAAAACGAAGAGGTGATGGTGCGCAGTGATACGGACACGGAAGTGCAGAGGGGTCTGTGTTCGAGGTATTTCGTCAGAGCCAAGTTGCCCGGTGAGGACCAGGTGCTCCATCAGCCCACCCACCCGGACTTTGCCTGGGAAGCAGCGATGCGAGGGACACCCCGTTCCAGGCAGGAAGGGTGCTCAGCTTCTCCAAGAGGGGAGAAAGAAAGGAAGAGAGAAAAAAGGAGAGAGAGTTAATCACTCAGTCGTGTCCAACTCTTTGCAACCCCATGGACTGTAACCTGCCAGGGTCCTCTGTCTATGGGGATTCTCCAGGCAAGAATAGTGGAGAGGGTTGCTACGCCCTTCTCCAGGGGGCTCTTCTCCACCCAGGGATTGAACGTGGGTCTCCTGCATTGCAGGTAGATTCTTTACCATCTGAGCCAGCAGGGAAGCCCTAGGAAGGGTTTAAGCTTTAGATTTCATATATCCTGGTCTCTGCATTCACACAGATGCTTGTATCTTTAATTTTTATTCAGGCAAAATTTCACACAGCACACAATGCGACACTGTGGACTGCACAGTTCAGTGGAGACTTGGCACGTTCATAATGTGGTGTAGCCACCACCCCTATCAAGCTCCAGGACTTCTAAGTTCCTCATCCCCCAAGGGAGGCACTGCACTCATGAACTGTCACTCTCCCTCCCCCCTCCCCCAACCCCTCTGGCACCACGAACCCACTTCCTGTCTCTGTGGATTTGCCTGTTCTGGACGTTTCCTGTCAATGGAATCACACACATGCATCCTTCTGTGTCTGCTTCTCTCTCTGAGCATCATGTGTTCAGGGTCCGTCCATGTTGTAGCCTGTGTCAGAGCTTCACTCTTTTTCATCGCTGTGTAATATTCCACTGTGTGGATGGATCACATGCTGTTTATCCATCATCCATCCACCCACCCACCCATCCATCCTTTGTCATCCAACCATCCATCACCCATCCATCCACATACCCACTTACCCATCTGTCTACCTTTCCACTTACCCATCCATCCCTCTATCCACATACACACTTATCCATCCATCTATTCATCCACCTACCCATTTATCTATCCATCCATGCATTCATCTACATACTCACTTATCCATCCATCCATCTATCCCTCCATCCATCCACCTACCCACTTATCTATCCACCTACCCACTTACCCAACTGTCCATCTATTCACATACACAGTTATCCATCCATCCACCTACCCATTTATCTATCCATCCATCCATCCATCCACATACCCTGTTATCCATCCATCCATCCACCTATCCACCTACCCATGCATCCATCTATCCACATCCCCACTTATCCCTCCATCTTTGTCATCCATCCATCCATCCATCCATCCATCCACGTACCCACTTACCCATCCATCCATCCACTTTCCCACTTACCCATCCATACATCTATCTACACATCCACTTATCCACCCATTCATTGACCTATCCATTTATCTATCCATCCATCTATCCATCCATCCATCTATCCACATACTCACTGACCCATCCATCTATCCATCTATCCCTTCGTCCATCTACCTACTTATTCCTCCATCCATCCACCTAGCCATTTACCCATCCATCCATTTATCCACATATTCACTTATCCATCCATTCATCCATCCATCCACCCATCCATCCATCCATCCATCCATCCATCCATCCACAAAACCACTTATCCATTCATGGATACTTGGGTTGTTTCCACTTCTTGTCTGCTTTGAATGTGTTAGGGTTCTCCAGAGAAACAGACCAATGGGTGATTTTATATATGTATGAGTCATATAATACAGTCTAGCTTGGAACAAAACAGGTTAACCCACCCTTATTTCTGGGTGTCATATCTATGGGAGTCAGGCCTCTGCCTCCACTTCTCAGAATTCAACCAGCCTCGGAATGCCTGGCCTGTAATATTTCGTCCTGAAAAATATTTATGTATAGGTGGAGCCACACAGTGTCAGCTATATTGTTCTAAGGTCTAACCATAGACTACGATAGACATTAGAGAGCCATATATAGGACATTATTATATATATTAATCTTATGTTATGAGACAGAACTGTGTAGCTTTTCATCATAAGACCTCCCACATGTTTTTGTTTTTGTTTTGTTTTGTTTTTTGGTCATGTGTATGTAGGACCTTAGCACTCCCTGACCAAAGGTTGAACCCATATCCCCTGCAGCAGGAGCATGGAGTCCTAACCACTGGACAACTGGGGAAGGCCTCCCTCATGTTTTAAAGCATTTCTATTCCATTGGCCAGAAAGGTGTGTGTGTGTGTGTGTGTGTGTGTGTGTGTGTGTGGTCTCAGTTGCTCAGTCATCTGATTCTTTGTGACCCCATGGACTCCTCTATCCATGGGATTCTCCAGACAAGAATACTGGAGTGGGTTACCATTTCTTCCTCCAGGGGATCTTCCCAACCCAGGGATCAAACCCGCACACACTCACATGTTTTAAAGCATTTCTATTGGGTTGGCCAAACAGTTAGTCTGGGTTTTCTCTGCAAGACATCACGAAAACACCTGAATGAATGTTTCAGCCAGCACAGTATTTGCAATTTGAAAATCTTTTAAGTTAAATAAAAAGCAGTTGGGCGGGGGGAGTCCACTTTTCAAAAGTGAAGCACAACCCACCTCCTATAAATACCCAGTTGCCTCCCTCAAGGACCTTAACGCATGAAAGGGAGCAGGACAGCTCTCCTCTGATGAGTCCACGTCCTGTGAACTCAGGGGGAAAGTAAGGAACACAAGCCAGTCGCTCCTCAAATTGTCACCCCGCACACACATCAGCTCTTGTCCTTTAATATTCAACAGCGAGCCCGTCGGTAGCCTACGAATTTCTATTATAATGAAAAAGGAGATCTACGTGTTGGTAAATATAATAGGTGTCAGGGTAAATGTTTGTCAGGATGAGCGCGCTCGCGACAGACCCGTATCTACATACTAACGGGAGCCTCTCAGAAGGGTGCTCACTCCCTCCCCACTTGAAGGACGACACAGATGCTCCGTCACTCGTCGAAACGTGCTTTATTTATTCAGCGCTTCCGCGGTCTAAAGCGGGGGAGGAAAGTGCCCCTGGCAAGTCGGGTCTCTCAAACCCTGTGTGCATTTTAAAATGCCTGCATCCACTTAGCAAGCACAACGACTCCCGGACGTATGATTTACTACAAATCGGGTTTCCATATCTGCGCCGCCGAGGAGCAACATTTTTATCACGGCCAAGGACAGGTACTTAGGGGAGGAGACTCTCAGTTGGATAAGATCCCATCGAGAGGAATAATTGTCCTGATGGACACGGTTACTGCCTGGGAAGAGGGATGGAGACCGCCTAAGTTAATGCTGGGATGAGGAATCTCTCTGCAATCAAGGAGACTGAGGGTGAAGGCTTGGGGTTCTGCTGCTTGGAAACGAGCAAAAGGGGAGGCACATTGCATCCATCGCTCCCCAGCATCTGAGGGCACATAGAAAATCATGGGTGCTATTGATCACATCTGTTCCTATCACGGGCACGGCGGCGGCACCTCTCAAAAGCTAACCCAGGCCCCATCCACAAGTTAGAAGGAGTTCTTGCTCATGCTCAGTCCTGTCTGACTTTGCGACCCTGTGGACTCCAGTGTTCATGGCGTTCCCAGGTGCTGCTAGTGGTAAAGAACCCGCCTGCCAATGCAGGAGACGTAAGAGATGTGCGTTTGATCCCCGACATTTAAATAGGGGCTTCCCTGGTGGCTCAGATGGTAAAGAATCCGCCTGTGATCCTGGAGACCTGGGTTCAATCCCTAGGGGTTGGAAGATCCCCTGGAGAAGGGAACGGAAACTCACTCCAGGTTTCTTGCCTGGAGAATCCCATAGACAGAAGAGCCTGGCGGGCTACAGTCCATGGGGCTGCAAAGAGTCAGACCCTACTGCAGCAACTCAGCATGCACACATACAATGTTCATAGCAGCACTATTTACAATAGTCAAGACACAGAAGTGAGCAAAATGTCCATCAAAGAAAATTAATTGAAAATATATTTCCTTAATTAAAAAAAAAAGAATGAACAAACAGGCTGTGATACACACACACTGGAATATTATGCAGCCACAAAAAAAAATGAAGGTGCCATTTATCACAACTTGGATAGACCTAGAGATGATCATACTAGGTGAAGTAAGTCAGACGGAGAAAGACTCATTTCTTTTCTTGACCATCCTCCTGTGTTTCACGTCCGTGGTACAGCACGTGGGGACTGACTACCAGGTTATGGGTGGGACTCAAGGAGCGGGCTGTGAAGATTAAGCCCAGCACCAAAACGCAGACTCCAAGGGCTGGAGGAATGGGTGAAGGGGCAGCTTGGGGCTGGGATGGGTGGAACACGTACAGAAGCCAACATAGCAAGCTCTGGCGGGAGGCAGTGGCAAGTGGGTCAGTGGGGCAAAAGGAAATGAGACGGCTGGAGGGATCTGGCCAAAGGGTTCCTGTGTTAGAGGGCCACGCAGAGATCTTGACCCTTGTATGCTGACTGCACCAGCCCTCACTGAACCAAGAGTCGGTTCTTACAGAGCTGTTGTTGTTCAGTCGCTCATTTGTGTCTTACTCTTTGCAACACCATGGACTGCAGTCGGGCTTCCCTGTCCATCACCATCTCCCAGAGCTTGCTCAAACTCATGTCCATCGAGTCGGTGAGGCCGTCTAACCATCTCATCCTCTGTCGTCCCCTTCTCCTCCCACCTTGAATCCAGCATCAGGGTCTTTTCCAGTGAGTCAGTTCCTTGCATCAGGTGGCCAAAGCATTGGAGCTTCAGCTTCAGCATCAGTCTTTACAACGAATGTTCAGGACTGATCTCCTTTTGGACAGACTGGTTGGATCTCCTGGCAGTCCAAGGGATTCTCAAGAGTCTTCTCCAACAATACAGTTCCAAAGCATCCATTCATCAGCAGTCAGCCTTGGTGATTGTCTGAGTCTCACATTTGTACACGCAGAGCTGAGAGAGTGACAAGCACCTCCTGCAGGGCACATGTGTGTTGGATAAAACGGTCAGAAGACACTGTCCTGCAGGTGTCAGAGGGTGTACCACCCCAGGACTGAAGGCCTTCATGCAAGCGTGGAAAGCAGCCAGTTTCTTGGACTCTGGGCACCACCATCCTGCCCCAGGCTCCCAACGTCCTCTTGGAGGACCCCAGAGGTCTGGGTGTCCCTGCCCACAGCGGAGACTTGCTGGAAAAGACGTCTTTCATTGTCCCTTTTCTCCGTCCAAGTCTCTGCTGCCTACGGCTGTCCATGGTTTCCTGGAACCACTTCTCAGACTGATGGCACCAGGGAGGTCACACAGTAAAACAGAAAATGAAACCAGAAGTGGTGTGCTCAGAACCACGGCCGAGAGCCTCATCGGTGGCTCCGTCTGGGGGCATGTGGACAAGAGGTCATGCAGGTGGGGCCTCAGACCCGTGGCCCGACCCTCCTCAGGGATTGGAGGCTCCATGCTGTTCACATCCCTACAAAGTGTTCTCTCTGCTCGACCCGATTACTTGCAAAACCGTCGGACTCTAAATTCACTGACGAGTCTTGCTTCTTTCCTCAGTCGTTCAGTCGTCTCCAACTCTTTGCAACCCCATGTAGCCCACCAGGCTCCTGTGTCCATGGGATTCTCCAGGCAGGAATACTGCAGTGGGTTGCCATGCCTTCCTCCAGGGGATCTTCCCGACCCAGGGATCAAATCCACATCTCCTGCAGTGGCAGAAGGAATCTTTAGCACTGAAGCATCACTAATGAGGCAAGAAAGTTAAATGCCTCTGGACAAAGTTGCCATCAACACCGATTTGGAGGCAGTTGGCAAGGCATGAAGGCAGCAAATGTATTTTTGTGGGAAGTTTACAGCGCTAGAATGAGTGAGCCAGGAAGCACCTCCCCGTTGGAGACAAGCGGCCGGTGAAGCAGCAACACAATGGAATTTGGTTCTCAGAGGGTTGTGTTTTCTGACAGTCACTGGGGGAAGGATGGGATCACCATGGGTATCACAGGATAACATGGATGGGATAATATGGAGGACCAACAGGGACCTGCTGGGAAGTCTGCTCAATACTCTGTAATAACCTTAAGGTCACCGGGGGAAGGATGGGGGAAGTGATAGTCGGGGAGTCTGGGATGGACGTGGACACATTGCTGTGTTTAACATGGAGAACCAGCAAGGACCTGCTGTCCAGCGCAGGGAACTCTGCTCAATGTCACGTGGCAGCCAGGATGGGCGGGGAGTCTGGGGGAGAGTGGATACACGTGTATGTGTGGCCGAGTCCCTTTGCTGCCCACCTGGGACTATTAAAACATTTCTAATCAGCTAGACTACAATATGAAACAAAAAAGTCCTTTTTTTTTTTTTTTTTTTAGAGCATTGTGCTTTCAGATACAGAACATGTAGAAGCAAAAACCTTTAAAACCAGCTCACAGCTATGTTGGAGCATCAACATTTTGCTAATGGGTAAAAAAATGGGTAAAAAATCCTCTCCATGGCAGAGGATCATGATGTAGCTATTCATAGTGTCGGCTACGTTTGGGTCTGCTCTTGTCTTTTAAGGGGCTCCCCTGGTGCCTCAGACGGTCAAGAATCTGCCTGCAATGCAGGAGACCTGGGTTTGATCCCTGGGTCAGGAAAATGCCCTGGAGGAGGGCATGGCAACCCACTCCAGTATTCCTGCCCGGAGAATCCTATGGACAGAGGAGCCTGGAGGGCTTCAGTCCACGGGGTCATGAAGAATCAGACACGACTGAGCAACTAGCACTTCCACCTTCACTCACTTGGCTCCGTTTCACTTCCCTGCGGGTCCCCACGTGTCCCACCCCCCCAAGATAAACGTAATTACCGACTCGTCTCTACCTCCCCATCTGCCGGGACAAGAACACGGTCACAACGGGCTCGATTTGGACGACAACTTGGAGTCAGGGTCTCCCATCTCCTCTGCGAGGTCATCTGCAATTCAACTTCTCTTTTTTGCTTGAACGTTAAAAAAAAAAAGAAAAGAAAAAAATATTACAGCCCCATTCTACGAGGCGTTTAATGAAAACAGAACCGCTCGCTCAGCTAGGCAGCCCTGTGCAGGCAACGTGCTAATAAGGAGCAGATGCCCGCCATGACCCAAACCCTCTTTTTTTATTTTTTTATTATTGAAAAAACGGGGCCCACAAAGGCACTCTGTAAGTTGTTTCATAAGGACTTAATTTTGCTCGGCAATAACAGGGCCATTAAATCTGCTTAGAGTGGGGATTACAAGAAAACAGGAATCGCTTATTCCCCGTTCCCCCTTGCCTTGCTCGTGGCAGAAACTCCCACTGCCCTGCAAAGAGGGTGGGAGGCAGAGAAGGGCAAGGAACCACTGTCCTCACCAGCCCTACAGTTTTAAGCATCCCACTCCCCAGCGTGAGCCTGAAATCAGGCTGGCTGGGGTGCTGTTCCGTCGCTCAGCCGTGTCCGACTCGTTGCGGCCCCATAGACTGCCGCACGCCAGGCCTCCCTGTCCATCACCAACTCCTAGAGCTTGCCCAAACTCATGTCCATCGAGTCGGTGACGCCATCCAACCCTCTCATCCTCTATCATCCCCTTCTCCTCCCACCTTCAATCTTTCCCAGCATCCAGGTCTTCTCCTATGAGTCAGCTCTTCACACCAGGTGGCCAAAGCATTGGAGCTTCAGTGTAGTTTGAGGGCAGCAAAATGGACCATAGGAAAGAAACATCAAAGAACAGTAAAAAATTTTAAAAAGTGGGTCATTGACTTGAAAATAAAAATTTCAAATTATATATATACAGAATTCAACTGAGTGAACTCACATAAGAAGAACACTTGCCAAGTGAAGTGGGACATGTGTTTCACCAGCTCTCAGTTCACGGATCAATGGCAAGATGAGAAAAGTTTGTGCTAATACATCAAAGGACTTCCCAGGTGACTCAGATGGTGAAGAACCCGCCTGCCAACTCAGGAGACTCTGGTTGGATCCCTGGGTCGGGAAGATCTGCTGGAGGAGGGCAGGGAAACCCACTCCAGTGTTCTTGCCTGGAGAAATCCCAGGGACAGGGGAGCCTGGCGGGGCTACAGCCCAGGGGGATCTCAAAGACTCAGATACGACCGAGCGATGAATGGCAATAGTAGCAGTAGACGGAGTACGAGGTCAGCGTGCTCTCGGATGCATCCTCGGGTGCTGGGGCATCCCGTGCTGGCCTTCATTTCTGGCATCCCGTGCTGGCCTTCATTTCTGTCTTCCCGATGACTAACGACGCTGGCCGTACTTTCATGTACTCATTCGCCATCCATATGTCTCCTCTGATGAACGATCTCCTCCCATCAGCTGCCCTTTCTTTTTCTTTCTCAGAATGGAGTTATTTCCGTTAGGGTTGTCATCCCGGGTGTGAAGCTGTCATCAGTCCCACGTGTTGCAAACAGCTCAAGACCGTGTCTTGCCTTTTTGTTGCCTTAAATGTGACTTCCAAAGGCCCCAACAGTTATGTTCTTGGTAATGTCACCTTTATCACCTCTACACAGAAATAACGATTGTGTCTTCTGGAGTCTACGGAAGAAATCACTGCTTAAGCCAGGCATGAGCAGAGGGGGCTGACAGAGGATGAGATGGTTGGATGGCATCACCGACTTGATGGACTTGAGTTTGAGCAAACTCCGGGAGCTGGTGATGGACAGGGAGGCCTGGCGTGCTGCTGTTCATGGGGTCACAAAGAGTCAGACACGGCTGAGCAACCGAACAACTACAATAAAACAGGGTCACCAACAGTTTTGCCTTTTCTTCTCAGTTCTGTGTGTGTTTCACTTTTTTTTTTATTTTGGAATATACAACGTTTAAATTGTTCTCTCATTAAATAATCCTGTTTTTTTTTTTCTTTTTAGAGAACCAGATTTCTTTCATTTTGTGTTGCTAACACCCTTGAGGGCAGAGGTTTGTCAATGTGTGCCCTATAGAATTCTGGGGGGCGGGGGGCAGGGTTTCCCTGGTGGCTCAGAGATCAAGAACCCACCTGCCGAAGCAGGGGACATGGGTTCGATCCCAGGTCTGGGAACCAGTAAATAAAAAGTTATTTGGGACAGTCTGTGGGGTCCCAATGAGTTGGACACGACTAAAGAATTAGCATACGCACACACGCGGGTGTTGACTACCCTTGCTGTGATCGTCATTGACAATATATACCTATGTCAAATCGCCCTGTGACCGATACAATATTCTATGTCAGTGATGTCATAAGAGAGCTAGAAGGAGAGAAGTAAGTTCAGTAAGTTTGAAGAGCAAAGATGAGGTACAAGGGATTGCTGTCGGGTGCAGTGTTATTCCGTAGAACTTCTTTGCAGACCACACTATACACTCCCCTCCCACTACCCCAAGAGAGTGGGTTGCTCAAGAAAAAAAATCCCTCTCGGACCCCTCCCAAACTGTTGGTGGAAGTACAAACTGGCACAGCCACTATGGAGAACGGTATGGAGTTTCCTTGAAAAACCAAGAGAGAAAGCTACCGTAAGACCTAGCAATCCCACTCCTGGATATATATACCTGGAGAAAAGCATAATTTGAGAAGATGCACACACCCTGTGTTCGCTGCACCACTGCGGCCAAGAGCCAGGACATGGAAGCAAGCTGAGTGTCCGTCAACCGAGGAAGGGTTAAGGAAGACGAGGGGCGTCCTTATATACCGTGGAATATTACTCAGCCATAAAAAGAAGAAGATCGTGCCATTTTCAGCAGCATGAAAGGACCTGGAGATGACCGCTCTAAGTGAGATAAGCCAGGCAAAGACACATATCGTATTCAATCACTTACACGTGGGATATAAAGAAAAATGATGCCGGGGAATCCTGGCTGTGGTCCAGCGGTTACGACTCTGTGCTTCTGTAGCAGGGGGCATGTGCTTGATGGCTGGCTGGGGAACTAAGATCCTTCATGACATGCAGTACAGCCAAATTAAAAGTTAATAATAATGAAAAACAAAGAAATTTGAAATGGTACACATAAACTTATTTACAAAACATAAATAGACTCACAGGCATAGGAAACAAACCTAGGGTTATCAAAGAGGAAAGAGACGGGGGTTAATAGATACAAAGTACTGTAACGTAAACTAGATAAGGAACAAGGACCGTCTGTACAGCCCAGGGAACCTATAGTCGACGTATCTTGTAATCACCTGTAATGGAAAAAAAAAAATCTATAAAAAAAATATGTATATATGAAAAAGCAAAAAAATATATATATATGTATGAATAACCAAATCACTTCGCTGTACATCTGAGACTAACACAACATTGTAAATCAGCTCCGATATAAAATAAAAATTAAAAATAAATACAGAAGAGAAAGACGTCCCTCTGGCAGGAAAGGGAGTCTCTACACACTCAAGCTTTCTCCGGATCAGACCAGCTGCTTCGTGAAATCGGACCCCCTGGTCTCCTGACCCCTCTGTGGCCGGGGGCTGGGCCGGATAAAACCTCCAGCGTGTCTTCGCTTCCCGCACCCATCCAGGTCGCAAAACCTCTCCCGGCCCACGTTTATAGCGTCCTCCTGGTTTAGGAGCAATTACATAAAAACGTTTACAAGCCCTCCATAAAGAATTTAAAACTCTTGGAGAAAAGCCTGTGAATTAATCCACGCTCCCCTTGGCGGGAAAGGCAGGGATAAGAGGAGGGGTTGGGGGGGCGGCAAATGACTTAACGCGGCCCCTGAAACCACCTAGTGAGTCGGGAACAGCTTCGCTCGGATCACTGACCGGGCAGGCGAACACCTGGACCACATCGCCCAGCTCCCGGGAGGCGATGCTGTTTCTTCCACCCCACCAGGGGAGAGCCCCCCGAGTTTCCAAGATGGTGGCACCCTCAACGTGGGGGAGCCCATTCATGCCACCTCCTCACCAAGCGCCAGAATTCTTAAGTCATTAAAAAAAAAAAAGTGTGCCAAGCTCCTTCCTGTTTCAAAAGGTTGTCTCGCTGAGGTCTTGACCTGCCCATCGGGAACTACATGTGGAAATATTCCTAGCAGCCCTGCCCTAAAATAGCAACTACTATGCAATTCGAGGGCTTCTCTTCTGTGTATTTATCAGAAAAAAAAAGAAAAAAACATAATTCGAGAGATACGTGTGCCCTGATATTCACTGCAGCATTATTTAACGGTAGCCAAGGCGTGGTAGCTTCTCGGGCGTGTGTATGTGCTCAGTCGTGTCCGACTTTGCGACCCCGTGGACTGTAGCCCCGCCAGACCCCTCTGTCCGTGGGGTTCTCCAGGCAAGAAGACTGGAGTGGGTTGCCGTGAGTTGTCATTTCCTCCTCCAGGGGATCTTCCCCACCCAGGGATCGAACCCACGTCTCCTGCAGTGGCAGGCAGATTTTTTTACCACTGAGCCACCCGGAAACCCGAAAGCTTCTGAAGTGCCCATCAATAGATGAATAGGTAGAGAAGATATACAGGTAGATAGACAGATATAGATAATTACCATAAATAGCTACTGTATGTAATTACCTTTTGTAGAAACAAATACATTAGATGTATACAAGTATATATGAGATATTCCTTCCTATATATCATGTAGAAAGAAATATGTTATATATATATAGTGTAGTATATACTTATTCCCCTTCTATTCTACTATATGTACTATATACCCCCTGGACTGCCTTTCCATGGGTTCCTCTGTCCTTGGGATTCTCCAGGCAAGAATCCTGGAGCGGGTTGCTATGCCCTCCTCCAGGGGATCTTCCTGACCCAGGAATTGAAAATTGAACCCCAGTCTCCCTCTTTGCAGGCAGATTCTTTGCTATCTGAGCCACTTGAGAAGGCCGAGTTGCTTACATTTTACCCTCAACCCTTTGACCAAATCCTGGAAGCGAGACCAGGATGCGTGAATACCTTCACCAACAGCCCTGCAAACACCCTGCTCATCCCGGAGAGACAAGGGGAGTCCGAAATGTTTGGGAACGTTCCGGCAACCCCAGCCATGCACGAAGGATGTCCCTGGCTTCCCGCTGTCTGTCTTTCTCTCTCTCTTTTCCTTCGGTAAATTGAGATTTCTGTTCAAGCCCTCCAGAAACGAACTTCAGGGCCCCTGAAACCCTCTCAGACTCTTAATTGGGCCAAAATAAAAATCCGCATTCCACCCGGTGATTACAGCCCTGCAGTTCATTTCGTTCCGTTATTACGTTGTCAGTGCGTCCTTACAGGAAACTGCATGCGTGGGGACGTTTTCCCAAAGTGCAGGCATAAATAAGATCTGTTTCAGGTTAGCGAGAATATTGAGTCAGCCTGAACCCGCCCCACCCCCGCCCTCCGGGAACCTTTGCTCAGAATTATAACAAAACGGAGCAGAAAGAACTCAGAGGGCTGGCATTCTTTTTAAGAGTTTGCTTCAGCAGCCACGTGAATCTTGCTGGGTACGAACGCAGGTAAATAAAAATCAAAGTCCAAGTATGTGAAATCGGGCACGTTTTATAAGCGGCAGTGGCAGCCAGTGTTGGCTTCTAGTTTTAATTCCTTAAGAAAAAAAAAAGAGAGAGAGAGAAGGATCGTGGGAGGTGAAAAGACATGTGACAGCTTCTTCTGACCTTTCCTGACCTCTTCCTGCAGTTGTGCTGAGCGCTAAGTCGCTCAGCCGTGTCCGACTCTCTGCGACCCCGTGGACGGCGGCCCGCCAGGCTCCTCTGTCCACGGGATTCTCCAGGCAAGGATGCTGGAGCAGGTGGCCATGCCCTCCTCCAGGGGATCTTCCCGACCCGGGGATGGAACCCAGGTCTCCCGCATGGCAGGCAGATTCTTTACCGTATTCGTTGCATCCTTACCAGGACCGCTTGTTGTAAGGTAACACGTGCAACTGGTTACTATGGCGCCTGGCCAGAGCGGGTGGTTTCAGTGAGTGTAGGCGTCCCTGCTCGTTCAGTGGTAAAGAACCCGCCTGCCCGTGCAGGAGATGTGGGTTTGATCCCTGAGTGGGGAAGATCCCCTGGAGGAGGACATGGCAACCCACTCCAGTGTGCTTGCCTGGAGAATCCCATGGACAGAGGAGCCTGGTGAACTACAGTCCATGGGGTCGCAGAGAGCTGGACACGGCTAAGCAACTAAACCTCCTTCCCTCGCTGTTGGGTTTAGGGCCACCCTTACCCAGGAGGACCGCATCTCAAACCCTTCACTGCATAACGTCTTCAAAGACCGTGTTTCCTAGTAAGGTCTTGTTCCGATGCCCCAGTTTGGGGGCACACTCCTAACTAACAACACAGCATAACCCAGATCATATGGCCTCGATACAAGGATCCTTCCGCCTGCCTGCTAGCATCTTCCCAAACTACTAAAGTCCATGTCTCAGATACACCTGATCTGTTTGCATCCACCATGTCTTTTCTGCAGTGATTTCTCCTCCTGTCTAACTGGCAATAATCAGAGCCTCAAAAAATCTCCTTTTCCGTGGGGAAACTTTTTTTTTTTTATAAACACAGTAGGATTTTTTTTTCTCATAGAAAACCCCAGAGAGGATGCATGTGTGTGTACTTGCATTGATGTGTGTATTTTGGGTGTGGTTGGTAGGGTCTGGGGACTGTGATATAAAATGTGACTCATGACACTCATTTCACAGGTTATCCTAGGAAAACGGGGTCAATGTCAAACCGTGGGAAGCAGCGTAATCAAAATGAACCACTTTGAGGTCATCTGTTTGATTTGGTGCAGAGGAGAAATCCTGAGCAAACAGCCGTCTCGGAACCAACTCACTACCTACAGTGATGGGGCTATTGATATTTGATTGTGATTGATCCCAAAATCACTGATTGAAGATTCCTAAAAGTAGAGGGGGCTTCCCCCGGGGGCTCAAGGGGTAAGGAACGCCCCTGCCTATGCAGGATCTTCAGCAGACCCAGGTTTCATCCCTGGGTCGGGAAGATCCCCTGGAGGAGGGCATGGCAACCCACTCCAGGATTCTTGCCTGGAGAATTCCATGGACAGAGGAGCCTGGTGGGCTATGTTTCATGCGGTCACCGAGTTGGATAGGACTAAAGCAATTTAGCACACATATGTGTTATTAAACATCTCCTAGTTAAAAAAAAAGAGGAAAAAAAGGTACTGACAAAGCTAAATCTTTGCATGCTCTCCTTTCACTTTTTTTTTTTCGTTCATAAGCAACCTTCATCTTTTATTATTTCTGTCTGACTCTTTTGTACAACGGAATTCTTGCACACAGGTCTGCGCTTCCAACATGCACGGTGGAACAAAGGGCATCGTGTCCGAGGAAAGAAGAGTGGGGAGGGGGAGAAAAAAGAAAAAGATCATAACGCGGCCAAGCATTGGAGAGGAAAAAATGCAGTCGCAGATCCGGTGTAAATGACATCGGAGAACGTGGAGAACGAGGCTGCAGGTAGGAGGAGCGGGCGGGCGGCTGGAACCGATCTTGCGTTTTCGGTGATTGTAAACACATGTCCTGGGAGCAGGAGGAAGGGCCTGGAGGAGGGCGGGGGGCGCAGAACGTGGCAGGGATGGAACGCCTGGGCCAGCGGACGCCCAGCGCTCTTATCCGCAGCTGCTCCGGGACTTGAAAGGATTTCTGAGGTGCTGCTTAAGTGGGTAGCTGACAGATGAGTGATTGAAAAAGGACTCCGTGCCCCCAGAAGCGGGGGAGGGGGGGGGCAAGACAGGCACCGACAACAAGGCACGTGTGGTTTCGGCGTCGCGCCTGCCTGCGAAAAGGTAATTTATGGGCCCCGTAATAAAACCTAAGACGGGGCGTCTCTTCTCGGGCGGAAGAGAAGTCAGTGAGGATTCTCACAACACCTCATCGGGGCTTGGGCGGGGAGAAATGAAGGCGCTGGGTGTGCTTTCTTTAGGAGACGTGTTTGGCGGTTTAGGTCTTGGAAAAGGCATCCTGTGAGGGCATGTGTGATCTTCTGCCTAAAGCTCACTCCACATACACAAGTCCCCCCTTCTGGCTAGAAATGCACGAAGCCAGGTGGGAAGACTGAGAAATGCTGATGGACCAAGTCAGACCCCCCCCCCCCCACCCCGTCCGCCACGTCTGCTGCGCTCTGACAAGGAAAGAGTCTCCATGGAGATGTGGGTCCACGTCACAGTGGCAGAAATGGCTGCAAAGAATCAGACACACCCAAGATGTGGTCCTTCTGCCTGCTGCCAGAGCCCCATGAACCATCCATGGCAGTGATGCAGGCAGGGGATAGTCAAGTTATACACACACAGAAAAAAAAAAAAAAACAAACCCGAAGGGTGATCACAGGTGATGACATCCAGCATGTTGGGGGCAGGGGGAAATGTCTAACCTCATTGTCACAAAGTGGCTGCTGAAGTGCCACACATCACGCCCTCAAGATACAATTCCTAACAAGAAGGATGGGCATGGGCACCAAGGAGTTTTCTCCTTGTCCCTCTGTTGTTTGTGTTAGAGATTCTCCCAAGTCTCAGATTCACTTTGCTGTACAGGACCTCCAGTATTCTTGCTGGGAGAAGCCCATGGATGGAGGAGCCTGGTGGGCTATATATCCATGGGGTTGCAGAGTCAGACGCGACTCAGTGATTAAGCACACATGCGTGCATAGGTCATTATAGCATCATACAGAGTATATTCTGTGTCCTAAAATCCTAAAATCCTCTATGCTCCTCCCTCTTCCTGCTGACAGCCACTGAGAATTCTTCTGTCTCCATAGTTTTGCATTCCCCAGAATGTCACAGAGTTGGACCCACACAGTCTGTAGCCTTTTCAGACTGGTTTCTTTCACCTTCATTAAATGTATTTAAAATTCCTCCATGTCTTCTCATAGGTTGACAGATCATTTCTTTTTTAGTGCTGAATAATATTCCATCAACTGGATGGACCACAGTTTATGCCTCACCTACTGAAGGGCATCTTGGTTGCTTCTGAGTCTTGGCAATTAGGAACAGAGCTGCTATAAACATCCATGTGCAGGGTTTTGTGTCAACAAAGTTTTCAACTCCTTTAATACCAGGAAACTTGATGGCTGGATTGTTGTTATTCAGTCATGTCCGACTCTGTGCAACCCCATGGACTGTTGGACGTCAGGTTTCTCTGTCCTTCACTATCTCCCGGAGCTTGCTCAAACTCATGTCCATTGTCGGTGATGCTATCCAACCCTCTCATCCTCTGTCGTCCCCTTCTGCTCCTGCCCTCAATCTTTCCCAGCATCAGGGTCTTCTCTAATGAGTTAGCTCTTCACATCCAAAGTATTGGAGCTTCAGCTTCAGCATCAGTCCTTCCAATGAACATTCAGGACTGATCTCCTTTAGGATAGACCGGCTGGATCTCCTTGCAGTCCAAGGGAGTCTCAAGAGTCTTCTCCAATACCACAGTTCAAAAGCATCAATTCTTCTGCATTCAGCTTTCTTTATGGTCCAACTCTCACATGCATGCATGACTACTACAAAAACCATACCTTTGACTATATGGACCTTTGTCAGCAAAGTGATGTCTCTGCTTTTTAATATGCTGTCTAGGTTGGTCATAGCTTTCCTTCCAAGGAGCAAGAGACTTTTGCTGGATTACAATTTTTTTTTTTTTTGCCTACAAAACAAAATGAATTTCATGAGATAGACTCCAAATGACTGTATCTTGACGTGCTGAGGGGCAATTTCAGATGACCTGCTGGGGCGTTTTAGTGTTGAAAACTCATTTTCTGTGAAAACTCCCAAATTCTGTCACCATCTGCCTAATTTCTTACTACACTTCAAGCCACAAGCATAAGCTTAGAGACAGAAGACTGGCGTTCTTAGTGGGGATGTTCACCAGGCTGACAAGGATAAGGATTAAGTGTATAGCCTGTTACCTTAAATACAAATGTTTGAATTTTTAAAGCAGACGCTCAAAGTGGAGGGAGAGGAGGAATCACTCCCAAACTGTTAAAAAGAAGACGAAGACGCAACTAAAGCAGAAGATGGCAAGACACGAGAAAACAAATTTAAAAAGCAGGAACACTTGAGTACGGAATACAACTGCAGAAAAAAATATCAAGACATATCGCCTTCAGTTCAGTTCAGTCGCTCAGTCGTGTCCGACTCTTTGCGACCCCATGGACTGCAGCACTCCAGGCCTCCCTGTCCATCACCAACTCCTGGAACTTACTCAAACTCATGTCCACTGAGTCGGTGATGCCATCCAACCATCTCATCCTCTGTCGTCCCCTTCTCCTCCCACCCTCAATCTTTCCCAGCATCAGGGTCTTTTCCAATGAGTCAGTTCCTTAAAGTGACTGGAAACATACTGCCTTAAATGGACTTAAAATCTCCATTCGAGACTGTATTAAAACAAAAACAATAAACCAGCTCAATGCTGTTTGCAAACAGCATCCCTGAAACATAAAGACACCTAAAAGTGGAGAATTAAAAGGCTACATCAAGAGCAGACAAAACAGAATTTTTTAAGGGGGGAGAAATGCGTGAGAAGAGATACAGTCACTGTGTGATTATAAACATTTCAATTAGGGAGAAGACATGACGGTCCTGCATGCATGCGGTCCTTAATGACACAGCTTTGCTCGCCCTTATAAAGGAAGAAGAAAAAAAAAATTCACAAATTGCCTTCCATGGTGGGAGATGCCTGCACACTTAATTTGTCACTGATCGTTTGAGCAGGCAAGGAAGGAATTAGGACGCTGCAAAATACAGAAACAACAGCATTAAAATTGCCACTTCACACACACACACACAGACACACACACAGAGAGAAGAGAGGCTCCCAGCAGGTGGAAAATGCAGGTTCTTCCAGCCCCGCCAGGAACAAGACCCTTTGTCTAAATGAGGGCCCATGAACAGTTTCAGTAACCCTGCACTGGGGGATGCGGACAGGCTTTAACTTCCTGTTGTCATCCAGTCGTTCAGTCGCGTCTGACTCTTTGCGACCCCATGGACTGCAGCACGCCAGGCCTCCCTGTCCATCACCAACTCCCGGAGTTTATCCAAACTCATGTCCATCGTGTCAGTGATGCCATCCAACCATCTCATCCTCTGTCGTCCCCTTCTCCTAATGCCCCCAATCCCTCCCAGCGTCAGGGTCGTTCCCAATGAGTCAGCTCTTCGCATCAGGTGGCCAAAGGGTTGGAGTTTCAGCTTCAGCATCGATCCTTCCCATGGACAGTCAGGGCTGATTTCCTTTAGGACGGGCTGGTTGGGTCTGCTTGCTGTCCAAGTGCCCTGGAAGAGAGATCATGAAGTGCAGGAAATGTTGTGCGTACAACTATCTGCTCTGGTCTCGGTTTCCAGCGCGTTTTTATGAGATGTTTCCCACTCTCAAGCCTGCCAGGGCAATGCCGCGTGAGAGGGTGCCAGCATCAGAGTTCTTCAGGGAAGCCTAGCAGCAGGGTTTCGAGTTTCAATTCTCCCTCGGAAAGGGGCTCATCCATGCGGGTCTTGCCCACCTCCAGCCCGATTTCCGTGTTTGGGTGTTGTCTGCAGAGCCCGCAGCCCCCCGAGAGGTCCCTGGGAGGTGGGGGTCGCTGTCCCCCCACGGGCTTCCCGCGGCTCCCACCTGGTGTTTACTTTTCAGCTCCAGGACAAGAAAGCTGATGAAGCAAGATCTCAAGTCCCCACCCACAGCAATGCCTTGGAAGCTGGGGCTGCGTCCGCAGCAGGGCCGCCAGGTCTGGGTTCCAGCGGAGGTGTGATATCTTTGCGCTGGGCCAAGCGGTCGTGGGGTTCGCCGTTCCGATCGCCACATGAAACATGAGACAGCTGTATCCCCCTGCTAGACCTCCCACATCCAGCCTCTGGACGGCTCCCAGGGCAGCCCCCCACCCCCCGCTCCCCGGGGAGAGCCTTGGCTGGCTTGGCCGAGCGGCCCGAAACCCTCAGCATCTTGGCTCCAGGGATAGATCTCTCAGCGGGCAGTTGCCCTCTCGCCTCGGGAGCTCTGTGCTCAGCTCGTCTCATCGTTACTGTCTTGGTTTCCGTTTCTTCCACGAGAAGAGTCTGTGGGGCTGATGGAGACAGAACCCTGATGGAAAAGTGTCTGTGTGCGCTAGTCACTCAGGCGTGTCCGACTCTCTGCGGCCCCGGGGACTGTAACCCCGCCAGGTTCCTCTGTCCGTGGGATTCTCCAGGCAAGGATACTGGAGTGGGCTGCCATGCCCTCCTCCAGGGCATCTTCCCCACCCAGGGACTGAACCCAGGTCTCCTGCATTAGCAAGCAGATTCTTTACTGTCTGAGCTACCAGGGAAGCTCAGCTGATAGAGGATCTGCCTGGCTTGGCCCAGCTGCCGGGAACCATCGGCATCTTGGCTTCCGCAGGAGACCTCACAGCTTTCAAAGACGGAGCCCGCCCTCCTGTCTCCTGAACACTGCCCTCAGCCCGTTTCATCCTTCATGTCTTGGTTTCTATTTCTTTCATGGGAAGAGGATTTTGGGCTGATGGAAACAGAACCTGGTGGAAAAGGAACCAATGTAAAAAGAAAAAACAAAAACCCACGGAGGACCTTAAAAGGTACTGAAGCTTGTCTGAGAAAACCACAAGACGGTGGCAAACAAAACCGATTCGGTTGCATTGGGGCTGAATTAATTATGAGAATTTGAAAACCCAGCTGGGGCCATGTGTGTTGGACGTTGGTTGCCTGCCTGCGCGCCCAGTCGTGTCCGACTCTCTGTGATCCCATGGACTGCAGCCCGCTAGGCTTCTCTGTCCATGGAATTCTCCAGGCAAGAATGCTAGCGTGGGTTGCCATTCCCTTCTCCAGGGCATCTTCCCCGCCCAGGGATTGAAACCTGGGTCTCCTGCATTGGCAGGCGGGTTCTTTACCAACTGAGCCTCCTGGGAAGCCCCGCTAGAAGTTGAGATTAAAGAAAAAGCAGAAGAAACTCTTTGGAAGTGCTTTTTCTGCTACCCAGGTAAATTTCCTGCACACACGGGTACCAGGGTCCAGCTGAATTGGCACGGGTCTACTCTTTGGAAAACTGTGCTAGCGTAGTTATTGGATCAGTGGAAAAATATAAATAAAGCAAACCATGCCTGGAGATAAACAACACAGAATAATTAGAAAGATCTCTAAAGGCAAGGACCCAGTAAGTGACTGATGCCTCCAGCAGACACTGGAGAGGAATGGATAGATGAGGGGGTAACTTTGGGTTTCCTGGTAGCTCAGATGGTAAAGAATCTGCCTTCAATGAAGGAGACCTACAGTCCCTGGAAGAAAGATCCCCTGGAGGAGGGCATGGCAACCCACTCCACTATTCTTGCCTGGAGAATCCCATGGACAGAGGGGCCTGGCGGGCTACAGTCCATGGGGGTCGCAAAAGTCTGACATGACTGAGCGTCTAACACTTAGAACGTAACAAGAACTTCGGGGTAGGATGAGGTCACAGGCTGAAAGCCGTCCCAGGATGTGGGGGCCGAGAGGGTGTCAGGGACTCCAGTGCTGGCGTGATCCGTCCCCGTGCTGGAGACAGTTTGCGGGCAGGACCAGCGTCCATACCCGCTGGCATCTGGTGGCATTAACAACCACGTCTGAGATGACCAGAGAGGCAAGCCGCCGGAAGAAAGTCCAGCATCACGAGATGCTTAAGGAGGGAGGCTCCTGGCTGAAAAGCAAGCTGCCCCATCCTTGTAGATAGGCAGGGAGGACCTTGGCGATTTCAGTGACAAGCCCTGGAATAAGGCAGCTGCTTGGAAATAGTTTAGATCACGGACTTCCAAGTACAGAGCGGGAGAAACGGAGAAAGAAGTTGTTTTACGGGAGAAAAGCTTTTTTTTTTTTAAGCACAGTCATCGCCAAGGATAACTCAAATGTAGAATCTGCCTTGGTCTTCAAAGCCATCCAACTATTTGTTCCCAAGACCCTGAAGTCTCAGAGCAAACGCTAGCACAGCGCTCAGAGTCTTAATTCCCATCATCCAGCAGATGCTCCCAGAAGCCCTCCACGGGAGGTTCACTCCACCATCCATCTCCCCACGCTGCAGTCCTTGTAAGGTATTTCACGGCTCACGTGGTGTGAGCTCGTCCGTGGTGGAAAGGCCTCTCTCTGTGTGGCTGCAAGTAACTCGGGGTGGTGGAGGCGTGAGCTGGGCGCTCTGTGGACCGCAGCAAAGAGCGCGGGCCTCGCCCTCCTCCCGAGGCGTTCCTTCAGTGACCTCCTCCTCATCGGCTCCTCGGATGCCCGCGGAGGCGGCCCGGGCGGCGGGGCAGGCAGCAGAGGAAACCACAAGGCGCTTTGTTGTCCGGGGGTAATTCGAGGTGCTGTGGACACAGGCTCGCTTCCATCGGCGCCGGCAGAAGCGGCTGTGATTTCTGCTCCCTGCTGTGCTGGCCAAGGCTGCTCTGCCGCCCGGGGCCTCGCCGATGGGTCTTCTTTGATGAAGAAAGACAACCGCGATGTCGGTGTCTGTGGGAACTCCGTCTCCTGCCTGTGACTCAGCGGGCGCAGACAGACGTGGACTCTGAGGATGGCAGGGGCGCCGAAATCACCAGAGGCGCTCTTGTTGGCTAGCGGAATGTCCTTTCCAAGCAGCAGAGAAACCCTCTATTCCTGTCTTTCTTCTTTCCGAACTTTTCATTCTGTGTTGGGGCAGAGTCAGTTAACACTGTGATGATAATTTCAGGTGAACACCGAAGGGACTCAGCCAGACACGTACATGTATCCCTTCTCCCCCAAACTCCCCTCCCATCCCGGCTGCCGCGTGACATGGAGCAGAGTTCCCTGGGCTGCCCAGCAGGTCCTTGCTGGTTCTCCATGTTAAACACAGCTGTGCGTCCACATCCATCCCAGACTCCCTGACTGTCCCTTCCCCCATGCTTCCCCCTGATGACCATAAGGTTATTACAGAGTATTGAGCAGACTTCCCTGGGCTGCCCAGCAGGTCCTTGCTGGTTCTCCATGTTAAATCCAGCAGCGTGTCCACGTCCATCCCAGACTCCCCGAGTATCCCTTCCCCCACCCTTCTCGTCGGCAACCTTAAATTCTTTCTCTGAGTATCTAGGTCTGTTTCTATTTCACGCCTCCCAATGTTCTGAGCAGCAGTGTTTACAGTAGCCGATGCATGGAAGTAAAAACGGTGCCCAACCTATCAATGGACAGATGAATGTAGAAAGAGGACGTGGTCCTCAATGGAATGCTACTCAGCCATAAAAAAGACGGAAACAACGTCCTTTGCAACAACATGGCTGAATCTTGGATCATCATATGAGGTGAAGTAGGTCAGGCAGAGAAGAAGTATCGCATGACATCCCTTATGTGTGGAATCTGAGTAGAGATGAAGCAGACAGACCCTCTATATTAGCCAGTCTGGTAGCAGCATCAGCTCACTCTCCCAGGTGAATTGGCCGAGGTAGACCCATGCTGGCCCACTCTCCATTGATGGGGAAAGAGAGGAGATGCAGGCAGAGCATTCTTGAGAGCCAAAGTGTTAGTCGCTCAGTCTTGTCCGACTCTGTGACCCCGTGCACTGTAGCTGGCCAGGCCTGTCTGTCCATGGGATTCTCCAGGCAAGAATCCTGGAGTGGGTTGCGACGCCCTCCTCCGGCAGATCTTCTGGACCAGGGACTGAACCTGGGTCTCCTGAACTGCAGGCAGATTCTTCACCACCTGAGCCCCCAGGACAGCCGCCAGCCAAGACGCGAAATCCACTCAAGTATCCACTGACAGAGCTCTCTTGCTGCGGGCTTATTCCCCATCCATCCTCCAACGCCACGTGGCCTCACCCTGAGTGCGGAAGCTGTACGTTAACTCTGGGTGGGTGAGGGAGTCTTGGACAGACACGCTGCTGCGTCACGGCCACAAACGTCATTCTCTGCACCGTGCTTGCCGCTCTTCTCATTCCGAGCCTTCCTCGGGCGTTGCCTGCTGTTGTTTCAACCTAAGCCCCTCGGGTGTTGTGTGTCTGTGTGGGCCTTGGGACTGTCAACACACCTCACCCCAAAATGGGTGGCTCAAAACAGCAAATATTCATCCGTGTTCCCTCCGTCTTGGAGACCGGATGTCTGGGGTCAAGGGGTCCCAGGGCTTGGTCCCTGCAGAGGCTCCAGGGGAGGGTCCTCCCCGCCTCTTCCAGCTTCCAGGGGCTCCAGGCGTCCATCCCTGGGCTGCTAGCTGCCTCCGTCCCATCCCCGCCTCTGTCTCCACGGGGCTTCTCCTCTGTGTCCCTGTCTCCCCTCTTCTGTGTCTTATAAGGACCCTGTCCCTGGGTTTAGGGCCACCGCCATCCAGGAGGACCTCATCTCAGACCTTCACTCCATCACGTCTGCAGAGAGCCTGTTTCCACCAAGCTCCCACTTATGGACACCAGGGGTCAGGACGTGGATGTCTGTCTCTGGGGACATCACTCAGCCTACCGCTCCCTGCTCGGGGGCAGTGCTGACATTCTCAAGGTCACCGTGTTCAGCCAGGGACCCGAGCCGCGGCCACAGCGGAGGGTCCCCGGTCCCTAGGACACCAGGCGTGCCTCCCCCCACACCTCGCCCAGCGATCAGCCGTGTGCCCGGCGTGGACACCCCAGCCGGGAAGGCTGGAAGGCAGGCTTGCCGCCGCGCAATCGGCCGGAGCCCCCACACGTGTGTCGGGCCGCCCTCGGCCCCGAGGGGGATTAGTGTCGGACGGTGATTTACTGTAGGACCCGGCGATAAATCTAGAGGAAGCCTCCTTTGATATCGCAGATCGAACCACAGTAATCCAGGAGGTGTGTCTTGAAGGCTGATGGAATTGGATCTGGCGGCCAAATGTCTCACCGACGGTGTTCTCTATTGGGGTGGGCGGGGGTTGGCTTAGGTGGGGGGAGGTCAAGGCAGGAAAGGAATTCTTAGAGGACTGCGAAGGGAGCTGGGGGAGGGTCTCTCCATTCCTCCGTCCGCTCCCCTCATGGGGAAGATCCCCTGGAGGAGGGCAAGACAACCCACTCCAGTACTCTTGCCCGGAGAATCCCATGGACAGAGGAGCCTGGCGGGCTACAGTCCACAGGGTCGAAGAGTTGGACCCGACCGAGCGACTGAACGGCTGTCGATCCACAGTGTTGGGCTCATTTGCTCCGCACAGAAAAGTGTCTCGGCTATACACACATGTAACTCTTTTTTTTTTTAATGTATTTTTAATTGGAGGATAATAGCTTTACAAGTCGCGTTGGTTTCTGCTGTACCCCAACGTGAGTCAGCCTCAACTCTACACAGATCTCCTCCTTCTTGAACCTCCCTCCCCATCCGACCCCTCTGGGTCCTCGGCAGAGCCTGGCACTGAACTGTCTGCGTTCCATAGTAAATTCCCATCGGCTATCTCTTTCACACACAGGTCATGTACAGGTTCCCGTGTTAGTCTGTATGCACTCTTTTTAATATTCTTTTCCCTTGTGGTTTATGCCAGGAGAACTGGATCTATTTGTGTGTGTATGTGTGTATGTGTGTGTGCACGTTTAGCTTCATTGTAACAAAAGCAACTTGACTACTTGCATCATTTTAAACCGAGTGCCCCTGATTCTGCATCCTCCGGAAACCCTGCAGTGTCCACGTTCATCTGCCTCTCTCGCGGCCACAGAAGCATCTCCCCGGCTGACAACTTCTTCACGCCCCACCATGGGATCTCGTCCCAACACAGAAAGGTGATTATCAGCTCACCTTTCCTTTCAAGAGAAAAAGAAAAAAAAATTTTTAAAGGGGCTGTGGAGACTGTCTTCTCTGACAGCACTTTCAAGGCACCAGTGAGCGCCTCTGGGCCGTCTGAAGCTGACAGGATCACCAGCCCGGGGGTCTGACAGCCCCTAGGTTCTCACGCATCTCTGCTATGGAGGAGGGCCATCCCAGGGCCAACGGAGGTGTCGATTCAGCAGGAACAAATTGCAGGTGCGCATGGTGTTTCTTTACTGAGTTAATCGCGGATGCCGATGCCGATGGGGGAGGCGGGCGGATGAAGGAGGGGCGCCTGGAGCCCTGCCTCCCCAGGATGAGAGCTGTGTTCAGCCACTCAGGCGTGTCTGGCTCTCTGCAGCAGCGTGGACTGCAGCCCCGCCAGGCTCCTCTGTCCCTGGGATGCTCCAGGAGAGCATACTGAAGTGGGTTGCCATGCCCTCCTTCAGGGGACCCTCCCCATCCAGAGATTGAAGCAGCCTCTTGTGTGTTTCCGGCATTGACAGGAGGGTTCTTTATCCCTAGTGGTACCTGGGAGACCCTAGCATCCCAGCAACTACATACGAAAAGATGTCAAGCTTCTATGTTTCAATTTCCTCCCCCTGCCCCCCATGTCAGACAGGACGGGGGCCGGAAACTGTCCGCCACGGCTGCAAGGGCAGTTTCCAAGATGGTGTTATTTTTTAAATCATGGTCAAAAGCATTCCGTGTCATTAACTAACATGCATCCAGTTCAAGTCATCATTAGGAGAGAATTTTAAAGGGTCATCTTAAAGAGACTCACAGACTTAGAGGATCAACTTAGGTTCCCGGGGGCAGGGGGGAAGGGACAGTCAGGGAGTTTGGGATGGACATGGACACACGGCTGGATTTCACATGGAGAACCAACAAGGACCTGTTGTCCAGCCCAGGGAACTCTGCTCAATACTCTGCGATAACCTGATGGTCACCAGGGTGAAGGGTGGGGGAAGGGATAGTCAGGGAGTCTGGGATGGACATGGACACACGGCTGTGTTTAACATGGAGAACCAGCAAGGACCTGCTGGCCAGCTCAGGGAACTCTGCTCAATGTCCCATGGCAGCCTGGATGGGAGGGGAGTTTGGGGGAGAAGGGATACATGTAAACATATGGCTGAGGCCCTTTGCTGCCCCCTGAAAGTATCACAACATTGTTAATTGGTTATAGCCCAACACAAAGCTTTTAAAAGAATAAAAGTGTCACCTTAAACTCTAATGATGAGCCCTGCCGCTTGATTGAAGAATCAGTAGAACCTGTAGGATCTTGCTTGCATTTGACATTCCCTGTTGTCATTTTGTTCCTGTTTATTTTGCAATTTTCCTTTTTATTGGAAAAGAAAGGCGGCGCTCAGTTTTCAATGTTAAAAGTATCGAAGTCGTTTTGTTATAATAAAAGTAAATGTGCATATACACAGAGACATCTAGTTCTTGTAGGACGTACCTGAAACGGAAAAAAGAATATAAAAATGAATGTATCCAATAGTATTGAAACACATGTTATCATATGTGTTTAAGAGATAGCTAACTGGAGGTTGTTGTATAACACGCGGAGTTCCCTGCAATGGTCTGTGAGGGCCTACAGGCGTGGGATGGGGTGGAGGTCGGGAGGCTCAAGATGCAGGAGATCTCTGTACATTTATGCCTGATTCCTGTTATTGTACAGAAGAAACCCACACAGAGTGTAAAGCAATTATCCTCCAATTAAAAATACATTTGGAAGAAGAATTATATGTGTGTGTCGCCGAGTCGCTTTGCTGCATGGCAGAAATGAACACAACATTGTAAGCCAACTGGTGTTGCTTAGCGGCTCAGTTCTGTCTCATTCTGCGACCCCGTGGGCTGGAGCCCGCCGGGCCCCTCTGTCCATGGGCTTCTCCAGGCCAGAAGACTGGGGTGGGCTGCCATGCCCTCCTCCAGGGGACCTTCCCTGCCCAGGGAGGGGACCCGAGTCTCCTGGGTTGGCCGCTGGATTCTTTACTACTCAATCACCAGGGAAGCCCCCATTAGCTCATCGACTCCACACTGGAGTTTTGTTGTTAACCTCATTTTTCTTTTTTCGGGCTTCCCAGGCAGTGCTAGTGGTAAAGACTCTGCCTGCCGCTGGAGGAGACGTAAGAGATGCAGGTTCGATTCCTGGGTCAGGAAGATCCCCTGGAGGAGGACATGGCCATCCGCTCCAGTGTTCTTGCCCAGAGAATCCCATGGACAGAGGGGCCTGGCGGGCTGTGGTCCGTGGGGTCCCAGAGAGTCAGATACAACTGAAGCCACTTAGCACAGCTGCAACATTTTTTAATTTTTATTTAATTTCTTTCTTTATTTATTTTTTTTGCAGAATGAGAAAACTGCAGAACATGCAGCCTGAGGAGCTGGCTTCGGTCCCCACAGTTCTAACCACGAGGTAGCACCGCTCTTCTGGACGTATTTCAGGTCATCAGTGAGGGCTTGAACTGAGCACCCTGATGACGTGTCTCCATGCCCATCCATCACTCTGCACCCCATCACCCTCACCTGACTGTGTTTTACTTGGGATCACTCACACCTCCCAAACCACAGCATACCCGTTTCTCTCTCATCTGTCTACGTGCTGAAAATGTCACCTCCTTGAGGACGGGGCTGGTCATAGCTGCACACAGTAAGCGCTCAACGAATGCGTTCTGGTTGGGAAGAATTAGTTTCCTATCGGCTTCCTCTCTGGCCCCCACAAGCGTTTAAAAAAAAAAAATCACTAGGATGGTGGGTGGTTCAATAGCCACCGGCCACATGTGGCTTTTAAATGTAAATGAAGAGCAATTAATTAAAGTAAACATTCAATTCCTCCAGCGCCCCAGCCACTTTCCCAGTCCTCAGTAGCCATATGGGGTGTGTTCAATGGAAATTAATTGCGATTAATTAAATTACACCATCGATTCCTCAGTTGTCCTGTCACAAGTGAGTCTGGGTGGCTCCCATGCTGGACGACGAGGGCTGGGACGTGTCAGTGTTTACAGAAAGCAGTGCTGGGCAGGCTTTTGTGAGCTGAATTCTCGACCATCTACCCCAGCCCCCAAAGGCATGTAGAAGCCCTTAGCCCTACCTGCTACCTGCCATTGTGATCTTATTTGTCACAGAGTATTCACAGATATAATCAGGTTAAGATGGATCCTAACCCAGCCCTGAGTATTCTTTGGAAAGAATATTCCGTCCGTCACCCCCTTCTCCTCCTGCCCTCAATCCTTCCCAGCATCAGGGTCTTTTCCAATGCATTGGCTCCTTGAATCAGGTGACCAAAGTATTGGGCACTTCAGCATGAGCGTCATAAGTCCTTCCAATGAATATTCAGGGTTGATTTCCTTTAGGATGGACTGGTTTGATCTCCTTGCAGTCCAATGGAATTGCAAGAGCCCTCTCCAGCACCACAGTTCGAAAGCATCAGTTCTTCGGCGCTCAGCCTTCTTTATGGTCCAACTCTCTCATCCATACGTGACTACTGGAAAAACCATAGTTTTGACTATAGGGACCCTTGTCGGCAAAGTGATGTCTCTGCTTTTTAATATGGTCGAGGTTGCTCATAGGATAAGGAACCGGCAACCCACTCCAGTATTCTTGCCTGGAGAATTCCATGGACAGAGGAATCTTGCAGGCTACAGTCCACAAAGAGTCAGACAATGACTGCGTGACTCACACACACACACACAGGTTGATAGAAGCTTTTCTTCCAAAGAGGAAGCATCTTTTAACGTCATGGCTTCACTCACCATCTGCAGTGAGTTTGGAGGCCAAGATCATAAAGTCTGTCACTACTTCCATTTATTTTTTTTCCCCCATCTATTTGCCATGAAGTGATGGGATCGGATGCCATTGGTCATAGCTCAGCCTTGAGAGAAAGAATTCCACCAACGGGGTTGAGCTGAGCGGGTCAAACAAAAGTCCCTTGTGAACTCTGGAAGGGCCAGTTTCCTGCAGAAAAAGGAACTTCTCTTTCTACAATGGCTCCTGGTTTATCTCCATCACTGGGTTCACAGTCCCCGTGGACGGTGATCCTCAGGGCCGGGAGAATCTGTGTTGGCACTATGGAAAGGACCCCAGAAGAGCTTCTGAACACCGAGATATAAGGATGACTTGAACCCTAAATCCTTCACATTTTCCTTCTTTATTTCCTTCATATTCAAATCCAAAGAAGCCTAGATGATTCATTAAACACACACTCTGAATTTTTAACTTAGGTGGATTTTTTTTTTTCAATTGAGTGGATTTTTTTCTTTTTTTTTTCAATCAGGTGTGAAACCTTAGCACTCATTGGTCAAAAAATATTGGTGACTGCTATGAGTGTGTAGTGGAAAAAGGATGAAAAATGTGCTTCAGAGGATTGGGTACTTAGAAAGAGGAGAGAGATGCAAACATACAACTTAATCAAAGCGAAACGACTTCCTCTAAGGAAATTCCAGGGATGCCATGAGACCCATTTAGGAAGTTTCAAGATAGAATGGAACGTTGAGGTTATTAAAGGAAATCAGTTAACAGATTTTTTTTTTTTTTACAAGATATCAGGGGAAATCAGTGAAAGTGATTTGTCTGGACCTGAAATGTCCGAGCGTCTTTGGACGGCAGGGAAATGATCATCTTCAAAGCTCTAGGGAGAACATTCTAGCTGCCATCACACAGTGTTGGGTGTTATTGTTCAGTCACTAAGGTGTGTCCAGTTCTGTGACCCCACGGACTGCAGCATGCCAGGCCTCCCTGTCCTTCACCAGCTCCCGGAGCTTGCTCAAACTCAGGTCCATCGAGTCGGTGATGCCATCCAACCATCTCATCCTCTGTCGTCCCTTTCTCCTCCCGCCCTCAATTTCTCCCAGCATCAGGGTCTTTTCCAATGAGTCAGCTCTTCGCATGAGATAGCCAAAGTATTGGAGTTTCAGCTTCAGCATCAGTCCTTCCAATGAACACCCAGGACTGATTTCCTTTAGGATGAACTAGTTGGATCTCCTTGCAGTCCAAGGGACTCTCAAGAGTCTTCCCCAACACCACGGTTCAAAAGCATCAATTCTTTAGGACTCAGCCTTGCCTACGGCCCAACTCTCACTTTCAAACACGACTACTGGGAAAACCATAGCTTTGACTAGACGGACCCTCAGAATTATCACTCATTTATCTTGAGGCGTGCTGGGTCTTTGTTCCTGCACGCGGGCTTTCTCTAACTGTGGTCAGCGGGGCGCTCTTTGTTGTGGTGCGTGAGTTTCTCGTGGCGGCGGTTTCTCTCATTGTGTGTTGAGCAGAGACTCTAGGAGGTTCTGGCTTCAGTAGGTGCAGCACGTGGGCTCAGGAGTTGTGGCTTACGGGCTAAGTCCCTCCCTGACATGCGGAATCTTCTGGGACCAGGAATCTTAACCCATGTCCCCTGCGTTGCTGGGCGAATTCTTTACCACAGAGCCCCCAGGGCCACCCTCTAATGCCTTCTGATGGTTTCCTTGTTATTCTTCTGAGAATTCCCCACCCGGTGATACACTCCTATGATAACGTGTTCCATATATTTTTTTGATAACAAGGGTGTTGAGCGTGGTTGAGCGTACAGGGCGTCAATACCCCGACCTCATCAAAAAACCATTTATGGCATCTTCGATTTAAAATGTGTCTTGTTTCCCAGGGAATGAAAACATATAGTTTCACAAGACAGCAGCAAAAATTCTGTAGTTTCTGTGGAGCTGGACACACATGGACAGCTGATGGGGTCGACAGTGTTGGCATCCACGAGTGAGTGAATCTAAGAAGGACTTGACCTTCCTTTGCCAAGAGATGAGTGCCTCTGGAAAGTCAAGAGGTGGGAAGAAGAGACAAGCAGAGATGGGAAAAGCTCAGAGAGAAGCTGGGAGAATAGGAATCTCCTTCGAAAGAGCTTTAAGGAAAAAAGTGATATTTCAAGCACCTTAGTTTTTTGTTTAATGACTTCCATTGTACGGTTTTTTTTTTTTTTAAATTGATGTGTAGTCGATTTACAATATTGTGATAGTTTTAGGTGTATAGCAAAGTTACTCAGATGTTCAGTGAAGAGATAACTCATTTGGAAAAGACCCTGATGCCGGGAAAGATTGAGGGCGGGAGGAGAAGGGGACGACAGAGGATGAGATCGTTGGATGACATCACCGACTGGATGGACACGAGTTTGAGTAAACTCTGGGAGTTGGTGATGTTCAGGGAGGCCTGGCGTGCTGCGGTCCATGGGGTCGCAAGGAGTCAGAGACGACTGAGGGAGTGAACGACCCCAACGGGAGGGTTAACAGGCCGAGGGAGATGCCACCCCACAGCACCCCGGCTCCAGCTCCTCCCAACCCTCCGCTCTTTAAATGGACCCGAGTTTTATTTCCTATAAACTGTTTATTTTCTGGTGAGATTGATGCTGTTAATATTAGCTTTCAAAATGACAGATTAGCATCACCAGTTAATCAGGCCTATTAGCAGATAAATATCTGTAATTCGATCACCAGAGTAATTTCTTTTCCAATAACTCGATTTACAAATGCAAGTGATTAAGTCATTAGCTTACATCTCCATAGATTACCAGTCCTTGGAGCCGTCCCCGGTCGCTTTGCCTGTAGATTAGAGGTAATTAGAGGCGCCCCGTTTGTAACCAGCACCCCTGATGCTTCGAAGCACCCGAAACCCCCTTCCCACCACACCCTCCTCTCTCCCCCCCATAGAAGCGTACGTGGGTTCTGAACACAGCTTGGGTGATGAAAAGTCCTGGAAAGTGGCGCTCTTCTCACAAGAGGTGGGTGCCCGGGCCCCCCCACCCTTCCTCCTCATTAGTCTGTGCCCTGGAACTTGGTCTCTGAATGCTTCCTGGCGGGAAGCATGTGGAGAAGCATGAGGAATACGGTAGAGTGACTCAGAAAGCAGCTCCAGAAGAAAGAGAGCTGTCGAGAGACACGGCATCTCTGGGACAAACGGAGAGAGTAGCCGCATGTACACAGCGCCACGTGCCAACGAGACAGCTAGCGGCAAGCTGCTGGGTAACATGCAGGGCTCAGCTTGGTGGTCTCTGCTGCCCTAGAGGGGTGGGCGTGGGGGTGGCAGGGAGGCTCCGGTGGAGGGGATGTGTGTGTACACTTAGCTGATGCTTTGGCCACCTGACGTAGACAGCCGACTCACTGGGAAAGACCCTGATGCTGGGAAAGACTGAGGGCGGGAGGAGAAGGGGACGACAGAGGATGAGATGGTTGGATGGCATCACCGACTCGATGGACATGAGTTTGGGTGAACTCTGTGAGCTGGTGATGGACAGGGAGGCCTGGCGTGCTGCCGTCCAGGGGGTCACAAAGAGTCAGACACGACTGAGCGACCGAACTGACTGAATTTGCTACAATATTCCTTCTGTTTTATATTTTGGCCTCTTGATCCCTGAGGCATGTGGGGTCTTATCTCTGTGACCAGGGATCGAGCCTGCACCCTCTGTATTGGGAGGCAAAGTCCTAACCAGTGGACGCCACGGAACTCCCCACCCCATAGCATCTTTAAAAAAAAATTTTATTACTATAGGAACAGAAGTGGAGAGACATCTCCTACTAAGCAAGATGCAGCATTTGGGGGTGGGGGGAGCTTGCGTTTCTAAACTCAACAGGGTCTCCATCCAAATTCTCTTTAAGGCATTTCTTTCTTGCTGTTTTGTGCGTTTCCACTTCGGAGGAGTTCTTGATATCTGGTCGCGTGGGGGCTCTATACTGGTAAACTCTAGCCATTCACCTGACCCGGCTGAGTGATGTCAAGAGAGCTGCTTAAACGTGACTCTGGGCGTGTCTGCAGCATGTTTCTAGATGAGTCAAGTGTTTGAATCCGTGGACTGAGTGAAGCAGATGGTCCTTGCTGGGGTGGGTGGTGATGAGGGTGGGCCTCATCTAATCAGTTGACAGTCTGAGGCAAACAGGACATAGAGAAAGGGAGATATCTCTCCTCTCTGCCTGACTGCTTGGACAAGCTCCCTGGTGATAAGCAGACGGCACTGCCAGCTCCAACTGTCCTCACGCCCCTTCATCTGGCCAGGACAGAAAGGACCCAGGACGTGAAAGCTCCTAAAACATATGTATGTGCAGTAAGGACCTCCAAGGGAACCCTATACTGCAAAAGGCATATGTTCTGCAGGGAAGCTGTAAGCCAAGCCAGCAACACCTCCTCCTCCTGGGAGTCAGCCCGGGGCGTCGCGGACAAGAGCCTGCATAGATGCTAAGTGGCTTCAGTTGTGTCCGACCCTTTCTGAGCCCAGGCTCCTCTGTCCATGGGATTCTCCAGGCAAGAACAGTGGAGTGGGTAGCCTATCCCTTCCCCAGGGGATCTCCCCAAGCCAGGGATCGAACCCAGGTCTCTCACATTGCAGTCGGGTTCTTTATCAGCTGAACCACAAGCTGCTGCTGCTGCCAAGTCATTTCAGTCGTGTCTGACTCTGTGCGACCTCATAGACGGCAGCCCCCAGGCGCCTCCATCCCTGGGATTCTCCAGGCAAGAACACTGGAGTGGGTTGCCATTTCCTTCTCCAATGCATGAAAAGGAAAAGTGAAAGTGAAGTCGCTCAGTCATGTCCCACTCTTTGCGACCCCACAGACTGCAGCCCAGCAGGCTGCTCCGTCCATGGGATTCTCCAGGCAAGAACACTGGAGTGGGTTGCCATTGCCTTCTCCAATACATGAAAAGGAAAAGTGAAAGTGAAGTCGCTCAGTCGGGTCCCAGTCTGCGACCCCATGGACTGCAGCCCACCAGGCTCCTCCGTCTATGGGATTCTCCAGGGAAGACGACTGGAGTGGGGTGCCATTGCCTTCTCCCTGAGCCACAAGTGAAGCCCAAGAATAGTGGAGTGGGTAGCTTATCCCTTCCTCAGGGGATCTCCCCAGTTCAGGGATCAAACCCAGGTCTCCCACACTGCAGGAGGATTCTTTACCTCCAGCACCACCTGGGAAGCCCAACAAGAGCTCCGAGGTGCCAGCTCTGTGGGACCCCCCGAGGCACCAACACTCCTGTTGCCCCACCTGGAACCACCGTGCAACGGGGAATTACTTGGGTCCCCTCTCCTCCACCCCTGCAAGGTAAGAGAGTGCTTTAAACCGGAGGGCAGCGGACGGAAATGAGTTCCCTCTCAGGGGAGGCGAGGACCGGTTCACAACGGCCATGAGGAGCACGCGTCAGCTTCCCCCCGACGTCCCCGGGGTCCTGCGAGCATCCTTCCGGACAGGCGGGCCCCCCACCCCCAGGCCCCCTGATTAACATGGGTCTCCACGTGCTTGCGAGGGCTCCGCCCCCTCCCGAGCGTCTGCGCGGCTCCACCGGTTGCCCCGGCAACCACCTCTGAGCGCAAGGGGCTCGTCTCCGCCCCTCCCGCTGCCGCAGCGAGGGGGCCGGGGGGCCATCTCCCGCGCCTCCGCTGTCAACTCGGCGGAGGCTCCGTTTGATCACGCCAGCCGCCCCTGCCGTCCCTCCACGACCGCGCGCTTGCTGATGACAGCGCCGTGCTAATTTAGTCAGCTAGCAAGACCCTGGGGGAGCCGTACCCCGAGATCCGCCGGCTCTTGTCTGATTTTCATCTCCGAAGACAACAGGCTGGAGCTGGGCGGCGTGGACAGAAGCACAGGATGCCTCTCTTTCCGGCAGGAACGGAGCCTCGCGCGGTCAGCTGGACGCCTTCCGCACCATCGGCGCCCCGTTCCATCAGCCCGCGTGACGGCGCGCTGTCTGCGGCCACACTTCTGAGCTCCCCAGCAAAGCCGTGGTGTAGAACTTACCCCTGTTCTGGGCTCAAGGTGCGTGCTGAGTCACTCAGTCGTGTCCGACTCTCTGCAACACCATCGACTGCAGCCCGCCGGGTTCCCGTGTCCATGGGTCTCTCCAGGCAAGAATACTGGAGTGGGTTGCCATTCCCCTTTATGGGGGATCTTCCCGACCCAAGGATCAAACTCCAGTCTCTCAAGTCTGCTGCATTGGCAGGCAGCCTCTCTACAACTAGCGCCTCTGAATGGTGTCCACCCCCCGCCCCCGCCCCAATTCCTATGGTGAGTCTCTAACTCCCAGGACCTCAGAATGCAAGTATATTTGGAGACAGAGGTCTTTACAGAGGGGATGAAGGTAAAATGAGGTCATTAGCGTGGGTTCTGTCGTTCCGTCCCTTGGGATCACCCGTGGGTCTTCCCCGGTGGCTCAGACGGTGAAGAGTCTGCCTGCAATGCAGGAGACCTGGGTTCCATCTTCCTGGGTCAGGAAGATCCCCTGGAGGAGGGCATAGCAACCCACGCCAGTATTCCCGCCTGGAGAATCCCATGGACAGAGGAGCATGGTGGATTACAGTCCATGGGGTCGAAAAGAGGTGGACACGAGTGGGCGATTAACAGTTTCACATTCAAGGAATTTAGAAAGTGCAGTATCCTGAAACAGGACAGGGCTTGGGAATGGCTGTTGACAAAATAAAAATCACCTCATTGGCAGTGTGATCTCAGGAAGCCGAACCATCCCGCTCTACTTCAGCTCCTGCGTCTGTGAAACGTGGAGGGTGGGACTCCATCATTTCTTGGGGGTCTTTCCATGTCCACCATGTTTCGGGCCCAAGACGAGATGGTTGGATGGCATCACCGACTCGATGGACACGAGTTTGAGCAAGCTCCGGGAGGTGGTGAAGGACGGGGAAGCCTGGCGTGCTGCAGTCCGTGGGGTCGCAGAGTCGGACACGGCTGAGTGACTGCACAACGGATTGGTCAATGGAATAGGTTGCTGGGGCAAAGGAGGCTTGCAGAAGCTGGCCGGACATCCAGTCTCTGGCCCTACCTTTTGGTTTCCGGGCTCTTTGTGGGTAAGAAGCCTGTGATAACAGTGAACGCTTCCTGTGTGGGATAAACTCTGTCTTTTATGACCACATCCCTCTAAGTTCAGCCAACTAGCCGGGACTCAGAGTTGCCCTGAGGGCACTCTAATTTTTAGTATTAAATGTTCCTTCTTATAAGACATGCATCAGATAGGCACCAATACCTCACATTCCGTGGTGACCTGGCAGTCACTTGGTTGTGTCTGACTCTTTGTGACCCCATGGACTGGAGCCCACCGGGCCCCTCTGTCCATGGGATTCTCCAGGCAGGAACACCGGAGTGGGTTGCCATGCCCTCCTCCAGGGGATCTTACCGATTCAGAGATCAAAACCAGGTCCCCTGCGTTTCAGGTGGATTCTTTACCATCTGAGCCACCAGAGGAGGTCAGAAGGTTAGAAAAACATGCCCCAGACAGAGGTGGAGCCTTCCCGGTGCTCCACAGGGCTAAACGCTGGTCAGGTAGTCTCTCTGGCTGTTAGCAGGTGGTGTTTGCCCCTTTGCAGAAACCCTGGCCTGCACGGGACCCATCGGGGAGAGGGCCCATCTTCATTTTGACCACAGAGGGTACCTGCCGAGCTCTGTAAATGAGCCCCTGCCAGGAAACACCAGGCTGTGTGTGTGTGTCAGGGCGAACTAACTGGCTGGGTTCTGTATTCACCATCCTTCCAGCCTTCTCTGTCCACTGCGTTGGTTCTCTGGGGTTCTCGGGCTGCAGGAGGAGAAAGCTCCACAGACTGGACGTCAGGCGAGACATCCACTTTAATCATGTCCTTGGCTCACCTCTCAGGGGGTCCCCGAAACCCAGGATTTCCCCCATCTCAGCCCCCCTTCCACCATAGACTCTGCCATCGTGTCTCCTTCAGATCCACCTCCGTCATTAATTGGCCGATTGTCTTTGCAGACCCGGGCAAGTGAGAAGGCCAAGAAGGAACCCCCCACCCACCCACCGCCTGCCGGCTTAGCGTGAGCGCCGTGGAAATAAATCCCCGGGTTGCATAATTAAAGCATTAACTCAAAAGACCCAGAGTGTTCCTGTTTTTTTTTTTTTTCAACACAGTTTCCCATGCTCACGGCCTCCACCTCCCTGGGCGCTTAGTCATGTTAATAAAAGCCCGATGCCAAATATGCGACGCGGATGGGCGGGTTGCTGAGTTTTATGGCCCTTCCAGCCGGCGCTCTGTGTGGCCTCATGGAGAGACGGCTCTGCCCGTGGTCCAGATGAACCTCGGCGAGGACCGCCCGCCACGCCGCCCAGCCCGAAGGGCGCCTCGGTGCCTTCCAAGCCCTCAATACAGCCCGCCCTGGGGCATCGCCCCCTCCTGCGTCTCCTCTCTCCCGATGGGCAAAGTCGCCACAACCGCAAACCCTTCTGAGATGGGCTGGACCGCACCCACTCAGGGACCCAGCCTGGCCCCGCGGTGCGACCAGCTCCATCCTGAAGGCAGGCCCAAATCTCCACGTCCTGCTCAGCCCCAGAGCCCCGCGTCTCCACCTCCCTGACCGAAAGCGCTCCGGAATCAACCTGCGGAAAATGTGTCTAAGGCCGTTTCCTGCCCCCTGCACCCCCACCCTTCCCGTCTCACCCCCTTCCCAAGCTTCAGGTCTTTGTCCTGCTCGCCTGGCAGAGTGTTTTGTCTTTTTTGATTTTTGATATACACATACATTGTGAAATGATTACCACACTCAAGTTAGTTAACACTGCTTTCCACCCCGTCCCATCCACGCCTCTAGGTCATTGCAGAGCCTAGAGCCGGGCTCCCTGGGCGCTACACCAGCTTCCCACCAGTGATCCGTTTCACGCATGGTGGTGTGTACGTGTCAGTGATTCTGTCTCAATTCATGGCCTCCTCTCCTTCCCCTGCTGCGTCCACAAGTCCACTCTCTATGTCTGTGTCTCTGTTCCTGCCCTGCAGATAGCTTCACCTATACCCTCTTTTTTTTTTAGATTCCAAATGTATGTGTTAATATACCGTATTTCTTTTTCTCTTTCTGACTTACTGCACTGTGTGTGACGGGCTCTAGCCGCATCACCTCGCTACCAATGACCCAGTTTTGTTCCTTTTTCATGGCTGAGTAGTATTCCACTGGGTATACTTACTGCATCTTCTTCATCCGTCCCTCTGTCGATGGACACCTAGGTTGCTTCCACATCTTGGCCATTGTGACTAGTGCCTCCGTGGACATCACGGAGGGTGGCCCTTTGAATTATGGTTTTGTCAAGGTAGACACCCAGGCGTGGGGTTGCTGGGTCACATGGTACTCCTTCTGGGGGGTGGGGGGCACACCTCTGTGGCTGATGCTTCAACCGGCAAGACTCAGAAGAAATATGCTGTCACTCTTTCAAACATCTCTGTCCCCGAATCACACATTCCTGAAATACCTTTAAAGGTTTTTTTCAAATATCTTGGCCCTATGTATTATGTTTTAAACTTTCAATTTTATACTGGAGTATAGCTGGTTAAGTATGTAGTAAAGATTCCAGGTAGACAGCAAAGGGGCTCAGCCATCCACATACATGTATCTATCCTCCCCTAAACTCCCCTCCCATCCCGGCTGCCACGTGACATTGAGCAGACTTCCCTGTGCTGGCCAGCAGGTCCTTGCTGGTTCTCCATGTTAAACACAGCCGTGTGTCCATGTCTATCCCAGACACCCCAACTATCCCTCCCCCCCCATCCTTCCCCCTGGTGACCATCAGGTTATTACAGAGTATGGAGCAGAGTTCCCCGTGCTGGACAGCAGGTCCTTGTGGGTTCTCCATAAGTTGATGTTTGTCCATCACGGATTTTTCTTTGGCATTCACTTTGTTTCGAACAATTGCATTAGAAGGGTTTCTCAGTCGGCTCAGTGGTAAGGAATCCGCCTGCAATGCAGGAGACGTGAGTTCGATCCCTCGGTGGGGAAGATCCCCTGGAGAAGGGCATGGCAACCCACTCCAGTAGTCTTGCCTGGAGAATCCCATGGACAGAGGGTCCTGGCAGGCTACAGTGCTTGGAGTCACGAAAGGGCTGGACGTGCCTTAGTGACAGAACACGAACAACATGGCATTAAAATACCTGTGTTGAGTGAGTTTTTGGAGCCCCCTGGTAAATTTCGTTCCCGAGGCAAAGTCTCACTTGCCTCACCTTAGGTCCTGTCCTGAGTGACCACCAGAGCTACTGGCCAGAAGGAACGCCGACCCTGGGTGACCCTCTGTGTTTAAGAGGGAACGTTCACACCTGCGGGTGCCCTGGTGTGGGAGCACCCGTTAGTCCGGCTGCCGTGAGGGTCCATCGGAACTCATCTGACATTGAGGGGTCGATCCTAATCAGATATCTTGATGGCTAAATAATGGACAGAGTCCAGCCTCAGTATTGACGCGTCAGATAACTTATGAACCTATTAATTGCTTGTTAGGTCATCTATCACGTTGTCTCCGGGACGACAAGAGTAACATTGCCTATTTTGCTAATGAACCAACCAAGACTCTAAAGATTTCAATTTGCACCTAGTAAGTGAGTCACTTATGAGACCCTCCCGGTCATTAACCTCCATGGGTCATTACGGCCGAGCCGTTTTTAGACGCGTCCTCCATGAATCGACTCGACTGTGGAGAAGGCAGAGGTTCATGAAAGGCTCGGTCTCAAAATCCACCGCGTTTCCTCAAATGGACCCGACTGGCTGGGGCTTCCCAGGTGGGTCAGATGATAAAGAAACCGCTTGCAATGCAGTAGAGCTGGGTTCAATCCCTGGGTGAGGAAGATCCCCTGGAGGAGGGCATGGCAACCCACTCCAGTACTCTTGCCTGGAGAATCCCACGTACAGAGGAGCCTGGTGGAACACAGTCCATGGGGTCTCAGAGAGTCGGACGTGACTCAGAGACTAGACCACCACCATTGTGTTAACTCAGCCCTGGAGATAACGACACATGGTACATGTAACTGGAAGATCCCAAAATTAAACTTTAGGAGCTCGTGCTTGGCATCCATTGGAGAAGTATCCCTTAGGGGTGATAGAGTTTCCTGAAATGATGGCATGTTCATTCAACCCGGGGAGAAGCTTGAGAAATGTGTTTTTGGAAAACTGTGTCCGATTTTCTGCAGGATGTGGGATCTTCCTGGACCAGGGATCGAACCCACCTCCTCTGCACCAGTAGGTGGATTCTTAACCAGTGGACCAGCAGGGACGTCCCCAAGGCCGGGGTTTCATGCATCAGATCTGGCCGGGCTGCCAAGAGGCAAGAGAGAAGTCCTTCTAAACTGCTGAGAAGCGAGCCGTCTTTACAGACGGCTGCTCCTTCTGCAAGGTTTCAGGCTGAAGTCCTACAGGTGAGAGCCAGAGTTTTCCACCCCCCACCACGAGCCTTGGAGATGGCTCCTCCCCGCCCCGGTCAAAGACTCTCAGTCCTGCAACTGAGAGTCTCAGGCCTCCTTCCTTCACATCTGCGGGCCACAGGCTACACCGGACGCATCACACATTCCCGCCCCACCCCCCCCCGGCCCCGGACTGCAGCCACCAGCCCCCTTCTCTCTGCAAATTGCTCCCTGCAAATAAAGACCAGATGTCACACGGTCTTTATCTTAACAAGCACAGATTCCGATTAACCCGGAATTTGTACTTCTCCAGAATTAGTTTGATTTAGCTCCGTCTCAGCAGCTAAGCCAAGGAAGGGGGGCGGTGGGAGGCGAGAGCGAGAGGGGAAAAAAAAAAAAAAAAAAAGGAGTTTAAAAATTACATGGAGAGGAAAAGAGAGGGGGGGAGAATTTGTAACACATGGCCCAGCCTTATTTGTAGAGCAGGCAGAAACATCCATTAGAATTATATTGATTTGCCAGACGATCGGCGAGCCTTTGAAAAGCATTAGTGACGGCTGGTTTCGGCAACCCTGTTCCTTTCTTCAAGCCCCCCGCCGCCCCTGGGTCTCCCGCTCTCCACGGCGACGCACGAGATGGATCTGTCATTCTGTGAGCAGTACCTGGGGTACTTATTAGTAGACAAGACAACACAGTCTCCAGAAACACGAGCAGAAATTTGAGAACAGGCGCACGTCCACACGGAGGAAATGATAGATACAATGCAAAAACAATAAGCTTCCTGCCTTCTGTGATTAAAGGCTTCCTGGAAGAATTTAGAACAGAAGGAGGCCAAAAAAAAGAAAATCAAGGAACTGTCTATGCCCAGTAGAACTTTCACATCCGAGGTGGGATGACGTGCTTGTCAATGACGTGCGGATGATGACCGGGGAACTGCAAACATGCAGCCCAGTTCCTCGGCTCACAAAAAGCCAAGTTCCGGCATTTTGCAGGGCGAGACCTGTTTGCACCCATCACACATGGTTCACGAGCAGAAGGGCTTCCCAGGTGGTGCTAGTGGCAAGGAACCCGCCTGCCAGTGCAGGAGACGTAAGAGACTGCGGGTTTGATCCCTGAGTCGGGAAGATCCCCCAGAGGAGGGCATGGCGACCCACTCCAGGATTCCTGCCTGGAGCATCCCATGGACAGAGGAGCCTGGCGGGCTACAGCCCACGGGGTCGCAAAGAGTCAGACGTGACTGAGTGACCATCACTTCTTCAGGTGGCTCAGTGGTAAAGCATGTGCCCATTCATTCAGGAGATGCAGGTTCAGTCCCTGGGTTGGGAAGGTCCCCCGGAGGAGGAAATGGCAAGGCACTCCAGTGTTCTTTCCTGGAGACTCCCAAGGACAGGGGAGCCTGGTGGGTCACAGCTCACAGGGTTGCAAAGAGTCGGACACGACTGAAGTGACTCAGCACGCATGAGCAGAGAGGAAATGTTCCACGAGGAACGTTAGTAAAATAAACTAACATCTTATGATAGGACTACAATGCTCAACGTGCCTGGAGTCCACATGCCATTGTATGTCTTCGAAATGTGAAAGCAGGGCTTCCTCCTGTGTGTGTTGGGGTGAGGCGGGCCTCCAAGGGGCTTGGTGAGGGAGCGCCAGCCAGAGCCTTACGATGAGGCCGTTTCTCCTTCATAAAGAACTTCTTTTAAACGCCTGAACCTTTTGATAGGTAATTATGGGCAGGAAGCCAGGCACATATGAATTCTATATTTATGGTCCAATCCGAGGTCACCACCGAAATTCCAAGAACCGCCTTCAGAAATACGTCCGTGAGTCCTTCTCATTTTAATTGCATTTCCTCCTTTCTGGTGAGACATGGGCTGCTGAAGGGAGTAAAAAAAACCCTACAGAACAGATGTTTCAGTGGATGCATCAAGGATCTGACAGTGTCTTGACCTACCCCTGGCGTTTCTAAACATGCAGCCTGGGGGCCAGCCAGTCCAGGTGAGGAAGGGCAGTGGTCTAGCGTGTCACCCACTTCCCTCCAACATTATTTCTCGTTGTTCAACCTCTCAGTGCTGTCCGACCCCATGGACCGCAGCTCGCCAGGCCTCCCTGTCCTTCACCAACTCCCGGAGTTTACTCAAACTCATGTCCATCGAGTCGGTGATGCCATCCAACCACCTCATCCTCTGTCGTCCCCTTCTCCTCCCGTCTTCAATCTTTCTCAGCATCGGGGTCTTTTCCAAGGAGTCAGTTCTTCAAACAGGTGGTCAAAGTATCGGAGTTTCCGTTTCAGCATCAGCCCTTCCAGGGCATGTTTAGGGTTGATTTCCCTTAAAATGGACTGGTTTGATCTCCTTGCAGTCCAAGGGACTCTCAAGAGTCTAATGTTTACTGGACTCAAATATTTTCTTTTGATTACTGGCCAACTGTCTCACGTACTTTGGCTCTCGGATTGGAGAACATTAGTTTTGATTCGAAACAGCCGTTTATGAATTAATGATGTTTTCTGGTCCATGATGTATTTTCCAAATGTTCCCCCCCACCATGTACCCTTTAATTGTGCATATATTTTGTGACGCACAGAAGTCTTGGATATTTTTATGGAATGAATTAGAGAAACCACCTTCGTCACGTCATAAACCCTCGATATAATTCTCAACTGTCATGGATCTGTCTGCTTCTATGCCAGGACGCTCCTGGTTTCATTTATTAGGTCTTTATAAAGGATTTTATTGTCTGCTAATGCATGTTCCTTCTCTCCACTCTTCTTCAGAAATGACTTGGAGTTTCTTTTTTTTTTTTTAACCAAATTTATGCTTATGGCCACATTTTTTGAATCACTCTACTCTTTTCAAATCTTGAAAAAAAAATTCCTAGGGGATGAAGTCCATATTTTAATCTGGGAAACGGTGACATATTTACAGTCGTAAACCTCTACATCCAGAAAGGCAATACGCGTCTCAACTTAATTCTTCTTTTATGTGCCTCTCAGTGCAGCTTTGCGTGTTTTGTCTTCAATAGCCCACATCCGTTTCTCATGAAGCTGATTTTGTTGTAATAGTAACATGCTCTTTATATGATCTACGTGCTGTCTTTTCGTCATGCGTACACTTTTCCTAACTGAATTATTATTATTATTTTTTGGCCAGTTACTGGTTGGTGATGATCCATCTTCATCACATTTTCAGTGTCATCAACGTGAATTCTGGCAGCGTTTCAACTTTAGAGAAGTCCATTTCCTGTCACTATTTTACAGACTCGTTGCCTGATGCCACCCCATTTGTAGTCCCATAATGTCACGGCTTTGCCTGTCTCTGGGCCAAAGCTCCTTCCTAACGCCCTCTTGTCTGGATGTGAGAGTTGGACCACAAAGAAGGCTGAGCACCGAAGAATGGATGCTTCTGAACTGTGGTGTTGAGAAGACTCTTGAGAGTCCCTTAGACTGCAAGAAGATCCAACCAGTCCATCCTAAAGGAGGTCAGTCTTGGAATATTTATTGGAAGGACTGATGTTGAAGCTGAAACTCCAAACCTTTGGCCACCTAATGGGAAGAGCTGATTCATCTGTAAAGACACTGATGATGGGCAAGATTGAAGGCAGGAGGAGAAGGGGATGACAGAGGATGAGATGGTTGGGTGGCATCACCGACTCGATGGACATGAGTTTGAGTGAGCTCCAGGAGATGGTGATGGACAGGGAGGCCTGGTGTGCTGCAGTCCATGGGGTCACAAAGAGTCGGACACGACGGAGCGACTGAACAACACAACAATGCCCTCTTCCCAATATGCGGTTTGTCTCCTGTCTCTCACATTCCCCTCCTCCCCTCATCCCAGTCATTAACCCTCCAAGCCAGCTTTCCTGGTATATCACATTGATGTGGTCAGGACTGAACTTCCCTGTTCTGTTTTCTAGAACCCTTTCAGCCTAAAATATTCCATCTGGCAAGGTGCCACATTTGGGGTCTCATGTCCTGAGCCCCACCAGCGCTATGTGGCCAGAACTCCATCCGAAGCCCCCGTTCAGGTCAGTTTAGTTCAGTCGCTCAGTCGTGTCCGACTCTTTGCGACCCCGTGGACTGCAGCACGCCAGGCCTCCCTGTCCGTCACCAGCTCCCGGAGTTTGCTCAAACTCATGTCCATCGAGTCGGTGATGCCATCCCACCGTCTCATCCTCTGTCATCCCCTTCTCCTCCCGCCTGCATCTCTTACTAGCCCAACAGTATTTCCGTCTTCACTGAAACTCTTCCCCCAAGCGGGCCGCACAGTGTCAGTTACACAACGCACATGCCCTGGCGTGTGCCATCCCACACCCTGCATGTAGGATGAAGGATGAAGGCCCTTTGCACACTTAGAATGTCTATGAAATGTCTATATATCAGAACAATAAGATGGTGTTTTGATTTGCAAAGATGACAAACGCTGTTCACAATTGCAGAACATTTAAGATTTTTTTTTCCTTTTTTTCCCCAGTTTTTTCCTCCTAGGAATGTGTAGATTTTCAAAAGGCCAAAGAATGAAATCTGGTCTCTGTGCATTTTACGGGAATGGCATCCTTTGGACCGTGGTTGGAGGTAGGGAGATGAATACATCAAGGTGAGCGGAACTCTCTGAAGGCTCCTGGAAAGGTCTTGACCGGCAGTTTTATGGGGAAGCGGGAGAAGACAACGTTTAGAGCACGCAACGAACCCAAGTCTTCTGAGTCAGGCTTGTTCCTTTGGGAGTCAGGGATTTGCCCGATGGCATCGAGAAGACCTTCAAAGCAGACAGTCCCCAGAGAGGGGGCCCTTTCTCCTGCATCTCTGGCATCACCCCTGGACTGCCGAATTCCTGCCTCTCCAAGAACACGGGGTTGTACCTCAGGAGGGTTCAGCCAGCCTGCACCCCTGGGTCCCTGCCCTCTGAGGCATCTTTTGCCCAAAACATCGATTACGTCACTTAGGAAGCGATGCACTCACATGGTACCGTCGACCTAAAAAATTCCTCACGACCTAAACATTGAGAGCTGTGTTCTCTTTGCTGGTAACTTACAGGACTTCTAGTCCAGGAGATAGCACTGTTGCAGTGAACAGGAGAAAAAAAGAGGAATGAGTTTTTCTCTTTCCCTTTCCTGAGAACAAAGAAGGTAGCAGTGAGGCCTGAACATCCCTAGTTTTGTTTTGTTTTTAGTTTTAGCTGCTCCTAATTCTGAATGTGTGGATAACCAAGTTTGCTTTCCTGCCACTTAACTGCAGGAGCTATCCTTCGCACCTATTTCTCTTGGACTCTACGCTAAACGCATCCCCTGTCTGCTGTTCACCCTTACGACACCCTTCCCCTTGTAGTGACATATTCAGAAACAAGACTGAAGAACCACCAGACTGCCAGACTCCATTACTGGGTTACTGATGCCCGTTCATGACTGTCTCCGAAACAACGCAAGAGGAAGTCAAGATGCTATCACATTTATTCCCTGTCACCAACTCCTGACGGTGAGCCCCTGTCTTTTATAAGGCCCTAGACTTCTCATGGAGCCTGGTGGGGGGTCAGGGGACGAGGGAGGGAGGGGGCACTAGACCCTTCGTAGGGGGCGGGACACAGGCCTTGAGGCAGGAACCTGCTCTGTTCCCCTCTCTGCTGGCTGAGAATTAAAGCCAGCTTTCTATTTGCTCCAAACTGCCTCTGTTGGAGATGACTCTCGAGAGTCCCTTGGACTGCAAGGAGATCCAACCAGTCCATCCTAGAGGAAATCAGTCCTGAATATTCATTGGAAGGACTGATGCTGAAGCTCCAATACTCTGAGCACCTGATGCAAAGAGCTGAGTCACTGGAAAAGACCCTGATCCTGGGAAAGATTGAAGGCAGGAGGAGAAGGGGGCGACAGAGGATGAGATGGCTGGATGGCACTCGATGGACGTGAGTTTCAGTAAACTCCGGGAGTTGGTGATGGACAGGGAGGCCTGGCCTGCTGCGGTCCACGGGGTTACTAAGAGTCTGACATGAGTGAGCAACTGACGTTTTCACTTTCACGGACAAGCTTAAGTTAAATGTAGCTGTAACTACTTTGTATTTTCACTAGTATTTGCAAACATTTTATTTTTAAGCAGTGTTATTTTTTTTTAGCTTCTTTTCAAGAAATATAAACAAGGGCTTTATTCAGTCATCCTGTCCTCTGAAAGTTTCACCTGGTAAGTTTGTGGACACAAGAATACCTATCCTTCCATGAAATGCAATTCCTCTAGCAGGTACCCTTTCTGCTTGCTTTCTCTTTCATTGCCAACTCCCTGGCTTTCTTTCTCTGTAAAGAAAAAGATGTGACCTTACTGTTTTCTTATTCCAGGGAAATTCATTCTTTCAGTTTCCAAGGCTGTTAACCATTGTGCATGCGTGCTAGGTCACTTCAGTCGTGTCCGACTCTTTGTGACCCCACGGACTGCAGCACGCCAGGCCTCCCTGTCCATCACCAACTCCCGGAGTTTGCTCAAACTCATGTCCATGGAGTCGGTGATGCCATCCAGCCATGCCATCCTCTGTCGTCCCCTTCTCCCCCCGCCCTCAATCTTTCCCAGCATCAGGGCCTTTTCCAGTGAGTCAGCTCTCTGCAGCAGTCATCAGGTGGCCCAATGGTTGGAGAAAGGAATGGCAGGCCCCTGCAGCATTCTTGCCTTGAGAACCGCATGAATGGTAAGAACGTGAGAGGGTCTCGCTCAACACAGTGAAAGGCGGAAAGGCTGCTGGGGTGGGAGGTCCTGCCGGGCAACAGGGGCTCCTTGGAAGACATTCTTGGAGGTTCTGCTTGGCAGACAGACTGGCCTGGACTGGCACTTGCCCGGCCCTGGGTCTGAGCTGAGATCCTCCAGGCTGGGGGAGTGCGGGGTGGGGTGGGGGTGTAGGTTTCCAAATTGTACGTCCGAGGAGGAAAGAGTTTGGTGAGGTTACAGCCCCCCACCCCCAACACCGGGGTTGGGGCGGGGGTGCATTTGAATACGAAAGGCCTCTCAGAAAGGCTGGACGCCGGCACAGCTGGTCTCCGCAGGGGCCCATTCTTTGCTTTGTCTTCCTACAATGGCCCGGGCCCCAGGGAGAAGCCACTGCGACAGGCCCAGAAAACCCCCAGAGAGTCTGACTCGCCGCCAGGCCCCCCAGCAGACGAGCAACGTGCGTTCCTGGCTTCACGATTTCCTTCAAGGTGGGCCATGGGCTTTCATTCCCAGTGCACTTTGCTGGCTTTGGGATCGAATTCTGTATTTCTGGGGAAGCGTGGCAGGCAAAAAATTATGAGAAAAGGGGTAGGAGTGAAGATTCTTGCGGAGCTGCCAAATGGACAGGCAGCAGGCATGGCCTTTGTCTGGGTCAGCGCTGCTCAGCCTCGTTTTGCTGACACTGGGGCGGGGTGACTCCGTGATGTGGGGCGCCCCGGGGCACCACGTGGGGTGTGGAAGGCGTATCTCTGCCCATCCCAGCCCACAGGCCAGGCGCACCCCCTCCCCCCATTGCGGTCACAACCAAAACGTGCCCAGACTTTTGCCAAGTGTCCCCTGGGGGCAAACATCCTCCCAGATTGTGAACCACAGCCATCGTCAGATAAAGGGATGGATGGATGAAGTGATGGATAGATAGCCTGGTGGATGAATGGATAGTTAGATAGAAAGATAGGATAGGTAGATAGATGGATTAATAGAATAAGTAGATAGATAGATGAATGAATGGATAGAATAAGCAGATAGATAAATAGAATAAGTAGATAGATGGGTGGATGGATGGATAGACAGATGATGAATGGATGGATAGAATAAGTAGGCAGATAGATAAATAGAGTAACTAGATAGAAAGGTGGGTGAATGGATGGCTGGATAGATAGGTAGGATAGTAGACAGATAAATGGAATAAGTAGATAGATCGATGAATGGGTGGACAGATAGATTGGTGAAATGGATGGATAGATATAGATAGAATAAGTAGACAGATGAATGGATGGACAGATAGAATAAGTAGATAGATGGGTGAATGGATGGACAGATGGATGGATAGATAGAATAAGTGGATAGATGAGTGAATGGATGCATAGATAGATGGATGAATGGATGGGTAGATAGAATAAGCAGACTGATAGAATTAAGTAGACAGATAAATAGAATAACTAGATAGAAAGATGGGTGAATGGATGGCTGGATATATAGATAGAATAAGTAGATAGATGGGTGAATGGGTGGATAGATAGATGATGAATGGATGGATTGATAGATGGATGGATTGATAGATGGATGAATGGATGGATAGATAGAATAAGTAGACCATTAGATAGAATAAGTAGGCAGATAGATAAATAGAATAACTAGAAAGAAAAATGAGTGAATGGATGGATGGATAGATATGTTGAATAAGTAGATAGATAAATAGAATAAGTAGGTAGCTGGATGAATGATTGGACAGAATAAGTAGATGGATAAGTAGAATAAGTCGATAGATGGGTGAATGGATGGACAGATAGATGGATGAATGGGTAGACAGGATAAATAGATGAATAAATAGAATAAGTAGACAGATGAATGGGTGGACAGACAAAATAAGTACATAGGTAGTTGGGTGAATGGAAGGATAGATAGAATAAGTGGATAGATAAATAGAATAAGTAGACAGATGGGTGAATGGGTGGAGAGATAGAATAAGCAGCTAGACAGATGAATGAAAGAATACACAGACAGATGATGAATGGATAGATGGAATACGTGGATAGATGGACTAAGTTGATACACAGACTAAGCAGATACATAGACTAAGAAGGCTGACAGATAGAATGAGTAGATAGAGAGGTAATCAGACAGTCATGCCCGGGCAGGCTTTCTCAGCCTCAGCACCACTGCCATCTGGGACTGAACGGCCCTCTGATGCGGGGCATCCTGTGCCCTGTGGGGTGTATGAGCAGCGGCCCTGGTCTCCACCCATTACGTGTCAGTGGAACCATTCCTGCGCATCGTGACAACCGGAAATGTCTCCACAAATCGACGGATGTTCTCAGGAAGGCAAAGTCATTTGCATGTGAGAACTACTGTGAGGTGGAGAGAAAATAGACAGGATGTATGGATAGATACAATGAAGGGATGGCTGGATGGAGGGAAGAAGGAAGAGTGGATGGATGGATAGATAGATACCTGAGGTAGATGGGCAGATATGCTGGATGGATACTTAGTTACATGGAGAGTTACACAGAAGATAAGTGAAAAAATTGATGAGTGGATGGACAGGTAGCCGGATGGTAGATATAATGCCTGCATGGCTAGGTAGATCATACATGGTTAGATATGATGGATGGATAGCCAGTTACATGGGTGTACAGTTACATAGATGGTAGATCAATAGATAGATGAACAGATGGTTAGACAGATACATGAGATGGGTAAGTACATAGATAATGAACGGATACCTAGTTACATTGATAGACAATTTTATAGATGACAAGTGAATAACTAGAAGAATGCATGGATATTTAGCTAGATGGTAGGTATAATGCATGCAGATAGGTAGATGATAGATACACGGATATATAGATAGATATGATGGGTGGGCAGCTAGTTGCATTGATATACAGTCATAGAGATGAGAGATGGATAGACGGATGAATGGGTGGACAGGCAGCTGGATGGTAGCCATGATGCTTGCACAGATTAGGTAGATGACAGAGATGATATATACAAAGATAGAGGGACAGATACAACAGACAGACAGATGGTCCCGCTACGGATAGTAAGGTCTAGGCCGTAGAGAGTCCTGTGCATCTACGCTCGATGACTGGAATCCCTGGTTCAGTGGATTTCACGGTTCCTTGGATAAGGTTTAGACCCCCTTGCCGTTAGAAAGTCATCCTAAAGAATGCAGTTATCTCTATGGGGGTGCGAGCTCCTTCTCCTTAACCTTCAGGGTGCTGAGACCGCAGTAGATTTATTCAGGATGCAGAGTAGTCTGGAGTTCCTCCTGCGTACACACGGGGAGGCCGAACATGACTGGACTCAAACACAGGAAAGGGCTTCCCAGGTGGCACTAGTGGCAGAGAATCCACTGGCCAAAGCAGGAGACGCGGGTTCCCTCCCTGGGCCGGGAGGATCCCCTGGAGGAGGGCATGGCAACCCACTTCAGTGCTCTTGCCTGGAGAATCCCACGGACAGAGGAGCCTGGCGGGCTGCAGTCCATGGGGTCGCGCAGAGTCGGATACGGCTTAGCGAGTGAGCAACAGCGAAGAACAAGTCCCCACGGTACACACAGCTCTCACTGCTTCTGTGTGGCTATCTGGGGGTGCTGTCGATGTTCAAGAGAACAATGCATTGCATGAATGAACAGACAGAGAGGTATTATAAAAGTGTCTGTTTCAAAGCTTGGAATATATAGGAGAAATGAAAGTGAAAGTCACTCAGTCCTGTCCGACTCTTTTGCAACCACACAGACTATACAGTCCATGGAATTCTCCAGGCCAGAATACTAGAGTGGGTCGCCGTTCCCTTCTCCAGGGGATCGTCCCAACCCAGGGATCGAACCCAGGTCTCCCACATTGCAGGAGGATTCTTTACCAGCTGAGCCACCGGAGAAACCCCCAAATACTGGAGTGGGTAGCCTGTCCCTTCTCCAGGGGATCTTCCTGACCCAAGAATTGAACCGGGGTCTCCTGCACTGCAGGCAGATTCTTTACCAACTGAGCTACGACGGAAGCCCTTGGAAAAGTGTCAAAGTGGCATAAAATTAAGAAATTGAGGTCAAATTCATTACACAGTAAAGAATCTGACCGCCAATGCAGGAGACCAGGGTTCGATCCCTGGAGAAGAGAATGGCAACCCACTCCAGTGTTCTTGCCTGGAGGATTCCATAGACAGAGGAGCCTGGTGGGCTGCAGTCCATGGGGTCGCAAAGAGTCACACAACTGAAGAGAATTAGCATGCATGCACACAAACACTTGAAGACGTGAATGTGCAAGGAGTTTGGGTCACACTGCATGGCATCCCACTCCAGTACTCTTGCCTGGAAAATTCCATGGATGGAGGAGCCTTGTAGGCTGTAGTCCATGGGGTCGCTAAGAGTCGGACACGACTGAGCGACTGCCCTTTCACTTTTCACTTTCATGCATTGGAGAAGGAAATGGCAACCTGCTCCAGTGTTCTTGCCTGGAGAATCCCAGGGACAGGGTAGCCTGGTGGGCTGCCGTCTATGGGGTCGCACAGAGTTGGACACGACTGAAGTGACTTAGCAGCAGTCGCAGCTGGCCTTACAGCTCTGAGACAGTTGCTGTATTTGAAAACCGCAACCCTTTTTCAAAGACACAAGGAAAAGTCTGAAGGTCGGACACTGCAAAATTTGCTCTCCAAAATCTGAGAGATTCTTTTCCTTCTTGTGTTTTCTTTACAATATCCCATTACAGATAAGGTTCTCATGATGAAAATCACAAGTAAACATTGAATTAGCGTCCATGTGTTTGGCAGTTTGCCCTTCGCTCATCTGATAAGCTTAAACGATGGTAAATAAGCATCACATATTTTGTGTGTGTATTGTTGGGGATTTTTTTTTCTTCTTTTTTTGACATTTGGTTCTATGTGCCTACAAGGAGTCATTCTGGACGTATGTATGTATTTTTAGGTATCCTAAGCTTTGATGGATAGGGCCTACCTCTATTGGGTCTCTGTTGATGAGAGTATGGTTAATCTCATTTTCACCCATGCCTTTCCAATTTTGAGTTGATGCTGAAGACGTCTGTAAACTCGGCATGCAGTTGTATTTCTTTCTGCCCGGGGTGCTGCAGACAAATCCGTGAACAGAATCAGTTTACAGGGAAGGAAACGGAAGGAGGGGAGGGGCTGGGGAGGAGTGAATGAGGGAGGGGGTGAATGCAGGAGGCAAGAAGGAAGGAAAAGAGGAAGAAAAAAGGAGGAAGGAAAAAAGGTAGGAGGGGAGAGAGGTGAGAGATGGTAGATACATAGGTATATATGGACAAGGGACAGAGTCAGTAGCTAGCTACATACAATGGATGGATAGATAAATACATGGATAGATAGGTAGACAGATAATAGATGGATGGGTATGGACAGACAGATGGATGGACAGAGAGAGGGATGAATGGATGGATGGATGAGGATACACCTAGATATAATAGATAGCTGATACATATAAAAGATGAGAGATAAATGATAGAACGGAAAGATAGATAGGGTGGCTGAGTGGATAGATGAATTGATACATGCATGAAAGTGTTACTCAGTTGTGTCTGAGTAACACTTTGCAGCCCCACGGACCCTAGCCCAACAGGCTCCTCTGTCCATGGGATTCTCCAGGCAAGGATATGGGAGTGGGTTGCCACGCTCTCCTCCAGGGCATCTTCCCAATCCAGGGATTGAATCTGCGTCTCCCACACTGCAGGCAGAGTCTTTACCGTCTGAAGGCACCAGGGCAGCCCTGTAGATGCTTATATTGATAGGTAGATACAACATATTGATAGAGTATAGAATAGAGATAGGTAACAGAGACAGGGAGGCGGGTGAGAGAGAGAGAAGGAAGGGACAAAGAAGGGAAGGAAGAAAAAAGGATGGGAGGAAGGAAAGACGCTGTATTACAGACTCTAGGCTGAAAATTCTAGCCCCCTCCCACCTCCAAATAACTCAGCTGATGCGGCCTCCTTCTCTCCAGTTTTTTTCCAGAAAGAAAACAGAAAGTGCCTTCTCTCCGACTTCTTTCCTGCCTCTCCCTTCCTGGGACACACCACAGGGGCCCCTTCTGGAGGGACGGCGCAGCTTCCTTCCCTTCAAGCCTAATGGAACCTCAGAACCCTTCTTAACATGTGGCCGACGGCCACCCCTTCCACATGGCCGACCTCACGTGAAGAACTAAGAACTCACCGCCGTCCTCTGCCTGGGCAATCAGCAAAGATGTCCTGAAAAGACCCCAGCATGCTTGCAGAGTTTTTAAGGATACACAGGACTTGGGAGACAGGCAATGCCCTGCGGGGTGGTGGGGAGAGAGAGGTCCTTGGGGATGCAGACTGGAGACTTAGGTAACCGGACGGCCAACACAGGACCAGACTTGGGGCTCATTCCCTCTCCTGGGAACTCCAGGCATAGAGTTTTGGCTTCTGAAATTGCTCCCTTTTCCTGCAAAAACCACAAACCCAACCATTTTCCAGCTGTGTGGGATGCAGGGGTAAATAACATCACATCCCTGGGGACCACAAGCTTTGGGGGCGTAATCGAATGGAAAACAAGCACAGATGAAGATCTGAACGTGTCAATGGAGCTTCAGGGATGGGCGTCTTCTCCACGGAGAGGGCGTGTGGCGTCCACAAAGACCTCACCAGGAAGCCGCTGTCCCAGAGGGCACAGAGCATATTCTCTTTATCTGTCATCCAGCCTCGGACTACCAGGATTCCTCTGCCTTCTGCCTGCTGTGAGTTATGGTATTTTGAACACACATGTATAAATATCTCTTGAAGACCGTGCTTTCAATCCTCAGTGATTGCAGCACGCCAGGCTGCAATCTCCATCACCATCTCCTGGAGTTTACTCAAACTCATGTCCATCAAGTCAGTGATGCCATCCAACCATCTCATCCTCTGTTGTCCCCTTCTCCTCCCGCCTTCAATCTTTCCCAGCATCAGGGTCTTTTCCAAGGAGTCAGTTCTTTGCATCAGATGGCCAAAGGATTGGAGCTTCAGCTTTAGCATCAGTCCTTCCAATGAACATTCAGGACTGATTTTCTTTAGGATGGACTGGTTGGATCTCCTTGCAGTCCAAGGGACTCTCAGGAGTCTTCTTCAGCACCACGGTTGGAAAGCATCAATCCTTGGGCGCTCAGCCTTCTTTACGGTCCAACTCTCATATCTGTACACGACGATTGGATCATAAAGTACAGCTCTGGTTTTGAGGGTAACTGCATCCACTTGCCGGGAGACCATGAGCCTTAAGCAGAGGTTACGTCAACCCCTCGTCCAGGGTCTGGCTAACGGTAGGTACCCAGTAAATGCTTGTGGTACTGAAGGGCAGAAACGTGAATGTGCATCTACCCTGGAAGGGTCTTTGTACAAGGCTTCAGCCTGTCTGCAGAATAAGTGTTTACATGAATATCCTTCTGAGCTCAACGGCCTGTGTTTTCTGTGCCTTTTCAGACATCATTCTGCAGTGTCTGGATAAAAACAAATGCTTGGAATGTACGTCAAGCACGCTTCCGTAAAAATTTTTTTTTAGTTAAAAAAAATGAAAGCAAATGCTTGGCAGCTCCGATACAATTATTTATTCTACCTTTCTTTCATTATTTATGTGCTATTCTCAGTATATTAACATGAGGCATCAGTCGTGTTATGAGACGGAAATTTTTACTATTTATATGTAATAAATGTATTCATTAATAATTGACTAGATTACATAGATGGCACACAAATAAATATAGCAAATTATTAATTTATAACACACTGGGGGGATTTATAAAATTCCAGTAAATACAGTCTTTAATCAACTATAGACTTTTAAAAACCACTTTATACTACGGCTCAGATCTTGTTTATCTATGGCCCCTAATTGAATATTTATATATTTGCATGTGAGCAGACAGAAGCTTCCATTTAGGAAAAAAATAGAGGATAAGGTATCCTTTCAGCAGAGAATCGTCAAAATGGAAAACAGCATGCTGAGTGAATAAATGGATTCACCATGACTGAATCCAGTAATTAGAATTTGATTTCTATGCCTAGAATAGCAACAAACACCCAATTGATCCAAAATATCCAGTTTCTTGGATTCACAGACTTAGACCAGGACGTATGGTTCCCAGGGAGAAGGATGGGGGAAGGGACAGTCAGGGAGTTGGGGATGGACATGGACACACTGCTGCATTTAACATGGAGAGCCACCAAGGACCTGCTAGACAACACAGGGAAGTCTGCTCAATACTCTGTAATAACCTTATGGTCACCAGGGGGAAGGATGGGGGAAGGGATAGTCAGGGAGTCTGGGATGGACATGGACACACTGCTGCATTTAAAATACATAACTATCTGTCAACCCTTGGCCAAGCTCTCTCAGGCTTAGGGTGTGGGCTCATTAGAGGATGCTCCCCCAAGGAAGGTTCCAGAAGTGCCCCCTTCTCCTGCACCCAGACTGGAGGACGGGTGAGCTATGTGCATATAACACCAGACATCTGGACTCTTCAACTTTTAGCCTCGAAAACGCCTTTGCCGTTGCCAGAACTCTCCTAGCTCCAGCTCATCTCCTAAAATGCCTGTCAACCTAGAAGGAAAAAAAAAAAAAAAGGCAAAAACCACCAGGACGACCTGCCAGTGAACGGCCATCAAATGGGAACCAGATGGATTCACTTTTCGGCAGAGAACCTTCATGAATTGGGAAATGGGAGAGGCTGTCGGAAAAGAGCAGGGCGGGCAGTGGAAAAAAAAAAAATCATTTAAAGATGTTTCTTTGACCCAACGGCAGGCTGGGACAGCCCGGTCTACTACAAACAAGCTCTTCTTGGAAGTTCCCCGGCATTTCGCCTGGCCGCCTTGTCGGTTCCAATGAGCAGAGTTTCCCACATCTGCCTCCAGCCCCAGCCCCTCCCAGCCTTTCCCCCCAGGCGGTAGCTCAGGTGCCTGTTCAGTTCAGTTCAGTTCAATCGCTCAGTTGTGTCCGACTCTTCGCGGCTCATGGACTGCAGCACACCAGGCCTCCCTGTCCATCACCAACTCCTGGAGTTTACTCAAACCCATGTCCATGGAGTCGGTGATGCCATCCAGCCATCTAATCCTCTGTTGTCCCCTTCTCCTCCTGCCTTCAATCTTTCCCAGGGTCTTTTCAAATGAGTTGACTCTTTGCATCAGGTGGGCAAAGGATTAGAGTTTCACCTTCAGCATCAGTCCTTCCAATGAATATTCAGGACTGATTTCCTTTAAGATGGACTGGTTGAATCTCCTTGCAGTCCAAGGGGCTCTCAACACTCTTCTCCAACACCACAGTTCAAAAGTATCAATTCTTCGGCACTCAGCTTCCTTTATGGTCCATATCTCACATCCATACATGACCACTGAAAAAATCATAGCCTTGACTAGATGGACCTTTGTTGGCAAAGTAATGTCTCTACTTTTTAATAGGCTGTCTAGGTTGCTCATGGCTTTTCTTCCAAGTAGCAAGTGTCTTTTAATTTCTTGGCGGCAGTCACCATCTGCAATGATTTTGGAGCCCCCAAAAATAAAGTCAGCCACTGTTTCCACTGTTTCCCCATCTATTTGCCATGAAGTGATGGGACTGGATGTCATGATCTTCGTTTTCTGAATGTTGAGCTTTAAGCCAACTTTTTCACTCTCCTCTTTCACTTTCATCAAGAGGCTTTTTAGTTCCTCTTCACTTTCTGCCATGAGGGTGGTGTCATCTGCATATCTGATGTTATTGATATTTCTCCCAGCAATCTTGATTCCAGCTTATGCTTCTTCCAGCCCAGCATTTCTCATGATGTACTCTGTATATAAATTAAATAAGCAGGGTGACAACATACAGCCTTGACGTACTCCTTTTCCTATTTGGAGCCAGTCTGTTCCATGTCCAGTTCTAACTGTTGCTTCCTAACCTGTATACAGGTTTCTCAAGAGGCAGGTCAGGTGGTCTGGTATTCACATCTCTTTAAGAATCACAGCACTTCCAAGAGCCCAGGTCCTGGTCCTTGACTGACGATCGGAATAAGTTCTGAGCTTCTCCCACACATGGGGGCTCTTAGCCCACCAGCAGCCCATCCATCTACCACCAGTGATCCACTGCTTCTACTGGCCAAGTCCCTGACACACTCTCTGCTTGGAAACTGTGCCTCTTGGCACCTCCACGAGTGATGGGCAGAGACGAACACAAGATAGGAAACATGGCAAGCAGAGATTGAATCTTGGAAGCTGGGAAGCGGTGGACTCAAGGCAGGAAACCCTGCGGAGGAGAGACTGGATCTTGGAAACCAGGGTTGGTGGGGAAGGACCTGGGGATGGTGGAGTGGGAGGCGTATGTGGTAAAGGAGCGGGCTACGGCAGTGCTGGAGCAGGAGGTGGAGATATAAAGGCGTGAAGGGTGGGAGTCAGGTGTGTGGAGGAGGAAGGGACGCGGACCAGCCCTGGCCCATCAGCCAAGTGGGGATGTCCCTATCCCCTCGATCCTGGGTCCGTGGTCTGCCCAGAGGGCATGGACACCCCACCTCCTCTCCTTGCATTGTTGGAGACGGAGGGTGGGTGCAGACCCATCGCGTTACAGACAACCCGTCTAGCTAGCTGGTCCATAGCCTTATTTCTTGCTTTTGCAACAATTTAGGGCTGTCCTGTCATTTCACAATTTAGGCCTTTGCTTGTGGCTCAGATGGTAAGGAATCAGCCTGCAATGAGAGAGAGACCTGGGTTTGATCCCCAGGTTGGAAAGATCCCCGGGAGGAGGAAATGGCAACCCACTCCTGTGGCTAGAGTCCATGGGGTCGCAAAGAGTTGGACACGACTGAGTGACTAACCTTTCCTTTCCTTTCTCTCATTTCACCCCAAAGGCTCACACACACCTTAAGCTCGGTCCCAGTCCCTGAAAACGCACTACTTCAGTCAAGACAGGAGCCCAGGGGCTCACTCTCTGTTCCAGCCAACGCCCTGCCTCTTGGTTGAGCTGGCTTGGGGGGCTCCCCTCCCCTCCCCTCCCTGTTCCTCCATCAACCTCGTCCCAACACTCTCCGCTCCATGGCAGCTGCTTGTTTTTTATTATTTTAATTGGTGCCGGGGCCCACCAGGTTTACAAGCCCCGTGTCGACACTAACGGGACTTTAATAAGACGGCTAAGAGGTAACGGGAGCCGGGGGCTCTATAAATGTTTTAATTCACACAAACCCACCCAAGTATTTCCATGTACACCCGCTGTGGTCAGGACATAAAATCCACAACACTCTGCGGTGGATTTCTCCATGCCTGCCTCTCAACGCACCTTCTCGAAGTTGCCAGCCGCTAGTGTTTTGCTTTTTTTTTCTTGACCAAACAAGGCTGAGTTGAAGCTCCACCTGATGCAAAGAGCCGAATCATTGGAAAAAAACCCTGATGCTGGGAAGGATTGAAGGTGGGAGGAGAAGGGGACCACAGAGGATGAGATGGTTAGAAGGCATCACTGACTCAGTGGACGTGAGTTTGAGCAAACTCTGGGAGATGGTGATGGACAGGGAGGCCTGGCGTGCTGCAGTCCGTGGGGTCTCAAAGAATTGGTCATGACTTTGTGACTGAACAACAACACAACAGGGCTACTAGATCTTCGCCAGTCTGAACGCTCAGAAAAAATTTCCTTCACAATGCACCTATTGCCTGCAAGAGCACCCCATGAAGAAACCGGTGTTTGTCATTGTCTCTTGTATTCAAATATGAATTTTGAAGTCATGGATGGATGTCCAGATGCACAAAAAATCTGCTGTGGAGAAGGGAATAACATCCCACTCCCATAATCTTGCCTGGAGAATCCCATGGACAGAGGAGCCTGGTGGGCTGCAGTCCATGGGGTCACAAGGAGTCATGGCAGTCTCCTTTATCAAGGCTGAATACTGTTCTGTTGTGTATCTACACCATGGACACTTGAATTTTTTTGTATCTTGCTATTGTGAATAACACTGCAATGAACATGGGGGAGCAAATGCCAGTTTCACATCTCTGGGAGCATAAATAAAGCTATTTTATTTTATTTAGAATTTTAAAAATTTTATATTGGAATAGAGTTGATCAATAACATCGTGTTAGTTTCAGGTACAAAGTGATTCACTTAGATATAGACAAGTATCTCTTCTTTTCCCATTTAGTTACTACAGAATATTGAGCAGAGTTCCCTGTGCTATACAGTAGGTCCTTGTTGATCATCTGTTTTGTTATTTTTCAAATTATTTATTTATTTATTTTATTTACCACACTGGCACGTGGGATCTCCAAGCAAGGTCAACCCGGACTGCCCCCTTTGACCTCCAGACCACATGTATCCCTTTTGTGACTGTGTTTCTCATCTGAGGAAGCCTGAAACATTAACCAATCACGTGTGTGTGTGTGTGTGTGTGTTAGTTGTTAAGTGTGTGTCAGTCGTAACTGACCTGCCATGACTCTTTGTGACCCCATGGACTGTAGCCCACCAGGCTCCTCTGTCCATGGGATTCTCCAGGCAAGAACACTGGAGTGAGTTGCTGTGCCTGCCTCCAGGGGATCTTCCCCACCCAAGGATCGAACCCATGTCTCTCAAGTCTTCTATATTGGCTGGCAGATTTTTTACCACTAGCGCCACCTGTGTGTGTAGACAGAGCTGCCAAAAATCAGGTCTCTGGATTCCTGGTCTGTTCATTGACAAGAGGCTTCATTGACAGCAAGAGCGTTGAGGACATGAGGCAGCTGGACTGCACCCCCTGAGAAGAGCACACCTTCCTCTCCAGGAAGAACCTGACTCCACTTCTGTTTCCAGTCATCGTGCAGTTCTTGGCACACCTTCCGCCTGGATGGAGCCAAAGAATGGACCCCATTTCCAGCACCAGCCACTCTGTAACCCAGCCATCTCTTCTCCATGGGACAAGGTGAACTCTCCCTAAATGATGCCGGAAAGTCCAGGCATGTATGTCAGGGTATGAGTTTGCTCAGGACTGCGGAGCAAATACCACACAGGTGGTTCAGACACCATATTTATTCCTCCCAGAGCTTGAGGTTGGAGTCTGAGATCCAGGTGTGGGCAGGGCTGGTTCCTCCTGAGGTCTCTCTGGTGGGTGTGTAATCAGCCATGTCCTCCCTGTGTCCTCACGTTGTCGTCCGTGTGTGTCTATATCTTCACCTCTTCTTCTTATAAGGACCCCAGTCTTATGGGATCAGGGCCCACACTGATGACCTCATTAACCTTCATCAGAATTCCAATCACTCCCCTACTCAGAATTACCTCTCACTCTCCTCTCAGAATTTCCTCACATCCTCCCAATGTGTCAGAAACCTCACTCACATTGTATCTCACAGAAATCACTCACACATTTTTACTCAGAAAACATTCTCACCATCCATCTATTAGATGACCTCTATTTTCCTCTTCTTAGAGTAACCTCTCTATCTAATTTTCACAGAAATCCCTGTCATCATGCATCTCTCAAAATTTCATCATTCCCTCATAACCTCCATCATGAAAATTCCTTGAAACACTACCTCACTCAAGAATCCTTTGACGAGTCTTCTAACCCTCCTTCTTTCTGTCAAATGTCACAACAGAATCTGAGATTTAACCTCAGAACTTCCCTATTTCTTTCAGACTTTAACTTAGAACTTTATTTGATGTTCACATTTCACATCAGAACTTCAGATTGTACCTGAAACTGGCTTCCTGTTGTTCCATATTTTACCACAGAGCCTCCTGTATTCTATGAATTTTTACGTGAGAACTTCCTTTTTCAATCGTATTTTACCTCAGAACTTCCTACTTTCTGTCAGATTTACCTGAGAACCTCCTTCTTTCAGCCCGATTTTACTTCAGAAAACCTATTTTCTAGCAGATTTTACTTCAGAATTTCAGGTGATAACAAAGACTTTCTTTCTGTCAAATTTGAATTCAGAACCTCATCTTCTGGTGGGATTTTACCACAGAATCCCATAGTTTTGGTGAATTTTACATCAGAATCACCTCGTTTCTTACAGATTTTACCACAGAACTCTCTAGTTTCTATCAGATTTTATATCAGAACCCCCTATCTTCTGTCTGATTTCACCTCAGAACCGCCTAGTTTCTATCAGATATTATCTTAGAACCCTCTAATTTCTGTAAGATTTTACTTCAGAACCCGCCAGACTTGGTCAGATTATACCTCACAACCTCATGGTTCATGTCAGATATCACCTCAGAAGTGCCTACTTTCTGTCAGATTTTACCTCAGAACGTCCTTCATTCTGTCACATTTTACATCAGAACCCCTAGTTTCTATCAAATTTGGAATCAGAACCCCCTAGTTTCTGTCAGATTTTTACATCAGAAACTCCTACTTTCAGTCAGATTTTACCTCAGAAAATCCTTCTTTCTGTCAGATTTTACCACAGAACCTCCATCTTTTTGTCAGATTTTACCTCAGAACCCCCTCATTTCTGTCAGATTTTACCTCAAAACCCCCTCATTTATGTCAGATTTTACCTCAGAAACCCCTAATTTCTGTCAGATTTTATCTCTTAAGTATCACATCTTATGTCGTTACAAAAAAGTTGAGCTATCGCTTTGCCATCAAAGATTTGTATGGTCAAAGGTATTCTTTTTTCAGTAGTCATGGACAAATGTGAGAGCTCGATCACAAAGAAAGTTTAGTGCCAAAGAATGGTGCTTGAATACTCTTGATATTTTCTTGGACAGGAAGGAGATCAAACCTGGCAATCCTAAAGACAATCAAGCCCCAATATTCATTGGAAGGACTGATGCTAAAGCTGCAATACTTTGGCCACCTGATATGAAGAAACGACTCATTCAAAAAGACCCTGTTGCTGGGAAAGATCGAGGGCAGGAAGAGAAGGGGGTGACAGAGGTTGAGAAGGTTGCTTGGCATCACCGACCCAATTGACTTGAGCCTGAGTAAACTCCAGGAGATAGTGAAGGACAGGGAAGTTTGTTGTGCTGAAGTCCATGAAGTTGGAAGGAGTCAATAATGACCTTGTGACTGAAAAACAACATGTTGGCTTCTAGTACTGGAGATAGGAAGTCCAATATCAAGGTGTCTGCTGGGCTTACCTAGCTCCTGAATGTGTAGACGGCTATCTCCTCCCTGTGTCATGGGTGTTCATCCCCCTGTGTGTGTGTGTCACCTGATTTCCTGTTCTTTTAAGGATCCCAGTCCTTCACATTCAGGACCCACCCTAGTGACCTCGTTTTACCTTTATCCCCTGTAGATACCCATCTCTAAATCCAACCACATCCTTTGGTCCTAGGTGTTTAGGACTTCAATGTAGGAATTTGGGGGAGCCAGAATTCAGTCTCCAACATTCACTAAGACCAGAGTCCATTTCTACTTTTAGGATGAGGTTTCCTTGAAAAGCCATGACACATTACTCACGCACAGCTATTGGATCACAGGGAAATGGATCATTGAAGCTTCAGTCTGGGGTCTCCAGGTGAACGCATCTCTGGGAGGTCAGCATGGTCCCTGGGCGGCTCAGACACATGTGCTGGCTGTTCCTGGCGAAAACCTTGACCACCGGGAACCTCACAGCGATTACACATTTCCAGACACCAGAATCTTGCCTGACTCAGTTTTGGTGCACATAGCTTCACCCCCCTGAAACTCCACTGAGACCCACAGCAGCCCTTCTCCTGCACATTCAAGCAAAGGGCTTTTCAAGTCCCCACATAAGCCACGGTGGCGTAGGAGAAACCTCTCTTTTTATTACACAGCCGCCCGGGGACCCCTAAATTAGATTCGTGTTCCGTTCAGCACTTCCCTCTGTTCTGAAACAACTACCTGATGTGTTTCTCAGTGACCGTCTTGCTTCATGGGCACATCCCACTAGAAGGAGTGGGTGACAAGACATTAGCAGAACCTCGCTGTAAACTTTATAATCTGCTGGCCGGTGGAGCAGGTGGGCCGTGCCTTCTGCTGTTCCAGTTCTCTCATGACAACTGAGAGATGTTGGAGGAAAAGAAACCCAGAGTCAAAAGGCGCGAAGCCACATTTTTTAACATCAGGCCCCCGCTATTGGCGTTTGTGTTCCGATGAGCGAGACCTCACTAATGGACTCAGCATTGTGGGCTCCTAAGCAGCCCGTTCCCTCCTCCTTTCAGCCTAGCTAAACACGTCGGAAATTAACCAAGTCTCTGACCCAACAACCAACAATTCATAAATTCATTAGATTAAAAAAAAAAAGACTAGCAACACAGCAATTCTCTCTAATAGGTTTCGTTCCTATGTCTAATTTACATTTCTGCCTGCCCTGGCAAAGATATTACTTCATTAAGATTTTTTTTTTCCTAAATGAGAGAAATTTTAATGACTTCTCTTATTTATTGCTTCCATATGTAAGTAGTTATCTTCCTTACAAATGGAAATGAGACCCCAAAATTACCACAAATGGGGCCAGGCCGCGGAGCGTATGTGTTCCCTCTCAGAAAGGGTCCACCTGCCTCCTCGAATTACCGTTAACCGGCCCGTCCACTGAGCAGACGCTCTAATAAGCGGGCTTTGAAAGTTACTCTCGTTAAATTTATTTGGGACCGCGGAGAACACGCCATCAGACTCTCGGCAAATGAGGGCTGATAATATTAAACACCTGGTAAGCCTCGGCCCCCCGGGGGAATCCGCGCGGCTGCATTTGACCCCTGACCCCGCAGTCCTGTGATTCCTGGGCTGAATTCAGACGAGAGCCGATTCTGAGGGAAAACACCTGTTGGCCGAGGTGACCTGGGAGACCGAGCAGGAGGGGATGGAGGCACCTGGGCAGAGCTCAGCCCCCGGGGTACAGAAAAAACAGGTGTTTCCTCCAGGAGAGGCGGGGGTGCTCAGGTTGTCACCACAGAAAGTGGAGGGGCCCCGGCGATAGGAAGCCGGGGAGGGTGACATGCATTCTACCACTTCAGGGAAACATTTCATTCTCGGTGACTGTCTCCCTTCATGGGCACATCCCTCTAGGAGTGGGTAACGTTTCAAGAGTGTCGCCATGAACATTATACTCAAGTGGCTGGTGGGGGCAGGTGAATCTTGGAAACTTGGGATCATTGGCAGACAAACGCTGGGAACTGAAGGAATTCTTTGTGGAATCTTTCTAGGGAGAAACAAGAGAGTGGTCTTCATGGGCATGAGACTCTATAAACTCTGTTTCCGGAGAACTCACCAAAATAACAGCAGGGAAATTGCAAAAAGATGAGGTTAAGAGGACTGGATAGCGAGTGGTAACTGATAAGTCACTTCTCTCCACTGACAAAGTCATGATGGTGAGAGAGGGAATTAATACTATCAGGTGAAGGAGCCTCAGGTGGAGGACAGAGGTGTTTCTCTGTAGATACAGGTCATCAGCTGGAGGACAGGGGTGTTTCTATGTAGATACATGTCCTCAGGAGGAGGACAGGGGTGTTTTTATAGATACAGGTCCTCAGGAGGAGGACAGGGGTGTTTCTCTGAAGATACAGGTCCTCAGGAGGAGGACAGGGGTGTTTCTCTGAAGATACAGGTCCTCAGGAGGAGGACAGGGGTGTTTCTCTGTAGATATAGGTCTTCAGGAGGAGGACAGGGGTGTTTCTATGTAGATGGAGGTCCTCAGATGGACTACAGAAGTGTTTCTCTGTAGATACAGGTCCCCCAGATGATGGACAGAGGTTTATACCCCATAAAATGCACATACTCATGGTTGGGCTTCCCTGGTGGTTCAACTGGTAAAGAGTCTGCCTGCCACACAGGAGACCTGGGTTTGATCCCTGGGTCAGGAAGATCCCCTGGGGAAGAGAAAGGCCACCCACTCCAGTATTCTGGCCTGGAGAATCCCATGGACTGTATTGTCCACGAGGTCTCAAGGAGCTGGACACGACTGAGCGACTTTCACTATTCATGGTAAGTTCCAGGTGAGGACGTGGGTGTATATCTTATGAAATGCAGGTATTTGTAAGGACCTTAACAGGGTTTTCAGGCCGGCAAGCCCCTTTTCAGGTCCTCACTGTTCTCCTCTCAGATTCCTTTTCTTGATGCTGACGTGCATGTGATGGTGGAGTTGGAAGCGCTCACATTCTCTGGAAGGGACTTCTCTCCCGAGGCCCACTGTGGAGTCAGGGCGCAGGGCTTGCTGGCTCTTGTGTGAGGACTGCTCCCCCGGACACCCCGAGGAGGCCTTCTCCTGCCGGCGCTCCATCCCGTCCCCTCTCCCCACGTCTCCTGCTTCATTTTTGTCAACGGGTTCTGGCCCTGAAAGGCCCGTATTTCATCTCTCTGTTAATTTATTGACTGCCTCTGTTGCAGCAGGATGACAGGGAAGGAAGGTAAGCCCCCCAAATCCTTCCATTAATTCTTCCCCTACGTGGTGTTTGAAGGTCACTCCCGGCTGGGGTGGCAGTGGCAGCGGGGGGAGGGTGGCATGTGTCTGGGGGGCGCCGGGCTCCCCCGAAACTGTCATCAGAGCCGTCTTACCTCTGCGGCAGCCCCTCCGGTGGCCCCGGGCCCTCGCCTTCCGTTTCCACATCCTTGGGGACTCTGTAAGCGCTCAGATATTAAACAGCCAATTTGGGACCATTAAAAAAAAAAAATGGCAGAGGAAGGAGGGGAAGGCGGCCGTGCCCGCGCTGGGGGAATTCAGCTCAGACTTGTCAGAAATCATTTCTGCCCGGGCCGCGGGCAGCCTTCAGATCCGGCCGGTAGCCCGTCACTCGGGTGGAGGCGGCGTGTCTCCGCCGGTCCTGGAGTGAAAGGTCACAGGTACCCGTGGCCTGCCGAGACTCTCATTAACGCGGCTAGATCCTGGGCAGGGAGGTAGAAAGGAGAGAGAGAGACACGGGGAGAGAGAGAGAAAGAGAGATGGAGAGAGAGGGAGAGATGAGACAGACATGGAGCCAGAGAGAGACACATAGACAGAGACAGACAGACATGGAGACAGAGTGAGACACGGAGAAAGATGGAGGGACACAGAGATGAGGACAGACAGAGAGACGTGGAGACAGAGACAGACAGACAGAGAAACAGTACTGGCAAGGCCCGTGACAGCAGCCTTCTGATTTTGCATGTGTGTGTGTGTGTGATTTCATCGTGCGCCTGGCGCTTTTGGCCTTGGCCGACACCCACATCTGAAATCCATCAGTGGAGCCTATTCGTTTTTTTAAATGCCCCCCCCCCCCACCAGATGTATCAAAACTCATTGTCATAATGAGGTATTCATTCCACCATATTTTGGGGTGGCAGCGGTGGTGGTGGGTGGGTGGGTGGGTGGAGACTCAGTTTAAACAATTTGCAACCTCTTTCCAAGACTACAGAGGTGGAAATGGGGCGAACACAGGTTTTCTCTGAACGACTTCCTCTCTGGGCCCCGTCAGACAAGCGGCAACAACTGAAGCGCAATTGCGTGCGCGGGGCCGGGAGTCATCAGTTCCCATCACGCTGCTGGCGTGATCCCTGCCAGCCTCCATCAGCGTGTCGTGCTCTTGACGGGCCTCCGTCGCTTCCACTTAGCGGCGAGAATGTCAAGCTGTCAAGGGTTTTTAAGGCCGCGAGTTTGGAGAACCCTCACCGATTTCTCTCCCAGCCAGAGGGTGGAATCTCAACACCCCACCCTCCCCATTACCTCCTCCCTGCCTCCGCGGCCTTCACTCTGCAGAGTAACTGAACCTGATGGCAGGCTCTCACGGTGCTGGGAAAAAAAAAATAAACAGGGAGGGAAATTTTTCAAGATGATTCCCCCCCTCTCCCGGGGGGACCCCCGAAAGGACCATCGTGTTCCTGCCTTCTTAAGAGCAAACTCCAGGCTTTTCTCTCGGCAAAATAACAATTAGATGGCAGCAGAATAATGAGTGTTCACATTTCAATAAGCTTCCAGGTGCCACCTCTGCACAGGGTGAGGACGTCTGGCCGGGGTGGTCGTGGCTCTGCACAATGCAGGCCCAGGGAACCCCTCCTCGGAATCTCTGTTGACCCCAGATCTCTTAAAGAAACGCAGTGTGGCAGAAAGCGGGGTGTAGAGGGGACCCATGCTATTGCCCACGGACACGAGGCATGGTTGCAGAATGCAGCCCGAGTCGGTGTTTTTGCATTTGCGAAAAGCTCTGCCTTTGTTTGGGGCACTGTTCCCAGGAAGGAGAGGAACGGACACGGATGACCAGGCCACCTCGTGCCAGACCCCGTGGGGAAGCTGGGAATCGTACCAAGCGTCTGTGGAATTGTTTCATGTCCGTCTTCCTTGGGCCATGGGGACGTCCGTGGTGGCTCAGGCCGTAAAGGATCTGCCTGCTCTGCGGGAGATGGGGGTTCATCCCTCAGTCTGGAAGATCCCCTGGAGAAGGGCATGGCAGCCCACTCGAACATTCTTGCCTGGAGAACCCCCATGGGCAGAGGAGCCTGGTGGGCTGCAATCCGTGGGGTTGCAGAGAGTCGGACACGACTTAGCCCGCACGCCCGTGTTATTGGGCAGAGTGCAGACACAAGCGTGTGTTCTGCTTCCCTTGTTTGTTGCGCACAGACGCGGCTGTTCTCCACCAGCCGCCCCCGCCGACGTGCCCCACGCCCCCCACCTCCCTGACGCTCTCTGCTCCGTCTGCTGGCCTGAAACCACGTCCAGGGTGTCTCCGTTTGGCTCCCTCGCCTTCCTCCGCGGCGTTGGTGCTGGGTGGCGGCTTCCACCGCACGCGGGCTGCCACTCACAGGCTAGGCCCCGTGGCTGTAAAGTTTTATTCGCCATTTAGCAAATTGAAAATACACTCGCCTGCAATTGGGGGGTGTTAATGAGGATCACGTCCAGGAGGGCGAGCCTGCAGTTTCCTTATGAATCGGGTCTTTCTTTGCAGGGTCAGAGGCGGCCACAGTAAAATAAAGCGAAATAAAATAAAAGTAGGAGTTTCTGCAATCCTTGAACCTCCCCCTGGCTGGCGCCTCTGGCCTCCCTGAGCAGAAGTGCCCAAGAACGGCCTCCCCGAGTCTGCGATAAATTTGTTCGCCTGGGTGCAGTCTCATTCCAGTTGAAATATGCCCAGGGTTTAAGTGATCATATTTACATGTTGCCCCCTTAATTCCTTGACGTCTATATTTCTTATGATCTGGAGACATGAAACAACTCCCTTTCTTACACACACACACACACACACACACCCTTACAACACACAGCCAAATTCACAAAGGATGTAAACCTTGGGTTTATTCCTTAAAAGCATGTGTTCGAGCTGGTCTATTTCCCTTTCACCTTTTCAGGTTTAATCAGTAGTGAAATGATGGAAATTGGAACAAAATTCCCATTGTTTAGAATTCAAGCAATGCCGTTCTTTTTTTTTCCCTCCATACAAAATCAGGCCATAGGATAAATCCTACATTTTTCTGCTGAGTGCTTCACATCTAATTAATTAGAATGGTATGAACATGTTTAAAGCTTTTCTTTGTCTGTTTGTATATTTATGCCTTTTGACATAGAACTGCAGCTCAGTGGCATTCTTGATGTGAAATTAGACATGGTTCTTTTTCCATAAAAGAGGTTTTTGCATCCACAAATGCAGTTTTGACAATATCATCTGAGGTTGTGGCTTTGTAGGAAAAGCAATAATCACTCAGTTGTGTCCAACTGTTTGTGACCCCATGGACTGTAGCCCACCATGGAATTCTCCAGGCAAGAATACTGGAGTGGGTAGCCATCCCCTTCTCTAGGGGATCTTCCCGACCCAGGGATTGAACCTGGGTCTCCCATAATGAGGCAAAGTGTTTTTTTTTTTTTTTTTTTT